>VUYV01000063.1:3902977-3969993 GCA_008711295.1 Anarhynchus alexandrinus | reverse complement strand
CACTGGAAATGGTGGAGGTGTTGGGGGTGCTGGAGGTGTTGGAAGCATTGGAGGTATCGGAGGTGCTGGAGACACTGGAGATGTTGGAGGTGTTGGAGGTGCTGGAGGCATGGAGTGAGGGTGGGCACTGCCATGGCCAGCACAACACGCTAACGGCACTGCACCGCTCCTGCCTCAGTTTCCCCTCTGTGGCCACATCAGCCCGGGAAGGATTACTGTTATTTTCTCCACTGGCAGGCAGTGGCCAGCCTTCGGCACCAGCTAACGCGTGGCAAGGAATGAGTTCAGCCAGAGAGAGGAATTTGCTGTGGGAAATGCTGTCATTTTGACATTTGATTTTATCCAAAATTAGGGTGAGAAGCGGAGACACTGAGTAGTTTCACAAGATTTCAGCTCAGGCAACAGCTAAATGAGCTGTCTGAAATCTCAGCGTGAAACTCTAATTTGAAATCTTTCATTTCAAAATACCATTTTAGAAGCACAATTTAGGGAAAGCTGTACCCTCCCGCTGAAGCAATTCCAGGGAGAAATGTTTCAACCGACTTTAATACTGAATATGTAGGAGCTAAATACGTAATTACCAATTTGCCTATGCACAAGTGTGCTGTTCTGCGTCTGAAGAGCAGCTATTTCTCATCTCTCTTCCATAAAGTCCTGCGCAGAGAAAGTAAATTGCAGGGAAATGTGGATGGATGCTATCAGAGAAACCCAATCTGAAATTCAAATGAATGCTCACAAACACCAACTGTGTCCTTTTTAATCAACTCCTATTGCAAACTTAATTTGTATTGATCGTGAACATCTAAAGCTGGAGATTAATATCAGCCAGTGACAACAAACTGTGCTGCTCTTGTTTGCAAACAGCTGCTTTTCACTTACAAATTGGTGGATTTTCATGTCTTCAAGGGTAAAAAAACATTTGGGAGTCAAGTCAAGACACCCCTCCGCCTTGCTTTCTTAGAGAGTACCACAATTGGCAGCTTCTGGCATTTACTAGTGTTTTAAACTATCATTTTTTTAAAAGCTAATACAGCAAGGGAGCCAATAACCCCTCACACAAGCTTTTCCACCCTTTTATGAAAAATTCTGGTGGCAAAACTCTGCCGCAGGACCTTCTCCACGTCAGCCAGAGGACGCCTGGCAGATAACGCGACCCCCGACGAGGAGAGTGTTCAAGCGCTGCCGGCCGGGGGTGGGGGCGATGCCGACGGCAGGGCACGGGGGCGCCGGGGGCCGGGCGGGGGGTGCCCGCGTCCCCCAGCAGCTCCTGCATTCCCCGGCAGCGCCGCACCGCCGCAGCCGCTCTCGGGCAAGCCAGGGCCTGGCTCTCCCCACCCGACGGGTTTGCAACCAGCACGGCAAGTTGTTCAAAGTCTTCCTCCCGGTGAGCTCACCCGCCGTCCCCGGGACAAACAGCACTAAATGTGTTTGATGTTTCTCTTCGCAAATACTCTATTTGCTTTCTCTCTGCTCAAACCCTCGTAGAAACAAGAAAATAGGAGCAAAAAGGAGCCCAGACAAACCAATCTTCACCATCTGCACCGCGTTCATGGTGATGATCAGAGCCCACCGCCTTCGGCTGCCCCATTGCAGGGGGCAGTTGGGGGGTGGCCTCTGCCAGACCCCGATCCACGGGCGTGCTGCTGGCAATGAACTATTTTTGCGGAGCAGAACCTCTGTCCTTCCAGCCCCGGGCTCGCAGTGAGGTCCCAGACGTGGGACACGGTGGAAAACCGCCTCCGCCTGCCCTGCGCCTGGCGTCAGGCCGGCTCCACGCCTGGAGATCTGAAGCAGAACTAATAAAGATATAATTTTTTTACCTTTTAAGTATGAAATCTTTAATATGTGTTTCTTGCTTGTTTTCTCCATTAAACGGTGCCTTTTCACCCTGCCGGGCAGGCTCCGGCGGTCGAGGTGGCAGGAGGGTAAACCAGGCGGGAGCTGGAGACCACTGTCCATCTCCAGGGGGAGAAGAGCACTGACACCACCTTGCCAGGACAAGTGATAGGACGAGGGGGAATGGCTTCAAACTGGAAGAGGGGAGATTTAGATGAGATATTAGGAAGAAATTGTTTCCTGAGAGGGCGGTGAGCCCCTGGCGCAGGTTGCCCCGAGAAGCTGTGGCTGCCCCATCCCTGGAGGTGTTCAAGGCCAGGTTGGACGGGGCTTGGAGCAACCTGGGCTGGTGGGAGGTGTCCCTGCCCAGGGTGGGGGGTGGCACTGGATGGTCTTCGAGGTCCCTTCCAACCCAAACCATTCTGTGATTCTATGATTCTTTGCACAGCAGCACAGGTCCCACTTCAAAGCAGGTGGCTGCTGTCGGTGCAGACATCAGTTTCACTCCCCGGACCGCGGCACCTGGAATTACAAAAGGCTCCACACAGGGACAGACAATCGGCTGCCTCCGGTAAAGGGCATTTACAACTGTACACGGGGCGACAGAGGGAGGGGAAGACACTAAAAATGTCATTGAACACAAGGAATGTCTGCATAATACTCTGCTTTATCTTGCCATTTATTATGTCGCCACATAACTAAAAGACAGTGTTCCCATGAATTTTTTTTGTTCTTTGGGTCAGAAATCGTCTTTGCAGACTACACGCGTACAACGGCTGGCAGGCAGGAATCAAAGCTATTATGATATACTGCTATAATACTAACAAGGAGATTTCAACAGTCCATTAGATATACAGTAGGACGAGAACGTAACCCATCTAGAAACACAGTGCTACGAGAATACTCACGTTCCGTGTAAGAAATCACAACCAACCGGCCAAAACCGAGGAAAGGGTGCCTGAACCCTCATTGTTTATTGCCTGTCACAAGATCAGCTGGAAGCAGTGGTGGCGGCAGCCCTGGAGCAGCTCAGCAGAAGGACAGGACGGGGCTTTGCCAGCGGCTGCGGCGGTGGCCACGGGCAGAGTACGCCAGAGCTGCGGCCCACGGCCACCGCCGTGATGGGCACAGATGCGACCGGATCCCCAAAATAGGCAAACACTGTCGAAACGCCACCAAATTACCCTCCTGAATGGAATTCTTCTGGCAAGGGATTTTTGAATGATTCATTAAGCGCCATAAATTTAAAACCAGCCCTGAACTGGTAGCTATCCTCATCTTGGTCAGCTGTTTCACTGCACTTTTCACAAAAAACAATTAAAAGTTTTACCATTCTTTTCATTTCAAACATGACCAATAGGAAATATCAGTCCATACAGTCCAAGGTTCTTTGCTTTCAGGCAACCGCTCATAAATATTCATTAGAGAATTAAAGAGCTATTAACAAGGGTAACTGTTGAGGAGCATTCATTAACTGTCTTCCACAAGAAATGAAATTTGCATTTTTCGGAGTGGAAATGCACTCTGTGAAACGGCACCTCGCATGACAATAAAACGTGAGCTAAAGCCTGATGTGAAGGCAAGAACCTCCTCCCAGTTCTGACACAAAGGGCGCTCTGGACTGTGCGGCAGAGCCTGTTTACGGAGCTGATGAAAGGACACTTTTCGTGACCCTGACTCACTGCGCCCTGCCCCAGCGCGTTCCCCGGCCCCACCACCCCGACCCACCTCTCCCCACACCGCAGCCGCACAGAAACTCGTCTCTTTTCAGTAACCGTGATTCATCCTGATTTGCATATCATGGTCACTGCCTCCACATTTCCTCTAATTAGTCCCCCAGAAAGACGCTTCACCCTGCAGTGCTGCACAAGTTTTGCTCGTACTGATCCCAGCGCGCGGCTCGCAGCCCCGTTGGGACCGGGGTGCCTCGTGCGCACTCCCGCCCCGGTTCCCTTCGCCCGGCGCAGGCGGCGATGGAGGCGATGGGGCGTTTGACATACCCACGCACAGCTTCGCACTTAGGGGCTCTGCGCTTGCTCTCCCGTTGCACACAGGGGCTTTCATTGTCACCTTACACCCAGACCCAGCAGGCGCGATCGCACCAGCGATACCCACCGGTCCCTTGCGTCACCCGTGACAGAGGGGTGGGGGCTCCGTGGATTTTATCTAAGAAAATTGGGCAAGGCAGGGTCTCGGAGGGGAGCAGGAGGAAAATTCGGGGTCCAGCAAAAGCAAATGAACACGGCACGCTCTGCGGCTGAGCTCTGCACACCAGCCATGGCAGGAAGAGCTCCCCGCGTGTCGATTTAGGTGTGCGGTGGCTGTACGACACCGTCAAGACAAATCGCCCTGCTGGGAAGCCGGTAATTTTCCAACAACTGCAGCAAATGGAAACGCATAAGGGAATCCCAGGGGAGGATCTATTACGTAAAGCATTTATTTCTCAGCCTGAAAGGCAAGACAGTAATCACATCCCCTAATGTCTCTCCTAAGCATAATTCAATAATTAATATTTGCTCTTCAGCATTTGTAAAATAATGGCATCTGAAAACGGGGGACCCGGAGCAGCCCGAGGTTCCCCCCAGCTGGGGTCATGCATAACACAAGAGTTTTACCCAACAGATGAGGAGCTACTGGACTTTGGCCTGGGATTCCCAGACCCCTGCGGGTCCAAGGGGTCCACAGAAGGCGACCAAAAAAATGCAGGACTGTTCTCAGTAGACTGGAGTACACTTGACTCCGATGGAGAACTTCTAGGGCTCTGCATAAAGAAAGACAATGCTGAAAACCAACACAAGAGATGGAGCCTTTGCTTTAAGGGCCGTTGGATGCTGCAGAGCATTGCCCTGGGAAGGGGAGGGAAACGGGCGGTGCAGAAGGTCCCATGAGTGCTCTCTGTTTCCAGGGCTGAGTTGCTGTGGCGGGCTGTCGCTGGAATAAGAAAAGATCCACTCAGCAACGCCTGACTGCTGGAAGTCCTGCAGAAGACTGAAGTCCCATTCTGCTGCCATCAAATCAGCCATAAGTTATTTCCTCAAGTCTCCGAATAGGTATATTTAAAACTGCAACCTAACCACGGTGAGAATCTCTTGTATTATATTTCTCTGTGAAACCACAGCAGGCTGTATATGTAAATATATATATATGCATACACACAAAACCCTTTCTTTTTAAAAAAAAATAAATCTGCTACTATTGTGCAGTGTGTGCTCTCGGCCGCTGTTTCACAAAACGTCCTTCGTGCCCAGGACAAGGACTGGCAGAAAGGCAGTCCCCCCGGGTGTCATTTTCCCTCTCCGACCACCGTTTGCCCACGCTGCAGCCCCTCCTGGCACACTCGCCCTGCCGGGCTGGGGAGAGCCCCAGGGCAGCCGCGGGCTGGCCCGGGCACGCTGAGCAACCGGCGGCGGGGAGCTGGTGGTCAGGGGTGACGGCGTCCAGCGAGGACCTGCTGCTCCGCACCGGCGCCCTACAGACGGAACCGCCGTGCTCTGGGGCCCTGGGAAAGGAGTGAAGACAGATATTCCTCCTTCTCACAGGCGAGTGACAGAGAAGCATCAATATACATATACACATACATTTGGGTCAAAATTGTGTCTCTCTTTATTCAGTTCTTTCAAAGATAAATTTCAAGCCTACATGCTTTCGGGGTAAACCTCCCTAACGGGTGAGTAAGTCACAGCCCTAGAACAAAGGCCGGCAGCAAACAGCATCCTGAGAGTTTCTCTGAAGTCATGAAAGTTACAAAATGTTTTCTGACTTTGGGAATGATTCACGATTTTTACATTTCTGGGGCAGACCTTTTTAGTTAGTCACCGGCATGGTGTCAGCGGTAGATTAACCTCTCGGAGCCTTTGGCTCTCATTTCTATATCCAGACTTTGAAACTTCATCCCTGAATTACACATATGACCTACAGAGCTCCTTCTTTTCTCTCTCTCTGAAGATGATGTTAATCCCTATCTGGTTTCAGCTGGCAGAAAAACCTGAGACTTGGGGTGAGTTTCTCCTCTGTCCCACGGCACTGCCGGTGGCCCTTGCCGGGACGCTGCTGGGACGCTCTGGTGGGGCAGACGTGGCTCCTGCCGCCGGACGGGGCACGTTTCCTCCAGGCATTGCACAGCCTTTTCACTGCATTCAGGATCACTACAAAACACAAACGAAAACACTGGGATTAAACTAAATCAGACAAAAGGTAACATTCAGAGTTAGCTTGATTGAATAGAAACTTTCAAAAGAAATACGCACCAAAGACACTGAAACTAAAGAGTAAGTATTTGCAAATGTACGTCACGGTGCCCTCAGTCAGCAGCAGGGACACCGGGAATCGGGGAAGACCCCGCTGCTCCCGATGGCCACCAGTGCCAGTTGCATTCGAAGGCTCAATTTCAGATCAGGACGTTTCACTGATCACACCCCGGCATAAAAGCCTGGTGTCTGTTACTTTGCCATGCGGAAGTGTGCCACTGCCGTTCCTGCTCGGCGTGCTTCACGGAAAGTTGTCCAGAGTGATTCAATCTGTTCTTCGGCTACACGGGGAGCAATGCCAGAGGCAATCCACACTTTGAAGTAGAGGGTATTTGAGAAAACCTGGTTGTTTGTGAGCAGAAATTTAGCAAATCTGAAAGCATAAATTATTAAACAAAAACTCAAGGTCTCACCAGATAATGCGAGTCAGAGATTCACACCAGACCAGACATCAAGATCCAAATTCGAGTAATAAATTTAAAACACAACACTTGCGGGTGAAGGTGTGTGTGTGGTTGTTATTGTGTGGCCATGATGCCACCGTACGGGACCAAATGCCCTTGCAGGTGAGCGTTGGGTGACCCAAGGTAGAGGCAGGAGGTGACAGCCCCCAAAGACTTCTTCAGGGAGGGGACCCCACCGCCGCGCACGTGGCAGTGCTTGATCTTGTCCTTCATCCACACAGCAGAGGAGAAAGAATTTAAGGAGTAGTTTATTCCTAACTATTGAAACAAGAGAACTCACAGTCTACTTCTAATTAGGTTTTGTTATTAAGCTGTTATCTGATGTGGAAAAAGACTCATCTAAAAATGTGCTCAGATGGAAAACCTGTGAGCTGCGAACTGTCACACGGGGCTTCGGTGAACGGCCGTCATTGGGCTGAGCGGCGCCCCGGCCCCGTACGGGGTCTGTCCCCACGGGGTCGGTGATGCTGCTTTCTACCTCCTTTTCCCTCTGTTCTACACCACCAGGTACAGCCGCGTCCTGCAGCGAGGGACGGTCCCTCGGGGTGGCTATGAGAGTCCGTGTCTCCAGAGCATCTCACCCCACCCCTGCTGGACCGCTGGCTGGTACGATGCCGCGGACGGAGAGGTGCAAGTTTTCGGGGTGTTTTCCCGGTGAGACAAGCCCTGACGCACGACGGGCAGCGCTGTCCGCAGTGTTGTGTTTTCCCAGGGCGCTCCCGCCGGTGCTGCAATCTGTGAAGTTGCCGGAGTCGGGGTGTGCGTCGGCGGTCGCTCCTCGCCGCTCGGGTCCCTCATGGGGGTGTCTGACCCTCCCCGCTGATGCCAGCCAGCAATGTCCTCCTGCTCACGAATCCCACCCCCCTGCCCCAGAGCAATCACCCCCGTAAGCATCGTCCCTCTGCCCTGAGCTGCCCTACGGGGAGCCAAGCTCGCAACAAAAGGTCCCATAAAAGCCTCAAATTTGGTGAGGACTCTCCCTCATTGCCCTGAGGGCCACCCTGAACCTCCAGCACCTCCCTGCCGCGGTCACCCCGCTCTCAGGAGCGCCGCAGCGAAGAATCTCACCCGTCGGTGCCCTCGGCCAGCAGCGGCCCTTTCGGCAAGGCCAGGAGCAGAAAGTCTCCGGTAAGCCTGGTTCTGCCTTCGCCGCCCTGGCCGGGAGCAAATCGCCCCGAGCCGTGGCCGGGGCAGAGCGGAGCCCCTGTGCCCGGGCGAAGGCAGAGGGCAGGAGCGGGCAGGAGTGGGCAGGAGCGGGCAGGCAGCAGCCCCTGGAGCTGCGACACGCACCCGTGCCCACCGCGCCGGCACCATCTGCCAGCCAATCACTCGAAATTCAGCAGAAAAAGGGGCCTCATTTTGGAGACGGAGGGGGTGACTGGTTTGGCTTTTAATAGGAATTCATACCCAGTCTCCCCCTGGCTCCTTCCTCATTGCATCACCCCAAAAGCGTATCAACAACAGGCTGCGTCTGGCCAAGTCACTCCATCTACAATGAAAAACCAGACACGATGGAGAATGCTGGGAGGGTTTCGTCCAGAGTTAGGGAAAACACCTGGTTTAGCTTAGAGCTCACACAGAAGTAGGTTTTACAAGTTAGACACAATTTATGTCCCAGAAATCTGTAATTCCCCTTTCGGCCACTCACCCGAGCTGACTGCTGGTGCTACAGGTACGGCACGTACATACACTGATGTTCTGTAATTTAGATGATTTTGGACCACAGCTTCTAATTTGTGTAAAAGCTCGTAGGAGAGGGCAACAATTCAATTAACACGTGCTGGCTTAGACTGCTCAACCTGAACACTCCTTCAGGAAACTCCTTCTCAGTTTTCCTAAGACTCACTACATTTAAAAGTCTTCATTTCCGCAAATATCATACATTTTGTCCCTGAACAACCCCCTGAATGTCCATAAGTACTAATAGCCTTTATTTGTGAAAAATTTATGCAAAGCCTATAGCCAAACCAATCACCTTTTTTTTTTTTTCTGTAAATAAAAGTGGGAATTGAAAGCTTTTCGCAGTGACTAATGCCGAGTACGCTTGACGCTGCATGTTAAATGAAACGTATAGGAATATGTGGGCTCACTGGTTTCCTCCTTCCTGCTGCTGCTGCTGCTGGGATTTGCCAACCCGGTTTTTGGCTTCCCGGAGCAGAAGCAGGAGGCGCCGGCAGCGAAGCAGTTACAGTGCTAGCGGAGCCGGGACACACATGCCGAGCAAACGCATTTCTGTTTTCGAGAGAGGAGGCAGTGCAAATACACCAATACTGTTTACACAATAGAGAAGGGAGGGGAATATCTCCATTATCAACTAGTAATTTTTCCAGACAAAGAAGTCTTTTCTGTAGCTCAGTAATCCTCTTATGCACCAGCCGTATATAATTGACACTTCTCAATTATACACCTACAGAAGCAGAAGGTTAGTTCTTGTCTAGCTAGTTTTCGAGCCAGTGTGCCAGCTTTCCATATTTTCCATTACTCCACACCTTACCTATTGCTAATGCCTCCGATAGGAAATTACACACACTAATTATGGCACGCCGGGCCTGTCTGCGCGGCTCCCCCCGCCCCGCCGGGCGGCATAAGCAGCAGAGCATCAGCGAAAATTCCTCTGCGTTATTCAGGCATGACCTCCCTCTCCAGAAATCAGCTTTCGTCTCCCCCAGTCTGTGATTTTCCATTTCCTCCCCGGGCAGGTCTTGCACAATGACCCTGGCGCAGCTCCGGCGATGGTGATGGCGTGTGCGTTGCCCAAGCCCTTCCCGGTTGCCAGAGCATCCTCTGCCACTGTGCCCGCGGCAGCCGGTGTCCCCGGCTGCAGCCGTTCCTGCAGAGCACTGGCGGTGCCATCCCCAGCTCGAGGTCCGGCCTTAGCCCCGGCCAGGATGGCAGAAACCGCCCAGAAACCAGGAAAGCTGCGGCACTTGGATTTCTTACAGGCACCGGCTCCCACCCCGCTGCCAACAGGGTTTGGTGTCTCTTGCACAAGAAGGGGCTTAAAACCAGTTTTGAATTTTGCACTGCAGAATTGCTGGTGACCACTGCGGCCACCAGACCCCGGTGCCCAGCGAGCCCTGCAGCCGATGGGCTGGTGAGAGGTCCCTGCCGGCGGCTGCGGGCGGCAGCAGTACAAGTCACTGCCCACAGCCACGCAGCACCGACTGAAGGAACCAGACCTGGTGTCACCCCGCCACAGACCAAGTGCTATTTAAGAAACAAAGACCAGGTTGAAATCATTTTGGCAAAGGCGGCAGTTCTGCCCCTGCCCTCCACGCGGCTGGGAACGCACCCAGCGCCGTCCGGGTGCCGGCAGCATCCCCAGCCGCCCGCGCGCCTCCCATGCGCCGGGCTGTGTGTGGAGTGATGCTGTGTGTGGCGATACTATGGATGTCACGCTCACGTGCTTTGTGCTCTTCCCGGGTTATTTTTGGTGCACGTTTACACACCAAGAAGGGGAAAGAAGCAAATGCAAAGGTATAAGCGCTTTTGCTCCCGATTAAGAGAAGAAGCGTGCGCTGGGCAGGGAGGGGAGCAGGGACCCCCACCCCACCTTTGGCTCACTGCTGCCCACGGTCCCCATCTCGGCTGTTACCCCGCACCGTCTGACCCCGCGGTGCTGCCTCAGAGGGATGCCGAGAGGGTCTCCAAAACGGGCTGCAGCCCAGGGCTATACAGGGCGTTGCAGGGGGCAGCTTCTCCCCGCTCCAGCCGAGACGAACTGCTGCAGAACGGGTGACAGAGTCGGCGTCCGTCATTGCTTTCCGCTGCTTCGGCACTGGATTTTGGCACGCACACGCCAAACCCCCTGCGCTCGGCAGGCAGCTGAGCCGCCCGGCGCGAGGGCTCGCTCGCTGCACCCCGGCACGGCTCGAGCCCAGGACCCACGCTGGGAAAATGTGTGCTGAGATGGTAAAAAGTCATTTCTCTGTGTGTGTTACTGGTGGTTTAAACAAATAAATAAAGTTGGTGCAACTGAACTTGGAGATAGTCCTAATAAACGTCCCGTGCTCTGTGAGCGGCCTGGAAATGAGCTCAGTCAGAACTGGTAAAAGCCACTGGAACGGCTTATTCAGCCCCTTCCCCAGCCCTACACACACACACACACTCTGAGCCGAACTCTGCTTTCACCAGAGGATTTATACACGTTGCTTCTGTCACCGACAGAAATCAAGGGACTCATTACTTTTAAAGGCACTGAGCCGCACTGTGTGCAACAGACCCGCGTTGGCTTGAGGAGCCCAGGGTTTATTTTTAGACCCATTTATACATCACTCACTTTAATCTCCCCTTGTTTAATCTGTTTTTGCGCTCTGTTCTGACACTAGTGATAGGCCAAAAAACAATCAGTTTTTAAAAACCCCATCCCCAAACCCCAACACTGCGTCTTATTGACCACAGCAAGAGCAAACGCAGACACGGAGGAAACTATTTATAGCTCAGATAAACAGGCAGAGATTTTGCTTAACGAAAGGAAATGGAAAAATAGCGCTCAGACATAGACCTTGAACACATTGCCCTTGCCGGGGCTCGGGAAGGCTGGCAGGGACAGCGGGAACCTGCCAGCCCACGGGGCAGGGGCTGGGAGGGGGACCTTGACCCCGCGGCGCGGCTGGGGACGGGGATGGGGCTGTGGGCGCTGCAGCCACCGCTGGGCGCCAGCCGGGGTCTCGGCTGCCGAGGGCGTTTCTGGTTTCACACAAATGCTGAGTGGGAATTGTGATTCTGCCCCAAAAGCCGGACGGGAGAAGGGAGCGATGTCCTGCCCCAGCCTGCAGAGGGTTGCTGCTGCGTGACTCGGGGGCAGGAGGGCTGCGATCCGCCCCGGGCAGGGGCAGGGGAGGGCGCTGGGGCAGCGCTCGGCCAGGCTGGCGGGAACAAAGGTGCTCATTCAGAAAGTGAAACACCCAGAGCACAGCTCTGGGTCACGTTAACTTTGAACAACCCTGAACGCATTAAGTAGAACTGATCCAGCTGAGTTTTCCAGGGAGAAGGAACACACAGCAAACACGTCTCAACCAGGGGTTGCCCTCAGATTCTGTGCCCTGAGACTTTCGGAGTTCGGGGGTTCTATTTGATCCCCAGTTTGGCATCCAAGAGGCCCATCTGGGGCCAGCTGCCACAGCAGAGCGGGGTCTGCCGAGCAGGGGACGTGGGGAGGGCAGCCCCATGGCACCGCACAGCACGGCATGGCACTGCATGGCACCGCACAGCATGGCATGGCACTGCATGGCACCGCACAGCATGGCACAACACGGCATGGCATCGCCCCGGCAGCGGCTCCCCGGGGTACCCCGTGCCGGTAGGGCCCACAGCGGTGCAGGGTCAGGGCCAGCCGTGGGGATGGCGCGATGCCCCGTGCCTGTCCCACAGCAGCGGTAGCGGCATGTGATGCTCTCCAGGCTTCCCAAACCAGCTCCTGCGCCGCCGGTCCTGACCGCCCCGTCTATTCTGCTCGCCAGGAGCGCAGGGCAGGGAACGCGGTTCTCACCGAAAATAAGCTGACAGCGTTCCCATTTTCGTGCCTGCTTGAAGCCAGCGCGAATCAAGTCAGAGGGTTAATCCCTGAATTTCAGGCCCCGGGAACAGAGCTGTGCTAATTCTTTCCTGTAGATTTGCTAATTTGATTTTTCTTTTCCTGAGACATCAAAGCCGAATCTCCAGAGGAGAACTTCCTAATCAGCAAAGAGAAAAGGAAATCACTTATTTAGCGGGAAGGATGTAGACATACCAAAGGGAAACATTTCCATATTCTTTTCATAGCTATGAAAAACAACTTTAAAGAGTGAGTCCCCTAAAAATCTATTTTTATCGCAAAGAAATGGAGCTTCGGTACCCTTCTGTGTAGTTGTCTTGTTCTGTGTACCTATAAATGAGAACATCAACGAGATGAGGTGAACTGGAACATCTTTTCCTCATTCAAAATATTTTACATTATTGACTGGAAGAGGCGGAAGGAAGCCAGGAAGAAACAAAGCGCCCCTGAAGAGCGCAAAACAAACCCTTAGATTAAACCTCCTGAGCACTGAGTCACTCCTGCACTTTCTACGGGGCCTGTGAACATTTTTTGTACTCCCTAACTCCGACGAAATCCGGGTTTCGACCCCGCGGATCCCGTCGCTGTGCACACATGCCAACCTGCAGTACACAGCAGTGTTGGCCAGAGGAGTCTCCAGTGGAAACCGCAACTTCATTATGCAATAAATTATTTTAAAAGTGTGTATAGTAGATCTGCTTAAGACTATTTCCCTGCGAACAAACATCTGCCTCTTGCTATGGACACAGTCGTCCAGCTGCTTGTTGTCGGGTCTTTTCACAATTATCCAACAAATTTTGCTTCAAAGTACTGCGACTCCGGGGACTGCCAGAACATCTCAGATGTGGTCCAAAACCTGAATTTTAGCACCAACTAAAGCTCTCATCATAGCGGCAGGAAAGACAAAAACCACCCGCCCTGGGGCCTATCCAATGACAGGAGTGAGGCCAAGAGTCTCGTTACTGTATTAACCGCGCGGCGCAGCCAAGGAGGACGCTGGAGCAGCTCTGCGGCTGCCCCATCCCCAGCTGGCCGCGGCACAGAGCGGCAAACGCCATCACATCCCCTTCCACTTTCTAGCAGTCAGAACGAGCCCATTTTCCACAGATTTCTGCCGTGTTTTATACCCTCGGACTTTATCCCATCCATTTTAAAAGCTATTGCTGCTTCAGGGGGCGGCGTGCTGATGGGACAGCCCCGGCGTGTTTGGGCACAGCCAGGCGGAGGGCTGTGGCCGCGGGGACGCCGGTGCCCGGCCCCATCCCCGCGCCACCGGGGAGCTCGCGGGGCAGAGCCGCTCCGCGGGGAGAGCTGTGGCAGCAGTGCTTGGCGCGCTGGCAGAGCCGGCACCGCCGCGTGCCAGGCTGCGGCCTCCAGCCCTGCCGCCAGCTGCGGTTCTTCCCCGGGTAGGCATTTTGGCAGGTCGCAGGGTCCTTGGAGCAGCGGTCAATGGATTCCGGGTGCTGCAGGGGCTGCCGTGCTCTGGGAGCTGCTGGGACGCGGTTTGGCCTTGCGCACAAATGCCTGTGGCAGCCATAGATTTAAACTGGAGTTTTAAACATCAGTTTCCCCCCAGACCCGCGCCCCCAGGAGCACCTGGACAGCCCCGCCGGCTGCCATCGGGGAGGGGTGGCCACGCACACCCCAAGAGAGATGCGGTGGTCCTCAGCGCAGCAGGAACCCTGATGGTACATCACTCCTGACTGCGCCCAAAAGTCATCTCGCGCCACTTTCCCCATGCCCACCGCTTCTTTCCACCATTCGCCCTGCGGGGCTTCGCACGCTCGCCCACAGCCTCGGCACCGGCCGCTGCCTCTCCTCCCGCAGCCCCGCACCTCTCTCGGCTCCCCCGGCGCTACCATCCCACGGGGGGCACACAGAGAGGACGGTCCCCGCCGGGGCCGCCAGTATGATGGAGCACTGGCCAACAGCCACCCACCGTGGGGACGGCTGTCCGTTCCTGCAGCGGCACCCCTGAGCCACAGCAGCGAACTTCCAGACTCATTCATCCACCGCACAGCAGCTGATGGCAGCACCGCTATACCGAGCCAGAGATACGAAAAGATTAAATTTACCTCTTTTTTTTATGATGTCAGTCTTCAAAGATTAAATTAGGGCCACCTAATTTAAACCAGTGGGTAGAAAGGTGCTGTTGGCAGTGTGGTCCAAAATCAGTGCGAGTTCGGAGGCACCACCACGATCTGTGGGAAACGACCGAGCTGCCTGCTGGGATGCGCGGTCGTTCCAGTTTAACCATGCTCCGCCAGCAGTGCCACTCCAGGGGGTGTTGGAGTTGCTTAGAATCCAAAATGCAAGAGGACAAGGGGATGATGCTTGCAGGAAAGTCACACGGAATTTAAGAGAGGATGAAAATGTTTCCAAAGAGGTTCACCTGCATAGCACTGAGTAGTTAATTACAAACAGGTGACATTCATTTCTGCTTATTTTACAGCAATATCATCTCTGTTGCTTTTAATGAGCTTTGAGACACATTTCTACAAAAATCCTAAACTTTCTTTGCAGTGCTTGCTAAGCTGAATGCTTATTCCAAACACAAAATACAGCTGCATAAATTACACATTATCTAGTGACTCATAAGAAAAACTGTTAACAGCGAGGGGTGGCTCAGAAAATAATTACACAAGCAGTCCTGCAAATTGGAAACATCGCGGGACACTCCCAGCGTAAATCTGGAGTTCTAAAATGGACCTGAGCACCCCCAGGATTTTGCTGATTCAGCAGGCTCAGGGCTGGGTGCTGGGTGCGGGGCCCATCCGTGCCGTGGGGCAGAGGCAGCAGCAGCACCGGGGCACCGGGGACCTGCCGGGGACTGCCACGCTCTGTCCCCTCCGCAGTCGCCGAGCGCCAGGAGCGCGGGGCAGAGCTCCTGCCTGGAGGTACACGGAGCGTTTCATGGTCTGAAGCCCAAAGTGTGTTGAATTTAGGAAGTTTCACGGCACTCGCCTGAATCTGCAGCAATTGCAGCGTGAGGTGATGCGTTTGGGACGTCCCCCAGGCGTCCCGGTGGCAGTATGGGTTCAGTCCTGTTGATTTTAGCCTGGCGGGCAGGGCAGGGCTGAGCTGGCCGCCGGCCACGCCGGGGAGGCTGCCGAATTCCCAAGCCTCCCTTTTATTTACCAAAATTTCTCTGAACGATACGTGAGCCGGAACTTCCCCAGGTGTCTCCCGGGAGCATCTCACCCATCCCAGCGGGTAATAACAGCACTGTGCTAAAAATACCCAGGAAGCCAAAGAGCTGTCAGGGTTGTGAGATGCCCTTTCAAACACCCTCCTCTTAAATTGCTGTCTTTAAAAGCAAGTGTCTCCTTTGAGGTGATGAGGCTGTGCTAATGAACCCTGCTAACGAGCCCTGCCCTGCTGGGGTTCATGACGTGCCTGGGACCTCCAAGGCCGCCTCCTCTTCAGCCCCTTCTGCGCTGGGCATGGGAGGGGGGTGGTGGGCAAGAGCAGGGGCTGAGCGGGCAAAAGGCAGAGAAAGGAAGAAACCCCCAAATGAATGGAAGAGAAGCCTGGAAATCATTAACTCCGGGTCCACCACCCGTGGGCAGCGGTGCTCGTCCGCCAGCGGGGCTGTGGAGGGGCCGTGCTGCGGCGGTGGGTCACAGCCCCGGGCTGCAGCAGCCCCGCTCCCGCTGGCCCAGCCGGCCCCTGGCTGCACCGTGCCGGGGACCCCCCCGCTGCGTCCCCAGGGGCTGCGGGGAGGACCCGCTTCCCTCCTGCAGCGGCAGCCCGGCCGCAGTTAACTGACTGCCGGGAAGGCATTTCCTAGGGAGATTGGAAGCCGGTTCCTTACGGATCGCCCACCCGGCTCCAAACCTCCACCCCAGCACCAGGAGCAGCCTCAGAAGTTGGAGCAACCAGGCGAGGCACGGCGGAGCACCCGTGTCGCTCGCCAAGGGAAAGGCACTGCCGCGCTCAGAACGGGAGAGAAAGAGGGACGACAGCTGCAAAGAGGCAACGCGAAGCCAGCAACCTCATTTGCTTGGGGTGGGAACACTCACTAACGCGGTTCTGCACTTTAACATCTCTGCTCTAGTCTCAGAAATATTTCGATCCAACAGTTTTGCCCCCTATTCCGCCAGCACGCCCACGGGCGCCCCCGCCGCCACCCTGCCCCAGTGCTGCGGTGCATCCCCGCAGCGAGCACGTTCCTCTCCTCTGCGACCGCCTTTCCCACGCTGCATTCATTAGAGGCAGAGCAGCAGCACCACCATGGACCAGAAATGCACATTTGCTTTGGTTTCACCTCGGCCTCCTTTCCCAAAAGGTGGTTTGATGTGTCTCAGAGTTTTGGGCGTACTAAGCTATAATTTCCTATATATAAGCAGGAAACTTTTATAGCTGCACAGGGGATAGGACGGGCTGCAGACAAAACCAGAAAGCAAATTCATTCTTTTTTTGTAACAAAAACAATGACTTCACTAAAAGTATAATACACAGTCTTTTCCTCTGTTGGGAAAGTACCATTTAGAGTCCAGCTGCTTCCCGAGTGAGCGAAAATAGAGGTGCCCAGCACAGGAGCAGGGAGGGAGGGGAGGGGGATGGTTCCTCCGGGCGGCTGCAGAGGCTGCTCCGGGATGCGCTCGGCAGCGCAGCGGTTCCCAGACGGTAAATACCACAAGGTGAGAGACCAGAAATAACCAAGTTTGGGGTTTTTTTCCCCTTTTTCTCATTTCACTTACATCCAAAAGCAGTGCCCCAACTATTTTCCCTGGTGTTTAACCTACGCCCTCACCAAGGGCATTTTCCAAGTGAGCCTGTGGTCTGAGCTGCCTGAGCGAGAGGCCTCGGATCCCCTGCCCATGCTGCTCCCATCCCTGCCTGCACTGCTATCCCATCCCCGCCCGCACTGTTCCCACCCCTGCCTGCACTGTTCCCGTCCCTGCCTGCACTGTTCCCATCCCTGCCCGCACTGTTCCCGTCCCTGCCCGCGCTGCCGGGAGTGCCAGAGCAGCCTTGGGCAGCCCCGGCAGCTTTCGGTGCTGGTTATCCAAGTCAATGCTTGGGCTTGCAAACTGGAATTTTATAGAAAATGAATATTACGGTGGGTACCAGTCTTCGGAAATAATCCAAAGCAATATCAAACCCTCCAGTGCAACCCCGCGCTGCCGTATTCGACGTTCCCCTGGCAGCCCCGGCTGTGTGCCCGGCGGGAGCCGTCCTGCCCTCACCTCCCTGCCCTGCCCCGGCATTCCCAGCACACAGGGACCGGCGCCGCCATCACCGCTGGCGGGTGCGGGCACAAACCCCCGCCGGGCTGGAGCCCCTGGAAAGGTCCCCCCGCGCCGGTGGAGCGCTGGGCCGGGGCTGGGGAGGCAGGCGGGCAGGCGGCGGGTACGGGCTGTGGTGGACGGGGGGCTCAGGCGGTTACACCTCCCCTCGCTCCCGGCGATGGCGACGGAGCCACGGAGGCAGCGTCTCCTGCAGCGGGTGGAGCGGGGGCTGACACGGCGGGAACCCGGCGCGGCTGGGCAGAGCTCCGCTGCCTCTCGCTGCTAACCACAGCGGGAGCGGAAATAACGCGTCGCAATCAGAATGATCTATTTTGACTTTTCCCACCAGAAATTTCATTGCAAAGAATTAAAAATAATAATTAAAAAAAAAATAAGAAAAATGCATTTAAGACAAGCTGCATTTTTCCAGAAAGCCCCAGTCACATCTTTCACAGGAAAAAAGAATAATTCAGTGAGCTCCCATTCAGCGTCATTGGGAAAAACTTCTCTTTTTCGCTTTGCAGTAAGAAAAAGATTGGCAGCATTTTCAAAGAGAGTCTTGGCTTTGTTAATAGTTCATTATTAGTAGTAGCATTCCCTTCTCTTGCACCTCTCAGTATTTGAGCTCACCTCCTCGCTGGTAACACTCGAGCGCAGGTGCCAGCACTGAAGAGGGGATGGGGCACGGGCAGGAGCCAGCCTGGCCGAGGGAATGCTCCCGCGGCGGCTCCGTCACTGCCGGCCGAACGCGCGGGAGGGGTCGGGGGGCGAAGCGGCTCTCCTCCTCCGGGCGCCCAGCGAGCTGCTGGCGCCGGCGCTGCCGGGGCAGTGGGAGCTCCCTCCAGTAGGACTGGGGCTCCTGAAAACTTTGCGCTGATGTCCAGGTTCTCTGGGGAATCCTTCTCCCCCGGCAGGAGTCCCCCGTGGTACACCAGCAGCGGGGTGGCTGTGCAAGGGCAAACCCGCTGCGGTGCCCGGTGCTGCCTGCGCAGCCGCCTCCCTCCTGGCGCGGGGCGCTTGATTGCCCACATGTAATTGGCCAGAGCGTGCACAGCCGCAGGTGTCGGAAATGGACACAAAATGATCCAGCCAAAGTTTTCCTTTTTCATCTCGCCAACCTCTTTGTTTAAATCTTCTGCATAACTGAATTCCAGAGACACACAATGCTCTGCGAGAAGGACACTTCTTCTCTTGGTTCTAAATGTACCGACCTTTCCATTTGCACTTGGCCTCTTGAAAAATACTGCTGTTAATTATTATCATTACTGCATCGTAGAAAAAGTCTTGAATTTTAACCATTAAATTTAACAGAGAAAGAAGAGTAACTCAAAACCTTGGAAAATTACATGGATCTCCAGTGTGACTCTTCAAAAGCCTTATTCAAAAAATCTACTTAAAAACACATTATACTCTCTTACCTTGTTTTGATCTTTTAATTCAATTGGTTTGTCCTTGGAAATCAACAGACTACAAAGAAAATACAGTTCTATTTTCCACATCTAATGCAGAACATGTTAATAAAAATAATTATCAAGACCACCAGCCAGGGGGAAAATGTTGTTCACTTCATCTCTGCAGTGAAAGCCGAGTGTCAAACACATTCAGATGTATGAGAAATGCACCTCTGTTATGTGTAATCCTCTTCAGCGGCAGAATCCCGTGCGAGGGAACTATCGAAGGCACCGCTGGGGTAACTGCCCCCTCGGCAGAGCAGTGGCGCGCTGACTCCGCTGACACAGAGCACCTCGGTCGCCTATAGTGCATTTGCAGCCCAGTCATAAAACCTGCCCTTGGGATCCGTCATCGAGGAACGTTTGGCAGCACAAGTACTTTAGGTATCACTAAAAAAACCAACCAAAAAAAACCACCCAAAAAACCCCCAAATCACACTGACTACTCCAACCGCAAGTGAGAGCAGCGGCACCGGGCGGGCTTTGCGCGTGGGTCTGGTGCCGGGGTTGGGCGGCCGACGGTGGTGGAGTTTGAGGGGAACTCCAGCCCGAGCGGAGCAATGGCAGTGTGGAGACCTGAGAGCTGGGGAGGTGGAAGGAGACAACTGACCTGGAGACTTCCCCGACAGGAGACCAGAGCTGAGCTCTGCTGGGTTCCTCGAGACCAGGGACACCATGCGGCACCTTCGACTGCCGCTCGGGAGCAAAGAGAGGAAAGAAAAAGCCTAAAAAGTAATGGCCCCGCGGGAGGGCAGCGATGGGGGAGCTCCTCGGCGATGGCTCGGCCAGTGCTGGGCTCTCCGCTGTGTTCTGCCATCTCCACCCGGGCAGCGGGGGCGACGGCTGGACAAGGCTGAGCGCTCGGGACTGGCCGGTGCGTGGCAGGCGGCTGCGCTGGCACAGCCGTGCGGTACGGGGGGGTCACACTGCCACAGCCGTGCGGTACCGGGGAGCTGCTCCTGCCACGGGAACCGGGTCTCTGCCAGGCAGGGGGGTCCACCGTGGGGCAAGCACCATCCACAAGCTCTTGAACGCAGCCAGAGTGTCACATGTGGGTGAGCGGGTTCAAGGCTCAAAAGTACCAAGTTTCCATTATTTTTGAATTATTGTTAAATCTTGTGTCTATTCGAGCCTCGGCACTCAGAGGGTCCCACGCTGAGCGTGTACAAACCCGCGTGTGCCAAACGGCGCATGGGGGGACGATCACGTACACTTGTAGCATATGGGACCAGGTGCTTTTAATGTTTGTTTACACGTATTACCAGTATAGAAAATTAATCATAAGGAAAGCAAACACTCCAGCCTCACATTCCCTGCACTGCTGACTGCGATGGTTACTCTGGCTTTTATGCTTAGAAAAACCTTTCTTTTGATGTCCTTTGAAACTATGTCCTTTGAACTACAGTGTTTTCGCTAACACTACTGGTCGGATCACACTCCCAACAGCTGAGAAATTTGAGATTTAATTTGAGGCTTCAGGAGAAACTTCCATTGCAAATCAATGCGCTTTAAACAAGATACACCTGGAAACTATCTAATAAAAATCAAGATCTGCAATTTTCCCCCCTAGGTTTCCAGTACTCTCATACATCTCAGCAGATCTGCGATATTTAGAAATAGTTGTTGCCACCACTGAAAATAAAAACCACAGTGTATTTGGCCATCACATACACCTGGCTAAATATAACACCTGATGGAAATGGGCAACAAACAAGGTGGTTCTGGCATGGGATAAAACCAAGAGACAAATAAACCTTACCCATAAATACATAAACAAGTAAATAGGAGGTAGCCACTTTCCTTTTCCAAGTTCCCACAGACTATTTCAAAATAGGCATTTCTCTGTGCGACTGCAGAATTTGCAGAGAAAACAAAAAAGATTTTAAGCCACCTATTACGCAGAGGTACGGGTAAGCCACGTGCGAGCTCTGCAGCCGCGCTTCGCCACCACACGCAGCCGCTCCCGTCTCCACCGCTTCGGGTTTGCCGGCGGGGAAGGCAGAGGCGCAGACAGCAAAGCGTGGGGCGGCTGTTTGCCCCCAGCGCCGTGCCCTGGTGCCACCCCGGGGTCCCCGTGCAGAGCGCGGCGCAGGGCTGGCTGTGCCGGGGCCGGGCTGCCCTGGCCAGGCGTCTCCATCGCTCCTCGTCAGCCAGGAGAGGTCTTCCCGAGAGCTCAAGAGTTCAAAGTATTTTCCACCTCTGCCACAGCCCGCCGGGCAGCAGCCAAGCGCTTGACTGATTTGGCCAACCGCGGTCAGATAATATGATTTCGGAGCGTAACGCCGTCCCGCTCAGCTGCAGGGACAGGAGCAGGGACATCGGGGCAGGGCCAGCACCCGCCTCCATAGGCACCGGGGGAAGCTTTCCCTCGGGACCTGCTTCCTGAGCTGGAGTCCGAGTGAGAGGGAGCAGTAACAACGGCGTGTCGAGCATTAGTCCGGAGAGCAAAACTCGGTTTGTGTTCTTACGGAAGGACAATGCAGTTGACTCCCTCAGTGCCGCAGAGGCACACTTCGCTCATCCCTGCCACAGCGGGAGTATTTTTCTCCTGACGGCACTTGAACTTGGGCTGCATTAGGCACCAGAAACACGCCTGGTGCTGGAAGCAGTTGCCAGAGCTGACATTAATGCTTGCAGTCCTGCCTGCACACATGTAATGCCTAACCTCCATCTCCTGCTCCGGGGGAAACACCGGCCCGGGACCGATGGAGCTGCCTTTGAGGGTCTCCGAGCAATTGGGAGCGATGCTCGTCCTGCCCCACGCATGGCACCAGCGGGTTTGGGGAGGCAGCTGGCGGCCCCACGCGCATCACCGCTGGCCCCTGGGTGCCGCAGGCCCTGCACCCCCTGCAGCGGGGGCACGTGGAGCTGAGCTGCTGCCGCACAGCTCACTCATTGGTGACACACATTTTCTGTTAGGGTGCAGCCTATTCTAAGCTCACCTGTTGTGGACAGTACCCACAGCAAGCTCAAAGTCAGCATTTCTGACTATCTCCTCTGCAGTGGAAGGGGCACGGAGCCTGGCACCCTAGAATAGGATCACAGAATCAAAGCAGGGTTTGGGATGGAAGGGACTGCTAAAGATCATCCTGTGCCACCCCCTGCCCTGGGCAGGGACACCTCCCACCAGCCCAGGTTGCTCCAAGCCCCGTCCAACCTGGCCTTGAACACCTCCAGGGATGGGGCAGCCACAGCTTCTCGGGGCAACCTGCGCCGGGGGCTCACCGCCCTCACAGGAAAGAATTTCTTCCTAATATCTCATCTAAATCTCCCCTCTTCCAGTTTGAAGCCATTCCCCCTCATCCTATCACTCCATGCCCTTGTAAAGAGTCCCTCCCCAGCTCTCCTGGAGCCCCTTTAGGCACTGGAAGGGGCTCTGAGGTCTCCCCGGAGCCTTCTCTTCTCCAGGCTGAACCCCCCCAACTCTCCCAGCCTGTCCTCCCAGCAGAGGGGCTCCAGCCCTCGCAGCAGCTCCGGGGCCTCCTCTGGCCCCGCTCCAACAGCTCCGTGTCCTTCTGCTGTGGGGACCCCCCGAGCTGGAGGCAGCACTGCAGGGGGGTCTCCCCAGAGCAGAGCGCAGCAGAGGGGCACAGTCCCCCCCTCGCCCTGCTGGCCACGCTGCGGGGGATGCAGCCCGGGGTGCCGGGGGCTCGCTGGGCTGCCAGCACACATTGCCGGCTCGTGCCCAGCACAGGGACATTCAGTGATCATCGGCACCAGAAGCTAAAAGCCATCAGCGGCACTTACAGAGTATCTGTCACCAAATCTCGCAGCACCCGGTCCCTGCCCGGAGCCCTGAGCACCAGCCAGAAAACCTACACCAACAAACCAACCATCTCCTCTTGTTTCATTAGTGCTCATTAGGAGCGTTTGCAACGGCCTGTGGGAAGTTCTGCCAGCTGGACGGGTATTTAAATATCACAAATATAGCACACACATGCGCACATGCACACACAATAACCACAAAATTTATCACGATAAAGCATCTGCCTCAGAGTCCTCACATCCATGGAAAAAGAAACCATCCCTGCAGAGTCCCAGCCAAGCTTTGGGTTTCCATGTCCCCTCCAGTGCCCCCCGCAGCCCACCCTCATTTCAGAAACACCCTCAGATGAACAAAAAAGAACCAGAAAGGCCCTGGGACACAATGCCGTGCATGTCTCTGGAGCCTGATGACTTCCCCACCGCCCTCCTGCGACCAGCCGAAACAGTCATCTGATGGCAGTCAGATGGTGCCAGTGTTTTTAGGGGGCTATTAGGCATTAGTTCAGGACTCCGGCGATGGTAAAACTCAGGCGAGTGCTCTGAATGACCTTTTCACTGCAAACTTTCTCCTGAGTAAATTTCCAAGCCACTTCTGTGCCATATATGTCAGTTATATACTGTATTAACGAGGTCTTCCCCAGCTCCCCGTTTGAAGTGCTCCTCTAACAAGCACAGAAACCTTAAATTGCCGCGGCAGGAGAGACCTTGCGGCTCTCGGGCGCTGGTGCTTTGTGCTCAGCTTCCCAATGGGGCATTAACGGCATCAGGCGTACGCTGAGGCACAGATTCCGAGAGCCCTGCAGCCGGCGCCGTGCTCTTTCGCAGCCATCAGGATGTTTTACCCAACCCAGGTGCCAGTGTCCCCGCGACAGCCTGCCCTGGCCCCGCAGCCGGGACCCCCGCGCTGCCTCGCCGCTGCTGCGGCAACACCACCCGCAGCCCCGCGTGGGTGCGCACGCGCCTCTACGCCTGCACACACGTGTACACATACATGTACACACACGTGCACACACGTGCACACACATGTGCACACACACACACGCACGCTGTATTGGGTCTGGCTGGGATGGGGATGGCAAAGCCCACTTCTGCCCTCTGGTTTTCAGAATAAAAGTATTGGGAAGGGTAACTCGTCCCGCTGCTTCCCTGAGAGGAGATCGAGGAAGCCCTGAATACCGGCGGGTTCTCTTCTCCCTGGCCTGGGCTTCCAGAGCTGTCAAATCTTGCACAAAACGCTTGCTCCTCCCAAATGCTTTTAAGGCACTGAAGTATAATAGGTGCTAACAAAAAGCAAAGTGTTTAAACAATCTGACCATAAATCTTTTCTGCTTCCAATTGCTCAGCTTTCATCCCCTGTCATAATTATTTATGGTTTTCTACACTGAGTTCCTGGAGAGATGAAACCTCAACATCTAATGGAAAAAACCAAGCAGGGGAAAAAAAAAAAAGGCAGTGGAAAATAAAAAAAAATCCTTGAATTCTGGACATGCCTCATCCCAAAGCCATACAAGCATGTGCCCATTTTCATCACCCTGGCACGTCTCCCTGCCCTGTCAGTGAACTGCTCAGTCCAAGCAACACTCCCCTCTCTGCCGCTCACCAGGGGGGGGTTCCACCTCCCGTTTGTTCTATGTCTTTTAATTCCTTTGTCTATTTAAATGCAACGATGAGTCAGCCCAGAGCACACACAATGCAGCGAGACAGCCCCAAGATAAGAATACCGGGCAAATAAATAAAAGCAGACAAGGGCTTCCTATCCCAGCAGCCCACTTCATCCGCGAGGGGGTGACCCCCGGGGAGGGCAGGTGATGCCGAGCTCTGCCACGGCCCCGAGACCCCCGGCCAGCACGGAAAGAGCCCGCTGCCTTTGGGGAGGGCAGCTGGAGGTACGCGAACCACCGCTTGCTTGAAGAAGAAAAATATTTTCCTTTTGAAGGAGATAATAAGTCACTGCTTGGATTCTTTCGAAGTAAATCTTTGGGTTGTGGATGCATAGAAATGTCTTTTTTTTTTTTCCCCCAATCCTTTTTTGAAGCCTAAGAAATGTGCTTATCAGATAGGGAGGATAACACAGACATACAATGCATTAATTGCCAGGCATGCATCACCTGTCAGAATCAGCTCCAGTGGAGACCAATCCGTACACACGGTCCTAAACTTTATGAAATTCTCCGTTTTCGACTCAAAGGACTAAAGAGAGTGTAACTCTCCCCCCGGAAACATCCCGGGAAAGATTTCCAGATTTCCAGGGTCAAGTGCAAAGGGGAAGCACATGTCCCGCAGACCTTGGTAGATACCGTGTTCTTGACTACTGCTTTAAGGAAGCATTTCATGTACTTGACTCATCAATTAATTTCACGTCAAACACAATCTATGTTTTTAAATGTTAGCCATAAATAGCTAACATACTTTTAAATATTATTTCCTTTTCTATGTTAGATATGTATCTCTACTGCACACTGAATTAACTCAGTTGCGCTAGTTTACTTTGTTTACAAACAAACCCATAGCAAACCCTCTGCTGTTTGGAGATGATAATCTATTTTTATGGTTTAAGAGCGAGCGCTGCACGCAGGCTCACGCTGGGCTCCAGTTGTTTCGTGTCAGTTGTAGCACAGAGGAAAGACGAGGGTTTCTGCTGGAGGCTAACACCTGCACTGGTCAGTTCGTTATTAAAATGTCAAATGTTTGCATAAGGAAACATCTCTGTCCCCCTCTTCACCTCAAGCCATAAACCACCTCAGCTCCTTCGGCTGAGTAAGGAAGCCTGGGCTGATGCAGGCCAGGGCTTGTGTGAGGGGTGGTTTGACACCGCCGGTGCCTGTTCCCTTCGTTATCCTCTGGTATGAACGTAAGACATGGAATAAAGTGATTAAGAAAAGCAAGCTGGAGTAGGAGTCTATTTGGCCTATCTGGAGTTTACAATGCATATTTAAAGCTCGGTGGTCGGTAGATTTTGTTCTGCTGGAAGCGCAAACGGCTGTTTCAAACACAAGCGCTGCTAATAAAGGAAATGCTCTTTGCACATGTAGAAAGCTGTGCAGCCTTGTGTTGTTATCTCTTTTCTGCACTACGTGTGCTGAGGTATCACCGTCAGCTGTAACCCGTGACCCTAAACAGCAGTCGAGAGCAGAGGGGGTTTATTTAAAGAGCGTCCCTGGGTGGGCAGCACGGGCTCTCCTGCACCAGTCCCTTTGCCTCACGTTCTCGCACACGTCAAACCGCACCGCGGAGCCGCGTTCGCTCCGAACCGACCCCGCGGAGGACTGGACGCCGAGCGGGCTGCCCTCGGCCGGGGACTCCGGCGGGTGCAGCACCGGGGGACACGGCTGCAGCATCAGCCCCAACTGCACCCGGGGGCTGCCCCAGCTCATGTCTCACAGAATCACACAATCACACAATCACACAATCACACAACCACAGACGCTGTGAGATGAAGCCCCGCTGTGCGCACGGGCACCGGTCGCCAGGCTGCGGCATGGGCTCTGGGGGACGAGGGCTCGCCTCCAACCGCTGCATGGCCAACGGCTGCCTCGGCCACCAGGTCTGAGCCCACCTCAGGTAAATTTGGGCTCCTGTTGGTTCTGGGAACCTACTCCCTAAACATTGGGTCCCTATAACCCAGACAATGTTGGCCGAGGAACGTTTGAGAGAAATTCCCCTGCTTTACAGACTGCTGCAGGCCTTTGTCCCCCCTCGGGTGGTGGCAATGGCTCGGGGCCAACAGCCCCGACGGACCCCGAGGCGCTGCGCCACCATGCCGGTTCCTGGAGCTCTGCCTACCGCGGCCCCGCGCTCACAGTCCGCACGACACCCGCAGTGATCCAGCGCCGGCAGCGCGGGATGGGCTCCCGCGACATACACCACCTCCCGCAGCCCCACGGCCGCGAGGGGTACGTCTGTGCCATGGAGCCGCGGTGCTCCTTCCCACCCAGACCGGGGGAAGCGCCCCAATCCGCCCTTCCCACGGGCACTGCTCGGCTGCCACCAGAGACCCCCCCTTCCCCTTCCCCACCGTCATTTGCGCGGCCTCGCTCAGACCAGGGTGTCAAGACCCGCCTGCGTCCCTGCAATGCCTGAAGAGGTTAAAAGCGGAGGCAGAGGAACTCTGCTCCCTGTCAGGGTGAGGTCTGATTGCTTTGGGAGGGGTGAGGTCCCCGCCAGGTCCGGTGCTGCACCTTGGGGTGACTCAGCGGAGCCTCCCCGCATCGCTGCAAGGCGGCGTGGCCACGGGCTGAGCATGAACATGGCCACTCCGTCCTCACGTGTAGCCCCACACACCGCAGGGGGAGTTTGAAAGCACATGGATGTCCCAGAGCGCCCACCAACCGCCACCCCCAGGGCCTCGGACTGATGGGAGAGGAGAAGTCGGTGCCCAAAGTGCTGGCTACCAGGGTGCCACGCAGACACGCGATGGATGGGCAGCTCTAGCTGACCGGAAAAAAGCACACTCATTTCTTTAGCGTTCAGGCTGAAACGCAAGGCCAGTGTCAGGAAACCTGGCCTTCCTCCACCCTCCTGCCCGGGGGGGTGGCCCTGCAGCCAGCGCCGGTACGGCGAGCCGTGCCAAGCCGCTTGGCATCGCTCTTCTGTCACGCTGCCAGTTTGTAAACCCCACAAATAGCCAATTTCTCGGCTATGTTCAGCCCAGTAACTACGTACTCATTAAACACTGCTACCAGAGCTCGTCAGCGAGCGCATGTGCCCTGGCTGCCACAGAGAGCACGCGTGGCTGCGGGGTGATGCTGACCTGCCCCGGGATGTGCGGAGCACCCCGGCACACCATGTAAGGGACGCAAGGACGGCTGCCCCACGGAGCTGCAGAGCCGGCGTGGGCATTCCCAGGGGAAAAACTGCCCTCGTGGCTCCTGCCCGGCTCAGCTCCCCAGCTCCCTGCGCGGCGTCGGCACAGGCAGTGCCACGAGCCGCGGCCATCTCGCCACGCCGGCCGCCCACAGCAAACGGACGTGGGCGAGAAGCGCTCTGCCTGCCCGCTGCCTGCGGAGTGCTGCTGGACGCGGGCAGCGCGTTCACTGCTGCTGCTGCTGCGGGCGAAAGCTGCTGCTCTGAGCCATGGAGGCTGCTTCCCGCGGAGCCTGCCTGTTCACTGGGTGGTTGTTTTCCGCTGGTTTCCAAGAGCAGGGACATGAAGTACTTACAGCAAGATAAAACCAATACAAACCTTTAAAGTAAAGCAAAGACCCAATAAACCGCAGAGTAACACCCGGGACCGTCCCCGGTACAAACGCCCAGGCCGCCCCCATCCCTTGTTTGCAGAGCTCCTTCTCAGAGGAGCCCTTGGGAGTCACAGAGACAGATTATACCAAAGCAAGAGGATTTCCAGTGAAGGAGCATCATGAAGGATGTCCTGCCAGCAGCTTATGTGCCTCTAATCTGCCTAGCTCGTCAGCACGCCCCACCTAATTACAATCAGGGCAATCCCGAGGTGGGCAGGAGCCAGAAGAGGACATTTTCTTTTCTGTTTAAATATGACGCCTTTGCATTAACCTATACCACCTGTAGTCGCTGACTTCATCACAGACAGTGCAGTTACATCAGTATTTTGGGGCGTTGCAGCTGGAGATGCACACAAATGACGACGGGAGAGCCACCCCACGGCACCCCCAGCGCTGCCGGCTGCAGCGGGGCCCTCATGTCCAGAGAGCAAAATGCAAAAGACAACCTGGTCACAAAAACGGCGCTTGCGCATGCTCCAGCTGACTTACCGTTTGATGGACACAGCCCAAACCCAGCTGAGCTGAGCCTTTGCAGCAAGCGGCATCCCCCGCTTCGGCTCAGCCGGGCGCCCGGGGCTGCGCAGAGCCCAGCCCACCCGGCGAGAGCGGCCGAGGGCCACGGCACGCACGGGCAGCCTTATGGCATCAGCTCCCACCGCGGTTACTCTGCCGGTGACAGGGTTTTGGGACGCGCCAGCCACCACATCGCCCGTGCGGACCAGGCAGCGTGCGTGCACACACGTGTGTGCTGGAGGAGGGAGTGGATGAGGGAGCAGCGGGGAAACAAATAGGGCAGAAATAGAAAGAGACACAATAGAAGAAGGGCAGGGAATGTTTTGCTTGGGGTAACAAAGTCTTCTGATTGGGACGTCTGAAAGTTTTGGGACTAAGGTAAAGCTTCTGGCTGGCCCTGTGACCGCCCAGCCGCCACCACCTCATTTTTTAACTCCTGAAACCGCAGGTGTGTCTACATTGTCCATGCGCGTTTTCCAGGCTACTGGAAAATCACCCTACAACCCAAAGTGGCCATGCCACCCCTCCCCAGTGAGAGGCTGCTGCGCGTGGCGGCGCCCATGAATCACCGCCGATAACCATGTGCGAGGCTGACGTTCGGGACTGCCTGGCAGCTGCCCTGCACCGGGACGCGGGCGGCTTCCAGCTCATTTCTTCTAGTGATTTATGGAAGACGACTGTTCTTTTCAGGAACTGTGACTTAAAAACCTGTGATTTATGAAAACTCCATATGTGCTCCCTCTCTCCTTACCCATGGACAGCTTCCAGCGGGGTTTCCCCGCCGCTGGCTGCCGTCCCCTTACCCGCGCGAGAGCCTGCACACCGCCAGCGCCGCGGGAGCCGCCCCGGGGAGGGACCCGGACCGGGGGCGCACGTGGAGCCGCAGCTTACAGCCGCCCGTTTACCGTGCTCGCTGAGCAACAGCATCTAAATTTAGTTCTCCATCTAATACCCTCTTTGGAGGAAGTGTCAATTTTCCAGCGGCCGCAGGTTGCCAGCGGGCGGACTGCTCGCTCGGTGACCGACCGCAGTTAACCGACCCCCTGGCACCAGCACTCCCTGTTTGGTGGTGTCCCAGCTACAGCCCCCCGGTAAGAGGGGCTCATTGGTGCCGTTGCTTAGATATCACAAAAAAAACCCAACCCAAACCCAAAACCAGAGGTGCAACGAGAAGCCACCTGGGCGCTGTGGGGAACGCCCTCCCTGCAAACAGAGAAGCTTTAACAGCAAAATGCAGACGGGGATTTCTGCGGCATCGCTTATTTCTGTGCGCGGTGGGGGGAGCTCCCTCTCTGCTCCCCTCGAAAAACGGTCACGAGGAGAACAGCCCTGCTGTGGCTGATGCGCGTGATTCCAGCATCAGTCCCAGCACCCAGAGCGAAACGGTCTAGCAAAAACGTCTGCCTCAGAAAGGCACGTTAACTTCCAATCCTCACTCTGGGGAGAGGGAAAAGAGACTCAAGTCCACCAAAGGGAAACTCAAAGGGCACACAGAAGCCAAATGCACATTATTTAACCAACAAATCCCACAAGCGCGTGGTTTGGAAGCTCACTTGTCTTTTGGCAGCGCAGCCGAGGATGGCCATGCTGAAGCAATGGGCTGGCAGCTCCGGAGAACGTTTCGCCTGCCAGCAGCTCCGCGGCAGCTCCGCAGCAGCCCCGCAGGGCCGGCAGCACCCACCCTCCCCGCTTAAGAGATGGGACGGAGCTGCCAGCGCTGCCGCCGGGTGCAGAGCCCAGCGCGGGCATCGACCCTTCAACCCCCTTTAGCTTCCCAAGGGAACGCAGCTGGCAGTTCTCCGTGCAACACCAAATCCTAAAATCCTAAGAAAGCCTCTGCAGCCCTGTGCAGGCAGCGGGGACGGGCACGTTCCCCCTGCAAGACAGGTCCTCCAGTTGCTGAAACATTAAATAGCTGTGTTTGGTACTCCCACTGCTAGCAGCGTGGCTAAATTTAAAAAGCGGTCTCTGTCCTGCGTAAAGACAGGGAAGTACAGACCTAAAGCACTCCAGGCACTGCTCCTTTGCTTCTCTAAGTCAGCCCTGTCACCTCATTGACTCACCCCGAGGCAGGAGGAGCGGCAAGCCTTTACACTCAATTTCAGAGAAATCGTTATAAATAACGTTCTGGTGACACTCTTCTTTTTTTCTGATAGGCTGCGGGGAAAAAAGAAAAAAGGCTGGGAATACCATTTCCCCGCAGCACCGACCGCTGTGGTTTGGGATCTCCAGCGGCGCGGCACCCGCGGGTCGGCTCCTCGGGGCACACGGCCGCCCGCGTGGGGACAGCCACGTCTTGGCCGTCGGGACGGTTTGCTCAGGGAGGGATGGGAAATCTCCACTGCAGTTCAGGTAAACTGCACAGGCGTAGCCCGTGCTGCGAAGGCAATGAGCAGCGTCAGCGGTGCCTACGGCAGTCATTTCCCGCAGTCAAGAGGTTTCTGGTCTCCTCTGTGCTGTTTGCCCTGGGCGAGGCGGCATTCAGCCCGGGGAGATGTGACAACCTGTGTGCAGCTCCTCCCTTTACTGGCCAGTCTGAGGAGTGATTTCCATTTACTAGCTCCAGTTTCTCTCCCCCCACCCCATTTTTCTCCTTTTAACTCTTTCTCCATCACCCTTTCACTGCACGGACAGTGCACCTGGAATGGCACCCAGAGGGGCAGGTAGGAACGAAAGCGCCACCTGAGCCGCTCCCATCACTTGTATTTATGGCAGCTGTAAGGCCAGGGCTCCACAGACCGTTCCATTCCTGAGGAGCACAGAAATCCTCACGGAAATCACAAACCGCACCCGGGCAGGGACCAGCCCCGACTACGAGAAGAGGAGAGGGCACAGAGGCTTTATCACCGTGACCAGCGCAGTGCCGGGTTACATCGCTCCCACTGCTGGAATATCGGCTGTAAACGTGCACAAGGTTATGCTGGCTGCTGTAATTAGGGGTTGATCGAGGAGTGATTTATTCCTACCGTGAATAAACGAGGTCATTGCTACGTAGGGAGCAACAGACAATTTCTTTTTCCTTTTCTGGGATCTCGTGACCGCGAGGCACAGCCACCCATCAGGTGCCTGAGGCGCGAGGTCGTCAGATTAACTCGGCAGAGAGCCACGGAGCTTCATCTCCCCGGCGTCCCGCCGGGACCAGCGCTGGCCAGACACGGGGGCTCCCGCAGCAGCAGCTGACGGGGCGTCCCACGGGAACCCGGGGTGTGCAGCGGCCGGGGGCTGGAGCCACTCCGTCCCCGGCACTCGCAGCGGCTCCTCCCGCAGCGCCAGGGCTGCGCTTGCCCTGCAGCAGAAAGCGGCAGCTCCTGCAGCGAGGGGTTCGCCGCAGTGCACGGTGGCCATGGCCTGCCGGAGGGGTCCCGCCAGGGCACTCGGTCCCCTGGCACATTTTAGGGTTTTGCTGTGAATCATAGAATGGTTAGAGCTGGCGGCGAGGGCAGTGGGCAAGCTGGGGGAGCTCTGCCCGAGCCCGGCTAGCCACGGCTCTTGGGGTCAGTGCCGCAAAGGAACCGGGCACGGCTGCAGGGCTGGGGGTGCCCGGGGCGCTCTGCAGCACGGCCTGCATCGCACATCAAAGCTGTGGGGTGTTAAAGGTTTGGAGGAACAGAATCCGAGCCATTTCTGGGTTTGGCCTCCATCTCCAATGGCTTTATGTTTATTCAAACTAGAGAAGCAAAGGCACCATCGCCCGCCTTGTGAGCGGGGCAGCTCCTCACCGGGCCAGCCTGGCTCACCAACGCACCGAGGGGGGATTGCCATCAGCTTCTGAAGGGCTCTCCTGAGACAGCTGCGCCTGAGAACCTGATTTATTTCAAAAGGCCTTCAGTATAAGGCATCGATTTGCTGTTCTGCCTTCAAGTCTGCTGCCTCTATTACATAAAGAGCCTTGAACATATTACAAATGGCTGCCCAATAAATAGATTTATAATTATCAGCACCTAAGGAACAACAAACCAACAGTAATACCGTGAGTCCTGGCCTGGGCTTGTACGTCGGACACAGCAAGGTGAAATGGTCCCCAAATCAGACCGCTGCCACCCAGGCTGAGAACAACGCAGCGCAGATGCCTCCCGCCATCCCTGTGCTGCTGCATCCGCTCTGCCTCCGGCACGAGAGACCCGCAAGCTCAGTGACAAGACAAAGCAGAGCTGCTGCCCTGGCCACGTGCCGAATTTCAGTCCCACGGGGTCAGGAGCTGAATGTCACCATGAAAAGCATAAATCTGGCCTCCCACCAGCCTCTGCCCGAGGCCGCCGCGCAGTGCCGGGTCTCCTGCCGAGACCTGCCTCCCTCCTCGCACCGCCGCCGCGCCGGCCAGGCTCTGCGCTTGGAAGCCCAAGGTGAGAACGGGAGCAGAGCGCGCTTTTCTGTGGTGGCTTTGAGGACACCCTACCTCTCACTCCCCTCCCAGGAGAGGCAGAGACTCTTTCCCTCCCCTCCCGCAGCCCCTCCATCCCCCATTTTCCTCCCCTTCGCCTGCCGGGGTCTCCTCTTGGGATGCTCAGCGCCCGCAGGGATGCACCGGGCAGAGCAGCAACTGCTGCGAGCCCACGGGTGCCGCAGCGCCAGCGCGGCTCCTGCCGCGGCGGGGACGGCTCTCTCTGCTCTCTTCCCCACAGAGGTGCCGCGGGGCACAGGGCTGAGCTGCTCCTCCATTGCCTCCCAAATCTCACCGCCATCACAAACCAACCCATCGTTGCTGCCGACGAGCCAAGCCAGAAAGGGGCGGCTTCGCCCGGGCACAGCGGGGCCGATTCCCAGTGCCGCCCGGGAGGGCCAGCGAGAGCAGGGCACATAGCAGAGCCCCGAGGGAAGTCACCACGAGGCCGGCTTTGCCTCCATGTTAGTCATCCAACCGAAAATGTCCCGCTCCCCTGCGAGAGGATGGTGCCGGGGTTCCCTGGGGAGCGCCCGCCTGCAGCACGGGGCTGCGCCGCCTCCGCAGCCGACCCAGCCGGAACCTCTGCCTGAGGGAACTGCAAATTACAGCCATGAAGTTACTGCTGGTGCTTGCAGCTAAGTTAGCAACACCTAATAAATGCAGATAAAAAGCCAAAACAAAATGCCTGAAATCCCAAATTTCTAGTAGATAAGCAATTCATTTATCTCTTTTAAGTAGAAGATTGGAATTACTGGAATAAAAGACTCCCTGTGTTTGTCTGGCCTTTAAGTTCTGTTGCAAAAAAGTGTTTATTGACATAAGTGACACTTTCTTCTTCTTTACGCATTTCTGCAGCAGTGCATTAGTGATTCAATTACTCAGTGCTGTATTTTAAGTCTGTTGAGTGAGCCGAGTGGTAAGTTGCCACAGTAGACATTAATATCATTTTTGCAAGACTGCAGAATTGCTTTCAAATCTCATCGGGACAAGTAATTTATTAAGAGATCCCTTACGAAGTTTGGCAGCGCTGTGCCGTAGCTGTGAGAGCAACACAGCCCCACTGACGCTGCTCTGGACTCTCCAGTACCAGGAGCGGAGGCGCGGACGGGAGCTCCCCAGCGCTCCCGGCGAGCGCCGTGCCGAGGCGTCACGCCAGCGCCGGCACGGAGGGCACGGCCGGGACCGTCGCTGGCACCGGAGACAACGCTCCTTCCAGCCCCAATAGCGGATGTGAGTGTTAAGAACATATTTTCTAGACAGGAAAACAACACAATTGGACAGGAATGTGCTTCTTATTTTGTTCCCGCTGCATGACCTCACTTCTCTGTATTTTCGGCTTCTCCGGACCACTCCGCACCGTCGGTTACTGTAGGTCATCAGCCCTTCCCCTTGCCGGTAGTCGCCTGCTTAACTTTTCAGCCCGTACTTTGCCCCTTCCTCGCTGGGCTCTCCTCCATCCATCAGCCACTACAGTTTCCCCGTCGCAGTGAATAGTGGGTGACGGGGCTGGCGGGGTTTATCTGAGCTCGAGAAGGGGATGTGGGTTCCATGGCGCCTGCCCCAGGAGCACTCCCGGCAGCACCTTCCAGGTCCAACTTCAACCGAGACCGTCAGGAACAGAAGTCGGGGTGACCTATTTCAGGGTGAAACACGTCTGGATTTTTCTTCTGCAGCAGATGCAAAGTACTTCTAAAATAAATGATTATTTTACCCATAAATCCCCAAAGGATGGAATTCACAGCTTCTGGCCATGGCCACTCCTTCCCTCACGTAGAGAGCTGCAGGTCCCATTCTGCAGCGACAGATGATGTGTACGGGCAGCGCTGGCAAACAACCATTTTGTTTGCTGACTTGTAGCAGAGGGAAAAACCCAAAGCCCTGCACAAAAAATGCTTTCCTAAACAGAATGGCTTTCCATGCTTCCCAGAGAGACCTCAGTGGTTCATAATAAAGGAACGCTAATGGCACTACCCAAAAAAGAGCATGCCGCAGCCATCACTGCTGTGCAAGCAACTGATCGTAATTGGCTGATCATAACTAATCCCCAGCACCTGTAAGGGGGGGAGGGCATCAATTACAGCTGATAATTAACATCTGTGATGGGAAGAACAGTTTAACCTTGAAATAAGGATGAATTAAATTTAGGCCCAAAGCTGCCCCCGGCGAGAGCCGCAGCAGGACCCTATCACGGACCCTTCCAAGAAGGTGGGATCGGGACCAAGCACAGCAAACAGCAAAGCTAACAAAACCAGAGAGCAGGTTTAATTAAGCCAAGCAAGCATTAGCTTTCCTCCAGAGGAGGAGATATCAATTTGCATGTCAGCGAGCTGCTGGTTTTCTCTGCGCTGGGGTTCAGCACCGCGCCGGGCAGAGGCCGCCCCGCTGGTGCCGGCAGCTCCTGCAGCACCTCCGCAGCCGCGGCAGGACGGCCGGGGGTTCCCGTGTCTCACCGCCCCTCTCCCCTGCGCTACGCAGAGCCAAATTTAGCTCCCTTGGAAAATTCTGTGCTGATTCTGCCTGGCACAGCGGTCTGACGCAGAGCCAGCCCGAGTCTGCAGCGCAGAGGAGGGTCTGAGTAAGGCCTTTCCCATCCAACCTTCTCTCGCGGGGTGTTGCGTTTTTCAAGTCTCCGAACGTACCAAAGCTTGTGCAGCCTCTCACCAAACCCAGACTTCCCCCGGCTGCGCGGCTCTCCCCCGGAGACAGACCCCACTCCCACCGGCGCCCGGGCGGCCTGACCTTGGCTTGCCATACCGTTCCCTCGCACTGCCGGGGGACGGCACCCGCTGCCCTTTCCCCGGGCTGGCAGGAGGAAAGCAGCTTCACCACAGCACTCCACCGGACACAAAACCTGTTCCCCATCCCATCCCATCCCATCCCATCCCATCCCATCCCATTCCATCCCATCCCACATGCAAGCGCCCCCCGTCCCCAGCCCCATCCAGCCCCGAGGGCCGGCGGGCAGAACCCACCCGTGGCTGTGCCATCACCCGCCAGCTCTAGGTGTGCTCCCACCAAAACCCCATCCCACCGCCCCGGGGGCTGTGGGAGCAGTCAGCATGCCCCCCCATCACCTCCCGGCCAGGGACCACCGCTGGGGCCCGGCCAGGCGGGGAGAGGGACACGTCTCACACCATCCCGGCCACTACTCCGAGCTCTGCCGCACCGAGCCGGGGATGGGCAGTGGAGGGGCGATACCTGTGCTGGTCCCCGTCCACGTGGCGCTGCCACAGGGTCTGCCCACGGGTGCCGACACGCCGACTGGCACTGAGCAAACACCCCGCTTTTCCTGACAGCCTTTGTCCTGCCAGGATTGCCCAGGACCAGATGTTTGCCGCAGAAGGGCTTTCACGTTAGTGTGGACCTCTGGGGCCGCCCCAACACCCGTCTTGTCGTCTACAGCATCGCCCCAGTCTAAGGTGCAGAAGAGCCGCTGACACGACGCTCACCACGTACCTCGACCTGCACAGCCCCTCGCACGTCCCCGCTGCTGGTGCCCACGGTACATCACCGGGGGACAAACCAAACCGGAGGGAAAGGCAGCATCAGAGACGGTGAAACTCAGAAGAACGGGTGTTACCCGTGGATTCCCCAGGAGGAGAGGTTTGCAGGCGGAGGCTGTGGAGTTTTCTTCCCACTGGGTATCAATTTGTAAGGGTGAAGCTGCGTTGGTGCAGCTTTTACAGCCATTTGTAAGTCACTCCAGGGACTGTATTATATTGAACAATCTTTTTTTTTTCATTTAAAAGATTTTTTCAGAAAGAGGTCATAGATAGAAAGGTGAAACAGATGTTTCCCAAGGCAATTCCTGTCCAGACCCCTACTCCTATTTCTTGAAATTGCTGCAATTATCATACCAAGAAGTGTTTCATATGTCAGGGACAAACCAGCGGGGCTGCGCCAGGCAGCATTTATTACCAGCTGACACCGCCTAGCACCAGGAAGAAAAAATGACTTGCATATTACAATAAACTTCATTAGTTCAAGCCATGGTGGAAACTGCTGCTTGGGAAACCGCTGGTACAATCGCACACGCAGGCCATAACAAAAAGATAAAAAGCATTATACCAACAGGAACGCCTCTGCTCCCCTGGGAAATGCCTCCCACCACCCAGAAACCTCCCACGGGGAGGAGAGCCTGTGCCACGGCTGGTGGCCCCTGTCCCCCCCGAGATGCCCACGGGTGCAGGACAGGGCCGTCACCCTCCCCGGCACGACTGCAACACTCAAAGTTGCTAATACAAACCCCATTCTCCCCAACGCGCTCTCACCAGGGCCGTTACCCCAACTACCCACTCCATCTAATCCAACACATACACTGAGCTATCCTGGATTTAAAAGCATCTTCACGTAACTGATATTCGCACGTGGATCTGAGTCGAGAAAGTAGCACAGGCTCTTCAGTCTGTCTAAGATACGCTCAGGAGAGCGGCACGCACCTACACAAGCGGCTCTGAACCCGCACACCCTCCCCTGCCAGGGAAGAGACACAAATTCTAAAATTATCCACTCAAAATGAGCATTTTCTCAGCCCACTTTGTATCAGCAGTCACTGAGTAATTCACAGCAGATCTAAGATTAGCTAATGAAGCGCAGTGACTCATCAGCCAAGCCTCCGCGCCGCTGGGAAAATTCAATTTTTCTTTAGCAACAGAGCTTAAGCTGTGGAAATTATAAATAAATACAGTTTGGAGAGCTACAGCAACAGGAGGATTCTTATTTAAAACTCCCTGACACAGAGATTTGTGCCTGTGATGCCCTTGTACCGACTGCATCGCTGATCCCTCGCAGCAGCGCAGGATGGTGCCCGGCAGTTTCTGCGGCACGGCCGCGGCTCCCGGAGCGGCACAGCCGCGGTGCCGAGCGGGAGAGGGTCCGGCCGAGCCGGAGCACGCAGTGACAACGCACCAACCAGCAAAGCCTGATTCCAAACCGCTCATTAGCTCACACCCATAAGCAAATTAAAACCATGCAGAATCATTACAGGCTTCTGCAAACGACGTTGTTGGGCAAAATGATGGGGTGGAGGAAAGTCATAAACAGAATCAAAGCAGAGAGGAGCCCCACCCCCACCCCAGCAGTAAGATGCAGAACAAGGCCAATTTTCAATCCCAGAGCAAACACGTGCTCCAGACCCTGGTCCTGTGTTCTTGGTTGGAGCCGCAGGGCTGGGACTCCCCCCAGCCCCCATGGGGCCGCTGTCCCCCTGCCCGGCCCCTCCGCCCTCCCCCTGCGGCCCCACTGCTGTCCAGCCCGAGCTTCTCCACCAGCACCAGAACCACCTTCTCCTCTCTGCAGCCATTACACGTGGGCTGAGTGACCCGGTGTTACCATCATCGTAGAACCGTAGAATGGTTTGAGTTGGAAGAGACCCTAAAGACCATCCAGTGCCATCCCCTGCCCTGGGCAGGGACACCTCCCACCAGCCCAGGTTGCTCCAAGCCCCGTCCAACCTGGCCTTGAACACCTCCAGGGATGGGGCAGCCACAGCTTCTCGGGGCAACCTGCGCCAGGGGCTCACCACCCTCACAGCCAAGAATTTCTTCCTAATATCTCATCTAAATCTCCCCTCTTCCAGTTTAAAGCCATTCCCCCTTGTCCTGTCACTCCACTGCCTGATCAAGAGTCCCTCCCCAGTTTTCCTATAGGCCCCTGCTGGTCCTGTAGGACCTGCTGGCCATGCTGCTGGGGATGCAGCTCAGGGTACCGGGGGACCTTCTGGCCTTCTGGGCTGTGATCGCACATTGCCGGCTCATGTTGAGCTTCTCACCCACCAACACCCCCACGTCCTTCTCCTCAGGGCTGCTCCCCATCCATTCTCTGCCCAGCCTGGAGTTGTGTTTGGGATTGCCCCAACCCATGTGCAGCAGCTCAGCCCGTCCCAGCCATCACCCGCGGCGGTGGCCACGCACACCACGTTCCTCGGTGCGCCGGGGAAGGCTGCAGCCGCCGGCTCTGCCTGCTGCACCTCCCGCCCCGCTGCCCCGAGCTGAGGGCACATCAGTGCCTTGGCATTAATTAGCACCCGCGCCAGATTGTGTGTGGTTCCTTCCAACAGTTTGCTCATACGAGCGAAACACAGTGTACGGCTGCTTTCTGCCCGGGTGGTGGGGACCCCTTGGGCACCCCCTCCACCCAACGGGTGGCATAAGCATGCAGGAACGATGCTGCGTTTTGGGGATTTGGCCCCAGATTGTTCCCCGCTCCGTGCTGGGTGGCGGGAACCCCGCAGCCCGGCACGAGGGGCGGTGATGTGGGGCCGAGCCCCCAGCACGGCAGGGCCCTGTGCCCCCTCCAAAACTGGACCCCTGTGCCCTTCGGGGCTGGCGCTCCATCCTCACCCCCCCGAGCGCCCCACCACCCGCACCGAGGATTTCCAGCGAAGAAAATCAAATCCCCCTTCCCTCCCCCCCGGCCAACCGGTGGGGGCTGCTCCGCATCCCGTCCAGCTGCACTTCAGCGTCTCTATTTCAACGGTATTCTGTTTCCAGCCACATCAGGCTGCGCTTATCAAAGCCAAATGCTTCAGGTTTTGGTGCATAATGAAAAACAGCTTACAATTTATGTGTTTTTCCTGAGAAATTGGTTCTGAAAACAACTTGCCCAACTTTGTGTTTTATAATATGCACTTCAAAAAAAAAAAAAATTGAGTTTAGGGGAAAGAAAATATTTTCCATGCAAGACAGACGTTTGATTGGATTAAAGCAAGCCTCCCTCTTAATTAGGGTTGCCGGAGCACCGCCGGAGGGCCGGGCGCCCGTGAGCGATTCTCAGCGATACCCGTCAGCGCGGACCCCCGCTGCCCGGGCCCAGGCCCCTCCCTCCTGCCCGGACCGCAGCCCCCGGGCACAGCTCGGCTCTCCCTGCCGGCGGGGGGGCAGCACACCCGGGAGGTGCTCGAACGGAGGACAAGAGCACAGAAAAGCATGAAACTGGGAGGGAGACGAAAGGAGAAGCTTTAGGAAGACATCACAGTTGATATTTAGACAGAAGGAGGTGCTGCGGTGTTCTGCCACCGTCCTGCCAGGCTCCCCTCATCCCTGCTGTCCCCAGCATGGCACAGGTGCTCAGTGGGGGTCTGTCATTACGCAGCGAGCGTGGCAGGGCCCGCAGGGCAAAGGGTCCCGCAGCGATGCTGGGCTCCTGCCGTCAGCCATGGCACAGCCCCACCGGAGCAGCCGGCCCGTTCCGCCGGAGATGCTGCCAGGGCAGCTGGAACCACAGCTCCGGCAGCTCTGCCGGCCCTTATCGGCGTGAAATAGGCAGTGCCCTAACCATAAGCCACAATAAAGCCACCGGTAAAAATCTCATCTATGCCTTACGATCCCTGATGGAATCAAACCCATGTGGTTTTCCATGCTGCAAGTCACTCTGATGGCTGTATTAGCACAAAACAAACGGTGATTTGAATAGCGCATCCTGAAGCGCCACAATCCCAACATCAGCTCAGCAAAATATCCTTCCCCTCGGCTACACGCAGCCTGTAAGGGACCCTGCCCTCGGGGGGCACCCTGCCCTCGGGGGGGACCCTGCCCTTGGGGGGACCCTGCCCTTGGGGGGGACCCTGCCCTCGGGGCGGCATGCTGCGCACCACTGCGGGGCACGGCATGGCCACCTCCCTCTACGTGGTGCTCCTCGCAGGACACCAGGCACAGGGACACCCACCGCGGGGCACCCACCGCGGGGCACCCGCCCCAACCGCACGGCTGTACTGCCAAAGGCATCAGCGCAGACGGAGGCAATCAAGCGCACCACTCAGGCAGAGACCGCGGCCCCTGCTCGCCCTGTGCCCGCTGCCGCCCGGCCCGCAGGGGACCCCCAGGGGACCCCCAGGTTCCGAACCAGGGCTGGGTTCCCAAGGGGCACTGCCGCGCCGCCCCCAGCCCCCTCCCGCGGCTCTCCCGAGCCAGCCTACGGCTCACGACGCAACCGAAACTATTAGGTTAGGCCACCTACGCAGCTAGCTCCTTTTAATAGATTTAGCAAGTCAGAAAAGATAGGATACAACAATTTGGTAAGAAATCATGTTTTTGATCAGAAATAACCAGACTCCCTCTCCAGTTGCAGAGAACACTATTTGCCGTGGGAGGGTTCGCGTGCCCGCAGGCAGCGCCCGCCCGGGGCAGGGGGACCGGGGCACCGCGGGCGCCGAGGGCGCTCTCGGGGCTGAAAACCTGCTCGAGGCACGGCAGACGGGAGGGGAAGTAAATGGAATGTGGATTGTGCACACAAAATTTAATCTGTACATTCACAATATTGGCAAAATGCCTCTGTCCTTTATTACAAAAAATACCAATAGGTTTAGTATTGGTTTGAATAATGTCAGAATGAAATACTGACAGCCCCCCACTGAAAGCCATACTCGGATTCTGCAGGGCTTGCATTTCGGAAATCAGCTGTGCGAGCTGAAGCACAGCTGTAGGGTTCAGGAGGAAACCTCCAAAACCACCGTGCGGAGCAGTGGAGGCTATAATAAGACTTTAGTATAGCAAGAATTGAAATGGACTGAAAAAGGCCCACCATTTCCTAAAGCCACACACAAGTTTTAAAAGTATAAGGAGGGGAACCTTAAAAATTGAACAAAGTGAAATTTCACAGCATATGGGAATCTGTTAATGACATTCAATGGGGAGCACAGAACCTATTGCAGAGAATACTAAAGACCACTTACTGTTCCTGAACATTGCCATTTAGGTTTTAACCCCACGGCGCTTTTCCTGTGACAGAATAAAAGACTCAAGTAAGCCATTCAAACTTCACATTATTAAAAATTACATTTAGAAACTTTCACATTAGCTTTTTAAAATCAGTTAAGAAATGAAACATCACTGTGCTCTTGGTTTATGCTTTTGCTGAGAAATTATTTTCATTTATCTGCATAATGGCCGAGGCAAAAAAAAAAAAAAAGCAATTTGCTACAAGATTTTGCTCCAAGCCTTGCCAAAACCGAAGAATCATCTTTTCTCTGAGGTGAGGGGAGTCAGCTCCTTCAGCCGCCGTGCGCGGCCCCCAGGCCGTGCGCTTGGCCGGGATGCTGCTCAGCGCCGCGGCTCACACCCACCTCGGGCACTGGGCCACCGAGCCGGAGAAGGACCCGTGTCCAGTCCGCTCACACGCCGCCGAAGCACTATTTTCTCTGTTACCATGGTTTTACTGAAACTCTCTGCAGCGGTTCTTAGGAAAGTGGCAAAAATCCGGTGACTCACCTGCAGTGCTTAAGTTCCACTCGTCTGCTTCATTCTGGGAGCTGGTGCTAACGGGGACCCGCGCGTGTCGTGTGGGGCCACCCGCCAGCACCGGGGCAGCACGGGAGTCCAGCACACGCAACCTTCCCGTCCTCTGGAGGAGGGTCCCCCCCAGCCCTCCTGGCGGAAAACGGCAGCAAACCAGTTCTCCAACCTTCCCGCCGCTGACACAGGACCTGGCGAGGGCGGAACACTGACATTTTTCCCTTCGCCTCTGCATCCACAAGGAGTCTCCGGCAGCACCAGCCCTTTGTCTGCTTTCCAAAGGGCGCAGCAATGTCAGGGACGTCCCCCGTCCAGGTGCAAGGACAGCAGGAGCGGCGGTGCCCTTGGTGACAGGGGACTAGCAGGACACCGCAGCCTGCGAGCGAGGGCTGGGAAGGTTTCTCGCAGGGATACCAGGTACTCCTCCGTCAGCGCTGAGGGGCACAACCGCTGCTCTGAGGAGGAGATGACAGTGACTATCCAGGCAGAAGCGGAAGGCAGAGAGGTTTCCACTCTATGGTTGAACATCTGGCAGAACACCTTTATGTGCACCAGGGGGCTTCCTGCAGAGCCAAACCATCATGGGAACACACTCTGGGACGTCCCCTCTTGAACACCTCCATCCTGGGGACCACATCCAGCGTTGGAGGGCAGAGGCTGGACTTGAGCTTACCTTCTCCCTCCGTTTCACGTCCCGAGCCTAGAGAAGAGCGGTGGCCCCAAGTGTGAGGTATCGTAATTCTCTCTCGCACCCAGCAGAGCCCGAACGCCCGCTCTCAAGGATGTTTCTGCCCGTTCGCGGGACTTGAGTGCCATCTGCTAGCCCGCCCAGGAGGGCAGCCCGCGCTCGCCTGTTGCTCTCGGCATCTCCGCCAGCCGCGGGGCGGCCGTTCCACGCGCAGGCAGGAGCAGCCCTTCGCGAGACGGGAGTAGAAAGCGCTTTTCCCGAGAGGGTGGGGGAGTCGGGGGTTGGTTATTTTTGTTTTGCCCTTTTTTTTTTTTTAATTTTTTAGATGGACAGAAGGCTGCCTGCAACTCCTTTCAGCCAACTGCTGTAACGCTACAGCCAAAAGCCTTTGCAACGCTTCTTGGCGGGAGTTTCGTACAATAAAGAACTGTATGAGCAGCAAACGCAAAAACTACCTCACACAGCCATCGGCTAACCCTAGGCCTAGCTCGAGAAGACGCTAGGAAAAAGCCCACAAAGAAACTCCTGAAGACGGAGAGACAGGGGCTGAGAAAGGTGGAACTGTTCTCTCCGTCAGTGGGAGCACTCAGTGCAGAAGAGCACCTTGGCCAGGCGAGCCGTCTGCTTTGGGGATGGGCACAGCGGACGCCCAGGTAAACAACCGCTGCACAACGGCTCCACACAAGGTGCAGGAGCACATTCCTTCGCTATATACTGCTGTCCTTCTTGCACTTATTTTTGGAAAACAGGAAGCTTATTGATTTGTTTGCAGAGGTGGCCAAAAGCGTTCTGGGGAGACAGATGTCCTATTTCAGCACTGCATTTTAGCCTGCGTGTTTTATGTCACAGTCTTCCAACTGTTCTACGGGAAAAACATTCGACTCACTGTATGCTCTTACTGAGACTCAGCAAAAGGGGTTTTTTGGTGTCGAACTCCTCTTGTTAAACTTTGCTGCTCTTAAAGAGAAAAGGGAAGCTCTGGCTTCTCTTGCTGACATTCAAAAGACCACAATAGGAACCAGCATGAACCAGGAAAACACGAGCTTGTGTGCTTTCCGACCCGCTCGTTCTTCTCATTTGACAATAGTTCATCGCAGTGTTTGCTGCAACAGATTAAGAACAAACAGGAAGGAGAATCTGTGCGACGATCCGGTAGCTGGAAGGTAACCTTCTGCATGCAGACAACGTTTTACCTAGCAGGGACAACCCTGAACTGCTTTCTCCAGCATCAGAAGCAACAGATGACCACAAATTAATGTTTCTAGACTGAGGGAACCCAAGGGAAAGCTACACTAATGCAAAACCAAAAAAATTAACCCCTACAGTTTCAAAAGCTTGTCCGTAGGTCCCTTTAGTTTGTAAACCATTTGTACTCTAAATTTGGTACAAAGCTGTAGGCTGTTTTCTGTTTTTTAAAGACTGCTAATAATTTCTGGTCACGTGTAAGGATGAAGATCCTCTCTATCCAACAACATGTGTTCAAGGGGCCTCAGATTACACTCGCTGACTAGGTGTGAACACAAAACCACAAAAGTTAGTTCAAAACGTTAACTCACTCTCCCGTCGAGGCTCTTAGGATAACCACCGCCTCCACGCACGCAGCATGAGCACGGCAAGGCTGTGCTGCCCGCTGTGCCGGGGGACTTAAGGGAGCACACGTTTAGGACGCAAACCCACCCAAGTTACCAGGTGACTGCTTGTTCACGTACCTGAAAACATTGATCCTCTCAGCTCTGTAGTAAACGACATGAAAAAGCTTTAACATATGCAACGATAGCCACGTAGTTCTGTGTTGCACATTTTCCAAGTTTTAATAGAGACAAAAGTGAGCCCATTGTACTTAAGACACTACAATGATTTCATTCTATTGCATGTCCTGCTCCAATTACATTTCTCAGAGTACAGTATCGAGTAAAAGTTTGGTAGCTTTAAAATTAACAAGTGTGTGAAATCTGTAAGTAAAATAAGCAGCAGCAATAATTTTTGGGATTTTATCAAGAATAGCTAACTTTTATGTAATAAATACATTCCAAGTTGTGGTTTTTGCTGTTCTCCTAGTTCATTGCCGTATCTGACTTGTCAAATTCTCATTCTAGGGTAAGATATCCTTAAGACTTTCCTGCCAGCCTCACACCAGAAGAGCCTCCTAACTCCACGTCCCGGTGCCTGTCACCTGTCCCAGATGAAAAGCAGTGCGAGCTGACAAGGAAACTCGTCCTCCTGCCACGCGCACGGCCACCTCCAGATTCTCCTGGGGAGCATGTCAGGATGGTTACAGACTTCGCGACCAGAGCTCTAGGAGAACAGCTGTGCTCTTATCTTCTGTTACCTTGAAGAAAGTGAAAGAGGGAGAGGTTACTGCAGGCGGCACGGAACAGACCGGCATTAGCGGCGAGGCACACGCTCCGGGTTTCCTCTAAATATAGCCAGGAATTCTCCTGCTCCCAGCTGGCCCCGCAGGCAAAACCAGCAGCAGCTATAGCTTTGGAAGAAACTCGTCAAGTTAACAAACTCAAAGTAAGAGTGGGAATTTTCTCCAAGAGAGACGTGATATGAATTTCAGTGACGATAATAAATCTTCAGTCTCTGGCTTAAAGACTTCTAAGTCCCCATGCGGGGTGGGTTACTGTAGGTTAATCTGCCACGAGTCCCTACAGAGAGAGCCACGTGAAGAACATCTGCCTCCACTTTTCAAACACAATCTATAAAACGGGATTATTTTCCCCTTGAGAGCAAGCCGTACAGAAGCTTTTCTACGTACCTGCAACTGCCTCAGGACACGGACTGCTGCCGCAGCGCCCCAGTCGCTGTTAATGAAGAGGCAGAGCAGCCATGTCACCTTCTCCCGTTGCCTCCAGAGGTAACAGACACCCCCCGTCCCCTCGCCCCCTCGCTGCAGACTCCCCTTCCCACCCCAGACCGCTGCTGGTTGTGAGCTGCAGAAGCAAGCGCGTGCGGTGGCAGCGCTGCGGAGCCCTTGGGATGGACAGACACTGCCTCTGGAAGGACCACACACGGCTCCTGCCCACGCACGGCTCCTGCCCACGCACGGCTCCCTGCCCACGCACGGCTCCTGCCCACGCACGGCTCCTGCCCACGCAGCCCTCCAGGCCGGCAGTATCCGAGCGCACCAGACCATGACCGCCCAGCCAACGAGAGCAGGCGAGATGCTCATTCTGAATTCAGAAGTGCAAAACAACACACTCCAAACCACAGCTACCAAAAGGTAACGAGGCTCCCCACGCCTGATGCGTACGCTGCTGTCACCCGGCCGCCTCGCTAGATACCAGCCACTAACACCAAGGGTGGAAAACAGGCTTGAAAAGATATGTCTGCTGGAGAGGGATGTGCCTGTCAAACCAAAAAACGACCAAAGAGAGAAGTCCTCATCTGTACCCCTGCATGCAAGAGGTACTTGCACTGGCCCTGTAAGTCAGGTTACACAGTGGAAGCCTTGAAGAGTTCAAAGGGAGCACCTATTTGTCTTCGAGATCAAGTGAAGAAACCTGAAGACACGTGAGACAACTCAGTGATACAGAAATGAACGAAAAAATGGCACGGAGATCTACACTTACACTTTTCAATTGCAAAACCATCATTGCACCACACTTCAAAGGCAATTCAGTTTGAGGCAGTTCAGAAGTCTGACCAGCCCTAACGCATGTCCGTGCCAAATCAGCTCACGTGGACCAGGCAGAACCACAGGACACACAGGCTCAAGTCCGTGTTCCTGACAAACAGGATTAATGCTATGAAGCAAAAGGATCAAAGACCTTTACAAACCCCTCACAGTGGAGGTTTGTGACTTACAACTACACAGCACAATACACCAAGAATGCCAACACCAAACGCGGGAAGATGATCACATTTCCAACACTGCTGAAAACGTGGCAGCACCTCTTCCGCAGGCACGGAACCAAAGCGACGCTGATTTGCCCAGATTTGGCATCCAGAACAACCTTCAGTGTTGCCCATACGTTTGAGACTTCAAAGAGGTGATTTAATACACCACGAACATCTGCCCTGAAGCCTATATTCCAGAGAAGGACTGCAGTCAGGTTGCATAAACTCCGTCAGTACTTAGCAGAATCATCCCGCTCCTAAGAAACTGGGATGTCTCACAACAAGGCTCTACTACCTATCGTTGGCAGAGTGTATGTTTATACGTAATCTCGCAGGAGAATCTATTCATTTACCTTCTGATGAATGGCAAGGTTTTCAAGAGCACACAGCTTCACTTGCAGGCTTGTTATCTTGCATCTACCAAAGCCTCAGTGAGGTCCATGGACTCGGCAGAATATGCCTCAAATGGTTTTTGCAAAAAACTGACCCTTTACAGACAGATTACAGATTGAGAATATTTGGTCTAAGCAGGAAAAATGCACTTCCTTGTTGAGGTGGCAGCAAGCCCTCAGGCCGGCTGCATTCTTTGTGATTTTCACGCTTGGAGGAAGGAAGCATCGCAACAGAAGCACGATGCCAAACCACCGCCCAGTGAAGGCTTCTGCCTGGGCCAGGGCAGAGGCTGCCCCATCGCAGGGACGAGGTTGAGATCGAACTGCAGTCGCTCGCCGAGAGCTCCTGGGGGCAAGGGCCAGGGGTTCTCTGCTCTGGCCGCAGAAAGTTGGTGCTACCAGCAAAACGGCAAACTGCTTTAAAACAGCTGGTGCTCCACGTCTCGAAATGTGGAAACCTCACCACCCTGCTGAGTGCTGCGTGCCTGCGGACGGACAGACGGGCGCTTGTCCCTGGCCTGGGAGCGCGGAGCTCGGCAGCCCGGCTCGGCGAGGGGCAGAGGCTCGGGTGCTGTGCGCAAGCCCTGCGCAGACCCAGCAGTTTTCAACATGCGTGCAAGAGGAGCAACACAGCGACAGTCACTTATAGGCTCTCACCTCGCTGCTGGAAAACTTCAGAGATTTCTGTTAAAAAAAAATATCTTCAAGACGGAGCAGCAGCTTGAGCAGTACATCGTGGCCATTGCTGTAGCCTCCATACACACATGAGTAATGAACACATAACAGACCGGCTGACTCAGGGCAACGGCATGATCCAGCAGCCTGTGTGCTAAGCTGTATGTCAAAAGGGAAGCCAAGAAAGCTCTCCTGAAGCCCAGTGCTTATTCATGATAAAAAAAATGAAGTTTTGGATCAAATAAAGCCATTCACAAATTCAGATTTAACAGCTGCAGCAGAGTGCAGAAAGCCGATTTATCTCCCAAGATCACTGCACGCCGAGCGTGCTGATGCGTGCGGACCCTGCTCCCACCAGCTCTGCCCTGCTCAGGGGACTCGTGCCTTCACCCTTCAGGTGAGACAAGTGCAGGACATCCCCAGCACCCCCTCTGCGGCACGGGGAGCACCCCGGGCCCTGTGCGTTTTGCCTTCATGAGAGTTCCAAGTGCAGCACAAAGGATACCTGTGTGTACCGGTGTGCGGCCGGGCGCCCAGGGCTGTGCCACCACCACCGGACACTCACAGACAGCTCCAGGTGAAGACCAAGAGACACGCACACGTGTTTGGAACCCACCTCCTTCCTACAGGTTCTCTGGAAGGCCTCGGCCCCTCTCCCGTCGCAGCCCAAGCCCCGCTTACCCTGCACGTCCTGGCAGGTTGGGCAGTGACGGCAGCAAGAAGTCTGCTCGTTTTCTCTGCCCGAGCAGCTTACTCTAAGGAATATTTTCTAATCATAATGCAATTAACAGCAGGCTGTAACTGAGCATCGCCAAATCAGTCTTCCTGCAGACATCCCCCCTTGGGGGACGGGCGGTGAGGCAGCCCTGGCTCAAGCTCAGGAGGATCAAGTGGTCGCATCTGCCCGCAGCCCGGCGGGGAGGGATGGGGCCGGGGAACCCAGAGGACTCTGACAGGCAGCTGAGCAGCTCCCGCAGGGCTTCGTTTCTACAGACAGTACCTGCTTAACAGCCTGAGTCACCAGCGGAAGGCACGGGGAAGGACAGAGGGGCCGCTGCTGGCAGCGATCCGGGAAAGTCCCTCCTGCCCATGCTTTCCTCCTGCGGGGCGAGTGGGGGTCGCTGGATCGCAGCCGGGACCCCTGTCCCCGACCCGCCGGATGGGGCTTTGGAACCGTCCCCAGCTCCCGAGGCACCAGTACCCAGCTGACCCGACAGGCTGGCAGCTACCGTCTCCAATATTAAACTCCATCATCCGAGCATCTCTATGAAAAATCCTGTATTTGGTTTGAGGATTTTCTGCTTTTAAAAAGGGTTGCTTTCTGCATGAAGAAAAGGCTCAAGTTATTGGCTTGAATCAAAATAGAGCAAGTCATCAGTCATAAGGGAAGTTAAACCAGTAATTTTGCTACAATTAATTTCTTCAACTGCAGAGAGCACACAGGAAATACGCTTTGTAAAGAAAACAAGTCTGTCTGATCCTATAATAGCAAGAATCTAAGGCAGATTAAACAGGAACTGGAACATCAGTTAAAAGCATTCACGCCTTCAGAAATTAATCAACTTAATGAAAAAAAGCCTTCATTAAAAAAACGCCCAGCTCCTCCCTTCCAGAGAGACAGGCGTACCCAGTGACCAAGAGACGAGTACAGGGCTGGTGCAGGGCCGCTGCCGGGGTTCCTGCGGGAAAGGCTCAGGCACAGGAGCCGGAGAGCATTTGTGACCCTCTCGCTAAGGGGAGCCGAGTCACCTTCGCTTGCGCAGGTGGAGGAGCCGCACGTGGACCTTCACTCCACGCAGTATCTGTGGGGACCAGTGCACAAAGGGCTTTCCACTGCCCGCGGGCACTGGGACCCAGCCCAGCGGCCTCAGGACGGACGGGAGACCTGGCCCTTGCCCTCACCTACCAGATGGACGTCCGTCCCCGCTGGTGTGCACCACAGGATCCTACCCTGCTCCTGCTCTGGGACAGAGATGGCACCAGGAGAAGTGAGAGAGCACTTTCCAACTGACTGAAGAGCTAGAGACCGGGGCGCAGGGACTGTGGGTATGAAGAGCACAAGCACTCCAGAAGCTGAAGCACTAAGCCCCATTTCTACCATCACCGCCGGACACAAGAAGCCCATTTCAGATGTGCATCATCTCAGGATGTGCGAGAGTTCATAAACTAACTAATGCAAAGTCTACATATTCTATAAAGGTACACACAGAGTGCAAAACAGATGCATCGAGCAGATTTAGAAAAACTAAACCAGGCACCAGTGCATCCTCCTCTGGTTTGCAGGACACAGGCAGGCAGATTCCTCAAGTCTTTTATTAGGCTGAAGCTAGAGTTCGTCATGCAGCCCACACACTCCCACTGACCTCCATCCCAGGGTCAGCGATGGGTACTTATGGAAAAAATGAAACACAAATCAAGGCTGAAAAACAACAGTTTGCAAGTTTTTCAGCGTTTAGGGAATCTTCACATTGATTTTGGGGTTCAAAGTCTTACCTTTCACACCTGAGCATTAAAATGGGAAATATCTGTGTCACCCTGTTGTGTCACCAGGCCTCATGAGCCAAGCAGCCGTGTGGCTATTGCACGAAGGTCGTGTTCATTCCTCTCCTTCAGAGGAACAAGCACCCTTCTCTACACAGAGCTTTCCCCAAGTTTCCAAAAATCCCCTGTTAGGAACTTGGCCCAAAGTAGCCTTTCTGTATGTGCAACTCAGAGGTGCTCAAGGGTTTGCAAATACCTGCTTGACCGCAACAGAAGTGGGATGAAGGTTTGGGCCTTGCCCAGAGAGGTAAGAGGACGTCCTCAGAAGGGCTCTACCCCTTGGGCTGCCCAGCACTGCTCACCCCAAACTGCGCGCCAGCCCGCGCTCCGCCTGACCCCCATCCCGCCGAACTCGCCCGGCTCGGTGGGAGAGGGGGAACTGTAGCTGCAGTTTTAGACACCTCCGCTTGTGTTTACAAATGTAACAAGTAAATAAATGCAATTCGGGAAAAGCTACAGAAGTTTCATTTTTACACTATTTGTAAAAGTTTTCAAAGAAACAAGTTTCCAGGCACTTCCTACATCTCACCACGTAGATGCAGTGCGTCTCTCCCAGCCCAGGAAGCAGTGCTGCTCTGTGGAGCCCGGCCCCCGCGCACCCCACTGAAACCTTTAGGGAGGGGATTGTGCCCCTCTGCTGCGCTCTGCTCTGGGGAGACCCCCCTGCAGTGCTGCCTCCAGCTCGGGGGGTCCCCACAGCAGAAGGACACGGAGCTGTTGGAGCGGGGCCAGAGGAGGCCCCGGAGATGCTGCGAGGGCTGGAGCCCCTCTGCTGGGAGGACAGGCTGGGAGAGTTGGGGGGGTTCAGCCTGGAGAAGAGAAGGCTCCGGGGAGACCTCAGAGCCCCTTCCAGTGCCTAAAGGGGCTCCAGGAGAGCTGGGGAGGGGACTCTTGATCAGGGCATGGAGTGATAGGACGAAGGGGAATGCCTTTAAACTGAAAGAGGAGAAATTTAGATTAGGTATCAGGAAGAAATGCTTTCCTGTGATGGTGGTGAGCCCCTGGCGCAGGTTGCCCAGAGAAGCTGTGGCTGCCCCATCCCTGGAGGTGTTGGACGGTGCTTGGAGCTGGTGGGAGGTGTCCCTGCCCAAGGAAGGGGGGTTGGAACTGGATGACTTTTAAGGTCCCTTCCAGCCCAAACCATTCTGTGATTCTATGATGAAAGCACCCGGCGCCCTGAGCCCCTGNCAAGGCCAGGTTGGACGGGGCTTGGAGCAACCTGGGCTGGTGGGAGGTGTCCCTGCCCGGGGCAGGGGGGTGGCACTGGATGACCTTTAAGGTCCCTTCCAGCCCAAATCATTCTGTGATTCTACGATGAAAGCCCCCAGCACAGACCCTGCTCCTGCCCAGATCCCACCAGAACCGAGCGCACGGCAGGCTAGTGACACTGCAGAGGGACACCCACCCTCTGTTCACCGCAGGCACACTCAGCTACCACAACTAGCAGATGCCCAAAGCTTCAGATGGGGCTTGGAGACCCTCAGTCCAGAGAGCAGCTTGCTGTGCTTCCAAGGGAGTTGTTAAGCCCTCTGGTTGACACAAATCTCCTTCGGCAGCTGAAGTTACAGCTCACGTAAGCAGATCGCATTCTTGGGCATCTGCGCAGCTCGTGTGCAGTTAGAAATAGCACAATGTATGGCCTGCTGGCATTTCCAAAAAATACGCCTGGGAGCAGAGAGCGGAGGGAAAGAGGGGCAACAGATGGCACAGACGGGGAGAAGCAGCACGGATCTGGATGTCTCCAAACACAGTCGCAGTGGTCACAAGCCAAATGTGCAAGCGCTTTCAGGAACAGGAAAATCAGCAGGATGCCACCAGACGTGCAGCTCCAGACATCCAGTGCTGGGGCACACAAGTATGCAGTGCAGTCTATTTTAGACTTGTTCTCCTACTTTGTATTAGTATGCAGGGACGCTGACTCCAAGCTGTTTAGAGGAAGACTGAGAAACAGTAATTAAGCTGGATGCTTGGTTTTAGTTGACTGAACCATCTAGAAACCACGCCAAGAAAAATCTCAAGCATTCATCTTCTGGGCTGAAATATTTCACGTGACCAGGCAGGTGTTTTTAAAAATTTAGCTATCACAGCAATCACCACCACAACTTTATATAGAGTTACAGAACCTTTTTGTGTCACTGGCAGAGCAGAAGAGAAGGGGGAAAAGGAAAAAGAAGAGTGATTTATGTTGCTTCATAAACTGCTGGCAAGCAGTACTGGCTGCATGCACATACAAAGCCCTGAACATCTTTGAAGGTGAAGTCATAACCTAATGTTCCAAATTTTACGTTAGAGCTTACTATATATAGCAAGTATGCAATAAGCTTTGATTTTGCTGCACATAGTAGCAGTGTGCTTTTTGTGATGAATGGCTAAATGTACTGATACTGAGGGTCTATTAAGCTAATAGCAGTAAAATTAAAACCTTCAAAAGCCAGTATTTTCAAGTTTAATGGTTCCACAGCCACAGCTTGGGGGTAGAGGGAGGAAGAATAAAGGATTTTCCAGACTGAAAAAGCAACCGAACATACATACTGTAAACTTGTTTCATGCGGAGATGCATATGAAAATCTACAAGCAGTTTTTATACAAAGTTTTACTGCATGAAAGGGCTGTGGGCAGGGAGGGGAGACCCGTCCTGAGCAGCTATTCAGGAGGATGACAGAGCAGGAGAGACCCAGCCTTGCAGCACTGCAGGGTTTGCCCAGCCCGCCGAGGGCCCCGTACCTGCACGGGCCAACGCTCTCACCACGCAGCGGGGCCGGAGCAACTCATGGTCCTCGAAAATCCCCTGATCCCACCACGTGATGCGTTCCCTGGAGCAGGGACAGGGAGACCTGAGGGAACACGGGTCTCCTTCCCTCCCGCGCCCCCTCTGTGGCAGAGCTGGAGCTGTGGCCCCATCCGCCGCTCGTCCCCACCACCGCGGCTGTGACACGCGCCCCGAAGGGCCCGTCCCTGCCCTGTGCGGGGGTTCCCCTCCAGACCAGGAGTGTGCTCAGCGCGCTGCATCGCATCTCCCTGGCAGCTGAACGCAACGCCCCGGGCATGGCAGCAAACCCACTGTTACAGAACCAGAAACAAGCTGGGGTGCTCATCACCGCAAAAGACAACAGAAGAGCAGTTGTCTGGCTCAAGGAATTTGAAGTTTATGCAGCTGCAAGTCTAAATATGACGTTATCACGGAAGTGAAAAGAAAGCAAAGTGCAAAAGCACAAGAGATTTTCTTATTCCCAAGACAAAAAGTCAAGGCTGAACCCCTCAGGACCCGCTCTCGGAGCGGGTCCCGCACGTGGGCCTATGGCCCCTGCGGAGACAGACGTGCTCGGCACGCCACAGGCAACACTCCAAAGACTTCTCTGACTGTCGGAAACAACTCTGGGGACAGGAGTCCTGCAGCCAACGTGGGTGAGGGACGACGAGTGTCCCACCAGGCCCACAGCACAGCCCCGCAGGCAGTGACGCAGCCAAGGGGCTGGGATGCCACGGACCGTGGGGGAGGCAAAGCCACTGCCGTCGGGCTGGGCTGGAAGGACGGCCGCCCCTGGCGCATCGGGACCTGAGCTGCCCGGGCAGCCACCGCTGCAGCTGCCGCTTCCCACTGGGAGCTCGGCACTGCCCCGGGCAAACATCACCGAGATGTCCATCCTGGTGACAGTACCGTGACTCCCTGAACATGGGGCTCAGCTGCTCTGGCCTTCTCCCGGCAGGCATGGCAGTGTGCCGAGCTGTGCCTCTGCCCCTCTGGCCACGGCTCTGCGGCACCAGGCTCCCAGACCCCCCTCCAGCGCCCAGCCACGGGCAGCACAGGGAAGCAGGCGGCCGCAGCCATCCCACGGAGCAGCAATCCCAACCGCACAGCCTCCGGGTACCCCGGGTCCGGAGGAGGACGCAGCGCTGCGAAGCACAGGCCTTGCTGAGAGCAGCCAGGCCATGGTCTTGCTCCAACCTCACAGACCTCGGATGGGGTTTCCTTAAGAGAAAGGCAAACACCCTTCGCCCTGGGCTAGGGGCAACCGGCCTTCGTGCTCAGGCAGCCAAGGCGAGGGACTGGGCTGCTCCCCGGCTCCCACCCTGCGGGACAGGGCTGCCGACATGGTGAGGGGGCTGAGCACAGCAGCAGGTCAGGCTCCATGGGGAAGTATCAGGGAGTGTAGCGACAGGATGAGGGGGAACGGTTTTAAACTGGAAGAGGGGAGATTTAGATGAGATAAGAGGAAGAAATTCTTGGCTGTGAGGGCGGTGAGCCCCTGGCGCAGGTTGCCCCGAGAAGCTGTGGCTGCCCCATCCCTGGAGGTGTTCAAGGCCAGGTTGGACGGGGCTTGGAGCAACCTGGGCTGGTGGGAGGTGTCCCTGCCCGGGGCAGGGGGGTGGGACTAGGTGATCTTTAAGGTCCCTTCCAACCCAAAGCATTCTCTGATTCTACGACTCTAAGTAACAGCATCCACTATCTGGGCACTACCAGAGCCTTGGGTCTGGTCACGGCCACCTTCTGCTAACAACAGAGGCCTGAGGTCCAAAAAGCACGACAAGCAGAGGTGAGCCAGTGCCTGGTGCTGTGAAACCAGGTAAGAATAACTCACCAAGCGCCCAGCTGCGGCGCAGACACCTCGGCAGCACGGGCTGCGTGCACAGCGGCTCTCTGTACGTGACACACGAGTAGAAGCTACAAAGGGGCATGAGAAGATGCTGAGTGGGCATTTTTCTCCTGGCACTTCTCTAAACCAAGTGTCTTACAAACATGACTTCTACATGTTGCTAGTCTGCCTGTCGTTTTTCCAGAAACCTTATTTTACTAGTCAGTTAATGACGGGGTCTTAATAAAGTATTTTCTTTGCAAAAAAAGTATAAGAACAGAATAATAAAAACATAAAATAATTACACCAGCTTTTCCAGCCCAAACCAAGGTTTTAAAAGAGAAAATCCAATTGCTTCCACTTTTATATGCATTCACAAATTACCTGAATTGTTTGTGCATTTTTTCCAGTAATTGCCCTCCATGCTTTGCAGAACAGCATCACATGCCAGAAGACAGAAAGTTTCACAACAGAAAATGTCAGCAGCCACAACCTCCTGCCATGCCCGGGATTAGCACAAGCGGCGTTACCACAGTGCTGCTGCCGAGGGCACCTCCTGGACTCTTGTTCTGTGCTAACGATAACGAGCCCTCGTGCAGCTGCCTGTGAGCTCACAGCACAATGGATTTTACAGCAGCGACGTGCAGTATGACCAGTCAGGTGCCTGCTCGTAGAAACTACTTTAGCAGATGTAAGGCTGCGCTGCCTTGAAAGGGCCTCAAGCTTTCAGACATTTAACTGTAGCTCAAGTGTCATTGTGGTCCTAGGACTCAGGAATTGCAAACATTAGTGAAAAATTAAGTTACACCCTTCAGGAAAGAACACTCGATGAAAAACTGATGGAAACTTCTCAGTTCCACCTTAAGGAAATTCAAGGAAAGCAATAAAATTCAGTGCTCCTGAATGGAGAGAACTGGGTACAGGGCGAGCCTCCAAAATAATGAGTTGTTTTATAAGTGCTGTACCAAAACACCAGACATGCTGGCCTGATCGGGAATATAAATGTGACATGTGGAACATAGGAAGTTGTTTTGTTCCGCTTTTCTAGTTTTGAGCAACTGCAGTTGTTATCCAACTATCCTGTCACGTCCGTGTCGGCAGCTCACCTTAGACACACGCAAGGCAGAGAATCACGGGTGGAAAGCCGGCTGAAGGAGGCCGTGAAACGGCGCTATGCATTAAATGTATCTACATACCCATATACACACGCAGAAGTTTGGCTGAAGAGTACAGAGGGAAGGAAGGGTCTGGTCTAATGCAGGACATCCCATCATTTTCTTCTTATCCTTCTCAACATGTTCTTCTTTCCCCCAGTTTACAGACCTGCTCCACCCCTTCTGCTCTGCACCAATAGCTCAGACACCCACTGTGCCTGCAATAACCCAGGTCTCCACAGCAAGTGCTGCTTTTCCTTCTTGAGGCCCTGCCCTACAGCCTTTCACCCCGCACCTCATGGCCAGGTCTCACCACTAGCACCACATCTGCAGTGCTCCTACTGATGAGAACGGGCGGCGTTTTCCTTAGGCTAATGTGTGATGGGCAAACATCCTCCCGTTTTGACTTCCAGGTCTGCACTTTAGGCTCCTCTTGGCCACACGCTTTCCTACTCCGCATGGACTGACTGGCACAGCCAATCTGACTGATCTGAAGCATCAGGTGCTTCTTCACCCTGCCCCTTCTCCTCCCTAGAAGCCACCAGATGTGGCACACCAGCCCACCTGGAGCTCACAACAGCAACGACAGCTATCACCAACGACGCCAATGCCTGGTTTGCTAAAGCTGTCCCAAACCGCACGTACAAACACAGCGAAGACACTTCAGAAGAAGGATGAAGCTTTGCTGCTCCTTTAAATAGAGCACTGTTCATACAGGAGTGATGGATTTTGACTGTGATTCTTTCACTGGTGAGGACAGCGTATTCTGGCCATTGGGTTTATTTATACTCCAGATCTAGCTAATAGGAATTTGGGTCCAATCCAAACGCTCTTGATATAATAAAGTCTTTAGCCAGAGTTAAGCAGCATTTGAAGGGGCAAGATCAAGGATGAAGCTTAAATGCTGCTGCTGCAGTTAGACATTTTTAGTTGCTCGAGCGTCCAGTTGTCCAGACACCTCGAGCACACAGGCTGAATGTGCCACTAATTATTTACTCCAGCCACGCTTGCTGGGATGGAGTAACAGCTCAAGCAAAGCAAGTCCTTCATCACACTCAAGCAAGTGGCGAAGTCCTATGACAGAGGGTACAAAAAAAAAAAATCCTTTTTTTCTCCTCCTGAGGATTACATGAGTGCTGACCATCATAGTCCCACTGCGTTAAAACAGCTCAGACAGAGAAGAACAGACAGCCTACAGCACGAGTGGTAGCAGCTTGTGTGCACAGCGTCCTTCTAGCACAAAAAAAGAGCAGAAAAATTTCGGGGACAACATAATGAACCACAGTGTATAAAGCAAGACCTTTGACAACAAGACTCTTCCTAATAATTAGTTACGGTTTTCAGACCCCTTGTTTAACAGTATCACAGGTGAAGTCCTGTCTATATAGTGACGACTGGAAAGTTGTGAAATGATTCGAGATCTTATTCAAGTTGCTGGAGTTTTCCCAGGGACTCCACTGAGGGCAGCGCAGCAGGCAGCATCAACTGCAATTACAGATGGTATTTCCATTCCCAGTCACACCACATCCTGCATTTTTAGGTACCAAATTTTCATCCTGGGCAAAGTTTTGACTGTTTGATGAGAAAGGGAGTCCCATCCCCCTCCACGCCTGCAACGAGTAAAAGCAAAACGTGGAGGCACTACAGAGCATCAGCTCCCACGTTTATGTTCCCTCCTTACGTCCTCAAACAACGAGCTTGCAGGTGAAGCCCAGAAGAATTTAATTTGATGATCCAGGCCATTCCTCAGCAACACACCAACTTTTCAAACACAAGCCAAACACCAAGTGCTGTGAGAAACACTGAAATACTGTTCCCCAGTTAAAGACAATTTTTGGTACAATCATTTTGCAGAGCCATAAAGTGCCTTCATAAGATATCCGTACCAGAGGGGTCAGAGAACTAAAGGGGAGCAAAGGGCCTCCTCTATGGGCAACCGTTATGGGTAACTGCCGGGCATCAGTACCTAGATATGATAAATATCATAATTCCAAGAAGAGTTTTAGTTCTTTGAATGAAGAGATGTTTCTTTGAAACTTAAAGTCTAGGAGCCGTTAGCCCTCCAGCACACAGGATGAGTTTTGACACAAACGAAGTATCCTCCATACTCGCCACACCCTAGCTACCAATGGCGCTAATGCGAAACTACAATTTTATTAGCTCTTTGAGCAAGCGCTGCTTGGTTCATCACGATGTCAACTGCTTTGTGCTCCCCTCTGGGAGTACGGGCTCCAGCTCCCATGGTCCCCCAAGGGTTTGGAACTAAAGGTACTTATCGCCTCTGAAATTACCACCAACCACCAGCCAGGCATTTAAGTTTAGAAATTGTCAATGTCAGTTTTTAAAGAAAAACAAATGCAAACAAACAGTGGAATGTAGATAAAAACACAAGGAGGTTTTTCATGGGATGCATTAGTCCAGCAAGCACTCACCTGATACTGGAGGCAAAGTTATGTCTCAAACTGTGTTAAGAGATCTCTTATTTCTGGAGTCAGATGCTCTACTGCCTTCGCAGCTTCTGTGATAGCTTTCCGATACATCCCTTTCTTCTTGCGATTAAATCTCAGTTTGAAAAATTCAGAGAAAGGAGAGAGTTTTGAAACAGATAAGAATGAAGTCGTTGGAGAACCAAACCATGATACCTTAGCTTCTCGCCACGAAGGTTCCCCATTTTCCTTCTGGCTAAGGTTTATGTCAAGAACACGTGCTGGCCACCAAGGAAAACCATGAATTTTACCCCAAACAATATCCCCCACTGAAACAGTTCTTCCATCTTCTGTGACACATTTAGACACACTTTGGGTATGCAGTCTAACTGTTAGTGGTGGCACAATTTTACGCTCATCTTTTGAAGATGAAGAGACGGATGCATCATCACCAGGTAAAAAGTCACACATTTCTGGTGATGTTACTTCTGAACTAGAAGACTTGGATTCATCTAGACTGTCATTACTACACACCGATAAACTAGAAGAATCTGCTTTTCTTTTACGATAATTCATAAGGAAAGCCAAGTTATCGTGTCCATCTTTACCTTGGGGAAATCTTTTAAAGTCATCATCTTCACCTGAACTCCCTGAAGATATCTCAGCTAAACTTCTGTCTGTGGATTCATCATTGTAAAATGCGCCAGGATTGGACTCCCTGCTGTTCTGAAGGACATTAATTTCGTCAATAAGTTCTGCCTTATAAATTGAAACACTCTGACCATCATTTATGCGATGGGGCTTCAGCCGTATCTTTGGGGGTGGGACATCCGCACTGGAATGCACCGGCCGCGTGAGCTTCAGTTTTGGAATGGAAGCAAGCTGGCTGCCTGCTGACTTGTCCATTAAACATTTGGTTTCTCGACACCGTTCAGAGTCTCTGGTCTCCTCTTGGTCCTCCTCTCCGTTCTGCAATATTCGCTCTGGACAAAAGGGTTTGACTGAGCCATGAACCCGGGAAGGGATTTTTACAACTTCGCCTTTCCCTTGTGGAGTACTGTAGGATATTTTTATAACTGGCGTTCGATGCACTAGCTCCCCAGAAAATTTGTCATCCTCTCTCTTTTCTCTTTTGTTCCTCTTCTCCGTGTAGTCGGAGTCACTGTGCTTTTTCTGCTCTTTGTCCTGAATGCTCAGCTTCCTCCTGGTTTTAGCGTTCTGCCTGGCTGTGTTGGCATCCTCGGGGTTCAGAGTGTTTTTACATTTCTCACAGAGCACCTGTCGTGGCCGCAGCCTGATAGTGCTCATGATAAGCCTTCCCGGGTCTCTATTCCGCGACAAACGCCTCCTCGTCCTCTTTATAGTCCGTGGTGGCGGCTGAGGAACCCACTGGTTGTACGTGTGCCGTAGCCAGAGCGGACGAGGAAAGGGAGCTCCCTCGAAGTAGGGGGAGTAGGGAGGAAGGCTGCCAGGCGGCGGGGGAGGCAGGAGGGGGGGTACTTGCTCATCCCCGCTTCCTTTGGGAGGCTTTTCACCAGCAGGCTGCGGCTCCGTCTCGCCCTGCACAGCACCTCCGCCCTCGGCACCTCCGCCATCAGCAACTCCGTTGGCGCAGGCGTTAGCAGGAGGGTCCTCGTGCTTGGGGAAGGAGGACGGGAGACAAAACAATCCAGACCTAAAACAGGGCGAGAAGGGCAGGGAAGGAGAGAGACAAAGAGTCAGGATGCTTGGAAGGCGCTTCTCTGAGAAGACTGTGCATTACAAACACGCTAGTTTAAAAAAAACACACCATCAAAATGAAACACACACCCCCCAAAAGCCCTCCCACAACTTCCACGTACTAAGAACACAACATTTTCCCTTGACTTTTAAGACAAGGCAGCCAATTCTGCCCCTGAAAAAAATAACAGCATTTCAAAATTCAGGAAAGGTGTCCTACTCTTCTGCCAGAAAAGGCACAGAGACCAAAATCTCTATTTCCATCAACTCTCTGCACAAAGTTTTGCTCTAAGAAGTTTTAAGTTTTATCACACAAAGCAGTTTATTTTATCAGCAGGCTGGTAAAGCCACGAGGAGGGCTGTGATACAGATTGTGCAAGCCTTCTGGGAGCTATTAAACTTCCTTTCTTCACACTGTACTTGCCTGCCTGATTTGTCAGCTTCTCATTCAAAATCTGAACAAACTGACTGATGGATAACTCGCACTTTCAAGCCACAGGTTCACCAGGACACAGCTCTGCTCCTCTGCCCCCGGCCCTTCCACGTATGACTTTATTTTGTTAAAATAAGGAATACACTACTATTTCAGAATAGCAAGATACAGAATTATGGTGTACTATTGTCCAATGCCAAGTCTCATTACAGGCTACCAAAGTCTGGATACAATATCCTGCAGAGATATTGGCAAATGCAAATCCTCTGAAACACACACCTCTGATTCAGGTCTCTGGGTTTCTGCACCAGAATTCATGCCCTTGGCCTGACATTAGAAATACTATGCTAACACAGCACTTGGACAAATATTTGTCCTGAAACACCGACCCAGAACCGGCAATGCTCGCTATCGTGGCTTTCCAGGGAGAATTCTGTAGGGAGTACACCATCAGTGAAGGGTTTCAGCTTTTTAATAACAACAAAATGCTGTATGGGTGAGCCATGAAGAAGCCAGAGAGAGGTGGAGAATAGTTAGAGAATCATAGAATCATAGAATGGTTTAGGTTTTTTTAGAGACCAAACACTAGTTTCAGTTTAGGATGTTGCATTCCCCATTGCCCTCCTCGCTAGCCACTGTCTTCCTTCCAACCACCAGCAAGGGAGAAGTTTCGGGGTGGTGTTACAGAGAGAAGGACTTTGGCAACTGTTACGGAGAAGAGCACCAAAGAGAAGTTGAAGGCCTCCACTCAGTCGCACATTCCCCTATCAAGAGAAGCACAGAGTCACTGCCACAGGTTCGCCAGCTCTGTCCCCAAGCCGCACTGCTTCGCTGAGGGAAGGATCTTAAAAACGTCAGTTCCCCTCGCCAGGCACGGCGAGGAGTCTCTCCTTCCCACAGGAGCATCAGCAGAAAGCAGCGCTACCAAAGGTCATGAACCATCTGCGATCAGACACAAGAAAAGAGCAGGGCTTTTCAAGCAGATCACAGGAGAACGGGGAACATGGAGCCCATTTAAATGGCCCTAATCATTCTCCTTTTCTCCTACAGACTGTATCTCTCTCACCTGATTTCCATGAAGACTCCCACAAAGTTTAAAAATAAAGCTTGCATAAACTAAGCAAGCAGGAATTAGTCTGATTCTGGTACCAAGTCACCGCCCTTCTCTAGCTGCAATAAAAAGAATCCCTGAGTTATTGGGACTCTGAAAAGTCCTCTCCCATTGTCAAGTACGAGTGCAAGAACTTGCTGTTTAGGTAACAGTTTAGCTTAACTGGAAGCTCCAAGCTCAAACGCTGGTGAGTCAAGAGGATTACACTGTTGAAACCGCATAATGTGGAACAAAATGTTTTTGTTCTGAGGGGTTTTTTTAAACAGAGACAACTGAGAATGTAGGTGTCTTTCAAACGACAACCGAGAAAGCAAGTACAGTTTGTTCAGCCAAACAAAGATGTCAGCACCGTCCATAAAACAACTGAAAGTGATATCATTTCCGAAGCTCTGGCTATAAATTTTGGTTACTTTATACAATGAGATTGTCTAATTTGGTCACACCAGAAAACTGTACAAGTTTTCTGTTTGTCGTGTGGACACAAGCCCTGCTCCCTCTGCTCTCCACGGCCGGCTCCGAGCAGGCAGCTCCACCAAATCCACTTCCTTCCCGAGGACGCGCCGCGGCACGAAGCTTCTTGCTTGGCAAAAGCAAAGCACTCAAAGGTTAACTTCATGGGATGACTTACGCTTGCGAAGTTAACGCATCAGCACGTCGTGGCCCTGCCGGGTTTGGAACGGCCCACCCTGCCACAGGGCCGCAGACCGCAGCCTCGCAGCCGCCCTCCCCGGGGAGCGCAGCGGGGCAGGAGGGCAGCGTGCCTGAGCTTGGGCACCCGTGCCCCGCTGCCATCGCACGGCCCTGGACAAAGGCTAACCCGGACCGCAGCAGGACCGGGGGCAGCCGGGGCCCTCGGCAGCCCTCCCGCTGCGCCTGGCGAGGGGGCACAGGCTGCGGGGACACCAGGGTGCACGCCGGCACCGTGCCAGCAGCTCGTGATGTGCACATCAGAGAAACGCAGTGGCTGTTAAGCCGTTTTAACCAGAAGCCTTTTAAGGCTGGGGTCCTGCTCTTTTGGACTTGGTACAAAAATACAAGGAAAAATGTCCGAACGACCAGAAGGAGTCCCCCGCGGCAGGGACTCCTCACCCTGACTCCATCACCAGGCCCCGCTTCAGCAGCTCTTCAGCACAAGGACACAGCAGCACCAGCGCTCTGAGAGAAAATACACCACCTGCCCGGTCCGAGGGATTACACAAACTGGACAGGATGAACAACAAAGCAGCTTAAGACTCATTTTCAACAGCAGCGGCTTCCACACGGCCAGGTAGCGGCTCTGGCAGGGAGGGCCACGGCCAGACAGGGACGGATGAGCTCTGCAAATCCTGCTGGTGCAGCAGGACTGCTCCCGCGCTGGGGCGGGCGGTCCACCACTGCATCCCGCATCCCGCCACGGCATCCCACAGCACCGGGGAGAGCCGCGCTCCGCACGGCCACAGCACCAGGTACTGGGAATCGTGAAATACGCAGGCAAGGTGTGCTGACCGTGGGGCCAAGTCCTTCCTGCCCTGTTCTGGGCTTGGGACCCCATGGGGCAGGGGCAGGCGCAGCAGCAGCAGCTCAGAGCATCCTTCCTCTCCCTGCCGGCGCTCACAAGCGTCCCTGCCTCGAGGAGCTTCAGTAGGGCACCCAGCACTGCCCGCGGCAGCCATGCTGCCTGCACCAGGCACTCTTATGGGCAGACCGTGAGGGCAGCCATGGTGAATTAGAGCCCCTGCAGCTCCTCCAGTGGCACCTCTGGCTCCAGCCAGGACAGCAGGAACCGGCACATGCCCCCCGCCTGCCACGAGGTCACCGCACGGCTGCCCCGGCACTCCAGGTAACCACACGGGTGCCGCAGTACGCCGCCGCAGCCGGGGTGCAAGGGTGATGGATGCGCTTGCTCCCAAGGGGCCTCTAGTTCTTTTCCTTCCTACTGGAAGTCTCTCCAAAGGCAAACAAAGCAGTTTTTCTGAGGAATCATCGCCTTCCCAGTCTGCCTGCCACGCCAGCTCTGGGCAGAGGCCAGAAGAGTTCTGCCATCTTGCCCACCTGCCTGTCCGCCCCCCCCCGCAGCGATGTGCACCCCGGCCCTGCTTCTCTGGCGCGGGGGAAGGAAAACAGCTCCAGAGAGGCCGCACTCAGAACATCTTGTGTCTTGTCACCGCATCGCCAGCAGCGCCCGTTCAGCACGCGTGAACAACCACCGTCACCCAAGGCTGCTTTCGGTTTCTCTATCCGTCCACACGGTGTACTCCTGCTGGGGATGCACTGGCAGACCAAGCTCCTCCAGGCTCCTTCAGCCACAGGAAAACCACCTAAAAGCGATTAAGTCCTGCCCTTGGAGAGCGTTAGCCAGCTGCCACGCTCCCCCCTGCCGCCCCCCTCACCCCGCCTGAAGCCACCTTCCATGCAGGCACAGCTCCTTGTAAGAGGATTTAGCTCCGGTGTCTTTCCACCCACTGCAGAACAAGAAATGTTTCATCTGACACACTTCGCTTCCCAGGAGAAGCTCACTTTTACCAGAAGGAGAAATACCAATTTCACTAGCTTTCCCTACATCCCCCGCGCTTTTTTGCCCAAGTCTGGGTGAAGTTAATGTATTTCTATCTACTTACTGTCACTATTGATTCTGCATATCTAAACCCACTCAGCTCAGACAAAGGTGCCCGAGTTTGGGGGTCAGGACCATGAGTGCACGTGCAGGTAGTACAAGCACCAGGAAATACTGCAGAATGTGATTTTACCCGGTTTATAATCCCCCTTTCTGGGGCAGACATAGCCAAATGGACTAAGTCACCTCAATCCAACCTCTGCTTGGAACAGAAGACATCGTCCTCCAATTTATACTCATGCATAATTAAAACCCAACTAATTATAAGTCCAGTTGCAACAAAATTGCCAAGTCTTGTTATCAAAAACACTTTAACTGCAGTCAAAATGCGTTTAAACCCCACGAGCATGGATGCAATGCAGCTTACTGTCTAGAAGAGTGAATTTATTAGAACAAAATAACCGTCGGTCACTCAATGGTAAGCGCTGGTGCTTGCTGCACGCACTACCCAGGCTGCGGTCAAAAAGGGATGCCTGTAGGAAGCCAATAACCATTTTTTCTTCAAATAATTCCACAGCTATTGGAAAAGTCAGGCATGTATTTTTAACTACACCCCACTGTCCCCCAAGGCACAGGGCAGGAGGCAGGCAGGAGGCACCCCTGCTCCCCAGGCCCGCTGCCTGCAGGCTGAGCCCCCGCAAACCCGGGCAGGTGGTTTCGGGTTCAAACCTGCGCCTGCTTCTTCACAGCTAAAATAACGGGATTCTGACAGTGGGACCTGGACAGAGAGGCATCTCCTGGCTGCCTGGGCGCTCGGGGCTGCAGACTTGCCTCTTGCCCTGCTCCCCACGTTAGCCGCTACATTCAAGGGGAAATAAAACACATTTGTGCTGTACATAATGCCAAAACCAGTTTAACAGACATAAGAAAGCTGAAGAGCCACTATACAGGCTTTCCTTCTCTTTCTTTTGGGGTTCTCCCCTCTTTTTGTACAGGCAAAACAACCCACTCTGGTTGCTCCTCTCCTGCCAGTCCCGTCCCGCTGCCCGCACAGCCCCGCTCTCTGGTGGGGCCGCACTGTCTGCATGGCATCAACCGCTGCCCAGGAGGCACAGGCAGCGCACCCGGTAACCCCAGCGCACGGGCACTGGCCAGCAAGATGCCAGCGGGGAGAAGGAGGGGAAATGCTTTTGCCACGTCTCTGTTTTGGGGCCTTCGAAGTTCAGCCCCAAGCTGACACATTCCTACTGCCTTTGGGACACATCTCGACCTTTACCTTCCAACCACTAGCAGACTGACTCCTGTATTCTCCTGTTACTGCGGTGGGCAAGATCTCTTCTTCCCTCCACATCCCAAATTTATGGTTGCTGCAGTGGAGAAGGCGCTTTCAGCCTATTCCTCACGCTTACCCAAAGTCACTAAGGTCCACCAGGAGCCAGCCACTCGCCTCACATCCTGCTGACAGCCACAACCAGAGGCCACGGCTCTCCAGCCACATGTTGGCCACCATGTCACGGGCTTGCTACAGTCATCGCAGCCCAGCCGGCACTTGGGACCACCACAGATGGGATGCAGCCCCAGCAGTTGCTCTGCGTTCAAGTTCTGCACAACACCCGAAGGGAGGAGACCTCCCGGCCCACCGCCTGGGCCCCCGGCCCCAGAGGGAGAAGAGGTTCTCCTCCCACTGCTGCAAGAGACTCGTGGACACAGAGATCTCTGCCCAGGGCTTCTGGAGAGACAGGCGGGATGTGCTCCTGCTCCAGTGTGGCCCTAAAGCGAGGATTAGAACGCAGTGCCAGGTGGCACCCAGAAGCCGGACTGCTTTTCTTCACACTTTGCTACCTGAAGCAGCACTACCGCACGGATGGGCTACGAAACGCCCACTCAAAGATTTCAGCCTCCATAAAAGGAGATGAGAAGCAGCAGCAATCCCATCCCTGTGCAACCTTGGGGCAGGTGGGCCCATGCGAAGGCTCAGCTTTCACCACAGAAAAGTCTGATCATTAGAGATGATAATTACTGGGGCGGTGGGAGGAGATGGGGGCAGTTATCCTACTCACCAGTTAAAACCCATCAACAAAACCCCTTCTTTCTGCCCTCCCCCTTCCACTTCAAGTCAGAAAGGAGGACGCTGCTCCAGCATCCCCACTGCAGGTCCAGGCAGCCCCCGGCCGAGCCGCAGGTCTCCCGGTCAATGGGACAGCAGTGGAACCAATCCTCGGAGACAACTCCAGCGCTCCGGGGACCGCCGGCGTCTGCCACCCTCCCACCCTAGCAGGGACCAGCAGCAGGGCTGGGGCAGCGACGGGCTCCAGGAGCACCTTAAAGCCCGGGAGGAAACACCCGTCTGGTCCCTTCTTGGATCCACTGGGGCAGAGGGGGAAAAAATAAGAAAAAAATCATGGAGGAAGGTTAGGGGAAAAAAAAAACAGGTAAAAAAAAGTGTATGTTGTCCCTACTTAGGAAGGCAACCGGACTGTGAAAAGATGTTAACAGCTGGCTTCTCGACCTGACGGAAGAGACGCCCACCGCTCACCGTTTTGGCTGGAGCTAGACACCAAGCAGGGCTTATAGACTCTCAACAGAGTTAGATGCCGGAATACTTTTGAAAATCTGGCTCCAATTTTCTGGGATGGCCACGTGAAACTAAATAAACTATGAAAATCAAGTTCAGAAGTCTCGTTTCATACATCTTCTGAGAAGAACTGGAGGTGAAGCCGGCCGTACTCCCACCCGCACTAACCCGACAACCCCTTTACGGAGCAGCCCGAACCCAAACCCCTCCGCTTCACCCCAACGCAGCGCAGCGCAGCCCGGGGCGCCCCTGGGCAGCAGCGCCCACCCCAGCGCGGCCGAAGGTGCTCTAAAAGCCAGTATCGCTCTGAAATAAAGCCCCCACTGTGCGAACGCCTCCCCCCGCCCCCCCCCAAAGGAGAGAGGGCCTTTCACAGCCTTCATCAGGGAGATGTCCCCGCGGGTCGGGGGGGGCCTCCACCTCCCCAGAGCCGGCGCTGCCCCCCCGCCCGGCCG
>VUYV01000063.1:3853506-3902300 GCA_008711295.1 Anarhynchus alexandrinus | reverse complement strand
CGGCGTTGGGGCGGGAAGGGACCGGCAAAGGCCGTTGGTGCCACCCCCCGCCCCGGGCAGGGACACCTCCCACCAGCCCAGGTTGCTCCAAGCCCCGTCCAACCTGGCCTTGAACACCTCCAGGGATGGGGCAGCCACAGCTTCTCGGGGCAACCTGCGCCAGGGGTTCACCGCCCTCACAGCCAAGAATTTCTTCCTAAATCTCATCTAAATCTCCCCTCTCCCAGTCTGAAGGCGTCACCCCCCGTCCCATCGCAGCAGGCCCCGCTAGAAAGTCTTGGCAGTAAAATTCAGAGCAACCGAATATCTGCTCAGAGTTCCCTCAGCAGCAAACGGAGCTCAGGATCGGGTCCGGGGACGCCCACGGGAGATCCCGCGGCCGCCTCTTGTCGCCAGAGCGGAGCGAGAAACCCGCGTGTCACGAGTGTGTCACCAGCCACAGAAGCACTCTTTGGTCACCACCTGGGCCAGACCGCGGTGTTCCTTCCCGGCGGTTTGCGCACAGCAGAAACGTTACGATGGCGCTAAGACACGACTGCTCTGCGGAATACGGAAACACAGAGAGAAATTTTGGCCACTTAATATCAGTGAGAAAACGTCAGGTGACTTCAGCTGAGTCAGGTAACATCTGTAATAGTGCTTCACCCAAGTTACTAAAACATACCTCAGATTTTAAGGCTAGATAGCAATTTAAATCTTATTTAATTTACCTGTCTTGGATGCTTACTTCTGTCACTGCACCCCTGTGAAGTAATGCAATTAATTCCACATTTCATTTTGGGTAGATTTTCTGCTGCTTCTTCACTGCAACGACCCTGCAACAAGCATGTATGTCCTCTGACAAATACTCAAAAGCCAAGCACTGAAATGCCATTTTCATTGCTTTTGAAATACGAGGGAGTTGAGAAATCATTTCTGCTGACACTCAAGTTCTGCATTTTTCCCCCCGTTCTTAAAGGCGCTGTTATTAAGTGTGTTTTGAGGCTGTGGCGGGTTCGGATGGTGGCTCTGTTCCTTTGTATGCAAAATGTGGGAGCGTTTTCCCGCCTTGTTGTGTGGCTTTGAAACCCTTCAAAATGAGGGTCACGCGGCGTTCCAGTGTGAGCCTTCTTTCTGTTAACTTTGCCAAACACAATGATTTGTGCCGAGTTTTTTTCTTTGTGGGTGTTCGTTTCAAGGACGTTGGTCTTCGTTGTGTCGGTTTGACGTCCCCGGGAATAAACAATTTCATTAGTTTTGGCTTAACCCCCTCATGCCTCAATTTGCCAAACGGGGATAATATTACCCCTTCCTAGCACAGGGACATCTGTCAAACTTTCCAGTGATGTCTTGGTGGCATCACGGAAACTGGTATCTTTGAAACCAAACCACCTGGTTTCCCATGTGGACTTTGGAGAGTGAGTGTTAAATGAAACCGGTTAAATGAAACCATGCACCAGTACAGGTCGGGGGCTGACCGGCTGGAGAGCAGCTCTGTGGAAAGGGACCTGGGAGTCCTGGGGGACAACAGGATGCCCACGAGCCAGCAATGTGTCCTGGTGGCCAAGAAGACCAATGGCATCCTGGGGGACATCAAGCAGAGTGTGGCCAGCAGGTGGAGGGAGGTCATCCTCCCCCTCTGCTCTGCCCTGGGGAGGCCACATCTGGAGCACCGTGTCCAGTTCTGGGCTCCCCGGGTCAAGGAGGACAGGGAAATAATGTTCCCTGAGCATTGTTTGTGGAACTGAACCCAGAGCCAAAGGGGTTATGGCAGAGTCCAACTGCACCGTGGTGGGCACCGCCACCGCCCCACGGGCTGTGCTCTGCCTGGAAAGCGTGCCGGAATGAAAAGATAAAGCAATTTGTGTGTGGTGTTCCTCCCTGTTTTCCTCTCCTCTCGGAGGTCTGATATTCCTGAAAATGGAACAAATGAGTTTGAATTCATTCCAGCCCTCCTGTTGGAGTGGAAGCGCCCGTTCCCAGTTTTCCATAAGCAAGTACCCGTAAAAGCAGCACAGAAATCAATCATCGCATTTGTATTTGTACAAAATTAATTAAAATACTCTGTTCAGTCACTGCCTCTCATTAATCAGTTGTTGATCCAGACATACGCAAGACAAATCTCTCTCTGACACATTTGGCAGTGTATTCAGCGACACATCACCCCGAAAGCAGGAACGATGCTCTGGGAACGGCCACAAACCTGCGAAAGCGAGAAAGGGATCCCCTGGGATCCACCCGTTCGGCCTCAACGGACGATTCCCACTCAGGATGTCAGAGACATGAAGGTCAAAACCATGAAAAGCAAAAATCGAGTCCTTTGAAATGTGACTTTTGGGGAAAAAAAAAGTAGAGAAAATCCTTTTTTTTAACCTTGTATTTGCTAATTACTTAAACAACGTAATTCTGTAACAGCTGCTAGCAGTGTTGTCCTCGGGGTTTCCTTAGGGTCTATAGATAGGCCAAGCAGGAATGCTGTCCGTAAATCAATGTTCTCACTGCTAACTCCAGAGAAGATGAGGTGGAACCAGGCACAGGACACCTTCTAAACCCCGGCCCTTGCCGTGTGTCCCGTCCCCGTGAGCCCCGGCAGCTCCGCTGCTCTCTCACACAACTCTCACGCTCATTTCCAGCTTTCTTTGAAATTCTACGTTTTGGTAAGTCGCCTCCACTAACTTACCCTTATAACAATCCTTTACAAGTAACGTGTGTATTTTTCCCAATCTTTTAAGGAAGGATCCCATTCTAATCCGAATTGAGGAGCAGACCCAGGGACGCGGATTCACGGGGAATTAATACGGCGTCTCTGCTGTTGACTAACGCCGACCTCTCACTGTGCACAAAGGACCGAGACCCAAACGTGAACCCGCGGAGCTTCATGTGGGTTTCAAGTAGAGAGTTGCCAAAAAGGGCTCATAAATGTTTACTCACATGAGTAGTATTCGGTGCTATTTTCTCTGTTAATCTAAACAGCAAAATAAAAACAACGCCCCTCAACTGAGCTGGTATTTGGCATTGCTTATTGCGGACACTTGTTAATGTTGCAATCGCCGTATCGAGAGGACAGCACGAACTGTAGTTCTGAGGCAGCCTTGACTTTCTGCAAAACCTTGAAAATACATTTTCAGAGGGAAAATGATTTTTGGAAGCATCATCCAAAACATGGTGATACGCTTTTACAGAAAGTCTACCTCCAAAACTGCTCAGAAATTATTAAGGCAGTTTTGACAGTCACGTGCGCTCATCAAATCCAGTGATGCCGAACGTAACTCGGGCCCGATGTCGACCACTTTGGAATACACAGAGTAAATCAATACACAATTACCAGTATGGAAACAGTGGGCAGACTGCATAAACACGCGTATTATGGACATTCAAAGGAAACTTTGTCTAAAGTGGATCAAATTAACGTCTCTTTAATAGCACCCATTCAGAGAAACCGCCCCAGACCCAAAGGAGTTGCTCTGAGCTTTCCATCCGTGTGGCAGCAGAACTGGCTGAGCGAGCCTCGTTAAGGACCTGTACGAGATGAGGAAGACAGCGGTGTGCAATTCCGGGCGGCAGAGCCAGCGAGGCGGGCACGGCGCGCGGGAGCCCTGGGACAGCCGGCCCGGCCAGCTCCGATGCGTCCTCACCATCGACGAACCGCTGCTCCGCAGGATCGCCTGCGCTCGCTCCGCGTTTGTCCTTAAGAAAAATTTCCACCTTTTGTATTTTCGTCTTTCCCCACCAAACACTGCCACTGCTGTCCCCACAGAGCCGTTCGGTGCCGTTACTGTCTGTTCCCATGGCTAAGCTGTCCACCAGTTCAAGGCACACAGACTGAGCAGAAAGTGGAGGAACGACCCACCTGAGGCACCTCCGCTGTCCCAGGAGGACAAATGATGGGACCGTGGCAGGGGACCACAGAGACAGCGAGGACAGAGGGAGAACGCAGAAAGCACGGGGGGGAGGAAGCCCTCTGCTATCAGGGAAATTCAGTACTGTGACGCCCCTCCCGGCGCTCCTGGGGTATGGGGACATCGCTGCCACTGATTCAGCTCCTGTACTGCGTTTCTGCAATAAAGCCCTCTCTGAAGTACTGCTGCAGTTTTGGGGGAGTAGACGGTAAAAGCTCCCGATATCCTGTCCTGGTGACTCCACTCTTAGCGCTGCGTCATCCCACGTATCTCCACGGAGCGACACTGTGTGGATTCGGGCTCAGCTGTTACTGCATCTTGCCTGATGTGATCCCCCACTCGCTGCACCGCACCCCAGGGTCCACCAAAGGCTCCCCGGCGGCGAAGGGGCAGCGCCGGGGCACCCGCAGGGCTCCGACCAAAGCACAGACACCCAAGAGACGCTCCTGCCGCTCCCTCTCCTCCAGAGAAGGACACAGCCTTCACCACAGCCAAATGCAAATAAGGTCATTCTACATTTGAAGAGCGGCTTTAAATCTCAGGGTAGGGTTTGACACTAAACACAGGGTTGTGATGAAGACCCCAACTGGTCCGATATGACTACGACGTGCAGTGCGAGGCCACAGACACGTTAGTCATGAAATTAGTTAACCGATAGTACACAGTTCCTGGTATTACTAAAATTACAAATGGCTGCTCCAAACCTTAGGGACAATTTTTGCATTTTATTTTCATAGAAACATGCAGAGAAGCTGAAGAAAACGCTTTACAACACTGTACCGCAAATCTTCTAAAAAAGTAAAATTTTATAGTCAGCTAAAGCGGATTGATTATCGTTACTGTCAAACGCAGGTGGGAAGACAAAGCGAGAAGAGGCGGCTTCTGTAACTCTCACTCTCACTCGGTAAGCGTCTCGCGGCTTAACAAGTCCGGCAATCAGAATTTGCTCCTGGAAAAGGTCTTTGGCGTTGGCGTTCCGGGTGGGTGAGGTGGCAGCTCCCCCGTGAAGGCCGTGAGCCGATACTCCTGGGGAGGGGCGGCTTTTGTTTTTGTCAGCTTGGCCCGTAGATCTTCAACCTCGGATTTAAAAGAAAACAAAAAAATGGAGAATGGATATATAAGTATATATAATTAGGAACCGAAAGTAGTGCGTATGTCTAAGGGCCAGATTTGTACCCGCTCCTTCTGCCGCCGCCAGTTGTGTACACAGCCGAGAGCCGGAGCTCACACTTAAACGGACTTGTCCATCCGTGTCAACTGCGCGAGCGTAAGAATGCGCTGTGATTTACAGCTCCAGTCCCACACACGTGCTAATATTTACAGATGTGCATGTTTTAAAATAGCTGAACTGAAAACAGGGGGCTCTAATCCCATCAGTGCAGATACACGCAGAGGTCAGTCTGTAGGAACACAGGAGCTGTTGGTTATAAAAGGGCTGGAAGCACTGAAGCCCAACAGGTTTTGAAAGTAAACAACAGTAACTACATGTACTACTGAACTTATTACTAATAAATATATTTGTGAGTAGTTTCAACTCAATATTGGTATGTAAATGTACTTTTTACCAGATTAAGATTCATATTCATTCACTTAGATATTTCACAAAATTGTAATGAACGTGAAAGTTGATAGACATTCAGTAAGGCTCTGAAAAGTCTGCATGGAAATATTCTGCTTTTTAGAAACACAACCAGAGATTTTAAAACATTATTCCTTCTACTATTCAGTATGTTATGAATACTTTGGGATACAATACAGTCATATCCAAAATACAGTACCCTTGGGGGTTCCGAAATGGCTGAAGGCCGTCATGCCAAGCTTACACACATTTTGTACGCAAAAGCTCACAGTGAAGCGCGTGAGTAGATCTTTGCGGGCTTCGGCTCCTGATAGTCCATTCCACATAAACCAACTTTAATCAAAATAAAACCAATTAAGCTAACGGAATTACATCTTTGCGCTGTTTGACGCGTGCACTCCGCAGAGCGCGCCCCTCTGTGCCAGCACGCGGCCCCGCGTGTCAACGGCGCGCCGTGAGGCTGAAGTCGCTCAGATTCGGTGAATGAACTCGAGCTCCTCAAATCCCACAGTTCCCCAACTGCCACCCAGTCACGCATTCCTTTTTGGGTGGTAATTACCACTTTTGAACTACCAGCAGGCCATGACAGACAGAGCCGTTCCCGGCTGCGGAGGGCTCGGGAGCGAGTGGGCGGCAGTTTTTTAGCCATACCCGGCACTGCAGATACCAGAAGACATTTTGCAATTACTGAGCACCTGGGGATACTGCGTAAGGGATGGGATCTCCCAAGTAGCGTCAAGACCCTCAAACGTGTGTTTGGGGAACCAAAGGACAGATTGCTAATGGGAACAGTACAGGCAACCCGTCCGTGCCGACCTGCAGCCGCGTGCCGCCCCGGGGAGCAGAGACCCTCCCGGAGCACCGGCAGCCACGGTACGGGACGCGCGGGGCCCCTGCGGAGTCCACTCCTAAATGCCAGGCTCATGTTGTCATACGCGACTCTTGTACCTACCTTGAGGAACGAGTTCCATATTGGGAGCGTGCAGCTTGCGTTGGCTGTGCGTGACGTTACGGAACGGGAGGGACACGGGTAATTTTAGAACAGTGTCACGATTTCCTGGCACAGGGACAGACGCTTTGCGCCACGTATGACCTGTTTGCCTTGTTATGTATATGAGGGAGGCCGTGCTTCCAGCGCATCGCATCACTTCGGTTTTGAGGCCAAAAGATGCTTTGAATAAAATCAGAATTTCTTTTTTCCGAAAGGACACATACTGCAAAGTGGTGCAAATGCTGGAAAAACGAAGCTCTGAAATCCACGGCCTTTACGTGATCGGTTCACACAGCTACAGCCACGTGTGCCTTTCCAGTATTCCTACCCAGCGACTGCCGGGGCTGCCCGGGAGCGGGAGGTTCATCCGTAGGTGACTCCCAGCAGGCACGAGTCCTCCTGCTGCGTGAGAGGAGCTGCAACCGACAGTCTGCTCCTCCTCTTTGGAGTGAGTAAACAGTTTTGAAACCATTTCATATTCCTTGTGCATTATCAAGGGGTTTGTTCATTACTACAACGTAATTCTTCACTGGGAAAAGGCTTTGCCACATTTAGTACCACCGATACTTCCTCTACGCATCAATGAAAGTGATTTCTTGCTTGATTAGAACGCGTGATTCGGACACAACGCGCCATGGCATTCAAAGAACCATCGAGAGCATTTGTACTTGCTCTGCCCTCAGGAAACGCATTTCTAAGACAGTTTGCTGTCTTGAATCTGACAAGATCATCACTTGAGAGAAAGGGGACGGGGCGGCGGGGGGAGAGGCCCCGCTGCCGGCTTGCTGGTCCCTGGGGAGAGCGCTCCGGCGCGGTGCCCAGCGCTGGCCACGCCGCCCTGCGGAACGCGGTCAGTGCCAGCAGCCATCTCATGCCCACGGGAATCAAAAACCAGCCCGCGCTCTTCAGGCAAAACTGATTTTGAGCCGAGCGTCTCGGTTATGCGCAGCAAACAACGTAACCGCAAAGCACCGACCCGCTTTACTGAAAGACACGTAACTTCTCTTTGACTAGCTATGCAGTTTAGAAATCTGAAGTAACACTTTCAGTCAAGACAAAATAATTCCATAAATGTTGCAATAAGCAAATACGTTTTACAGCTACACCACCTTTAATGACAGCTCTCAATTTTCTCTTCCCAATCAGGACATTTGCTGATGTCTCAAGGTATAGATTTATGAGTCCTCTGTCCAACTCTAAATGGGTAATTTTGAATTTCAACTTTTTGCTGTATTAACCACTTGCACTGAATGGCTCATACAGCACATGACAAAATCATCATCCTTGTCCACTGAGTTTTACGTTAATCTTCGGCCATCTTCTGTGCTTTTCTTGGGTTTTGTCTTCTGTCTTAGAATTCTGGCTTTGCTTTTGAAAGACTCAAAGCGCTACAGATGTTTTATGTCTGTTTATATATGTGCATGTTGTGTACACGTACACATACACACAGACAATTTTACCATCAGCAAAAATAAAATTTTACTTTTTAACAGTTTTAATTTTAAAATATTTGGTACCTGAGATTTTTGAGAAGTTAACGAAATGCCAAATTAAACAGTGTTCATCAGTATAGACCACCTGTATTTCCCAAAAAAGAGAAGATACTCACTGTCCCAGTGTCCTGTTTTGCTCCCTTCACTTCCACTTGGGATGTTCCTTTTAATTTTTCTCCTCTTGCTTTCATCATTTGCATGTGCTGTTTGAGGCCCTGTTCCAGTTTCTGTTCTCTGAGATACCTAAGTAAACATGGTAAAACTATTATTTCAGTTGTGTTACATTCATTGACCCTTCTGCTTCCAGTTTCAAGTGTTTAACCCATTTCTGCCAAAAATGTAAATACAGACATAGAGAGCGAAACAAGCAAAATGCTGTGGCTTTGCCTTCGTTAATAGGCACTTTGTGGCATACGCGCTACGTGGTGCTCTTGCACCGCTGTCTCTTACACTTGCAGGCATCTGTTTATGTCGTTCGTTATTTATGTAAATCACCCCCTCGCCTCGCTGGGTGCCTAAGCTCCGTGGTGCTCTGGGGGTAGGTCAGAGCTTGGTCGCGCAGGGGACTGGGTTTGGCAGGTCCCTTCCGTGGCTGCTGCAGAAGCCGGAGGACTTTCCGTGAACAAGGCAGTGGAATGACAAAGGGAGAAAGGAGAGGCGGGTGGTCGGGGAAGCTGAACGAGGTCCTGTCATTCAAAGGAGGGAACAGCGATGGGGAGTTCAGCACAAGCAGTGGGTGAAACTGAAGGGCCGCAGGAGGCGCGCCAGCAAAGCAGGCATTCGGAAGGGCGCTGAGCTGTACCCGGTGCAAATGGCCAAACCATCTACAACACACGCGAACGGCTTTTCAGCCCTCCTGCCTGTATGTTTAAAACCATGCTGGAGAGCAGAAATACAGGAGAGTACAACAGAGCAGCCCTCTCCGCGCACGGGGGATACTCACGCAGGTATGGAGGCCAATGCAAGAACAGGACTGAACTACGACCGACTGCTAAATAAATGTATTTACTGTACTGTACTTTTTGTGCTCATCAGACCTGTCTGGCCATAGCTGTGGTATCTGTAACCACCTCTCTTCCATATTACAAGACAGTATAATAAAATGTATTTTTCCTTAAATCTGATTAAGATGTTCCTTGATTCACTGACATCTGGTTAGTAGTTATGTCCTGAGATTATCAACTGGAACGTGCTCGTACAGTTGGTCAACTTACAGCCTCGTATTTTTAGAAGTGCAAAACGGAGGAAAGCAGAACATCTTGTAATCAGAAGAACAAACAGAACATTTCAAGCTTTCCCCATGTAAGTTAGAACCAAATAGAAAACACCCTGAAACTCAATTTGAACACTTCCTAAAACCAGCAGCACACATTTTACAGGCTCTTAAAAATCTGGGACATGTTCACACTTCTCCCCCCTCCTCTTTTTTTTTTTTTCCCTCTCTCATAAAGAAGAATGGTTTCAAGTATTTCCCAGCCCAGCTGACAGGGCAGAACGACTCAGACAGGTACGTCAGTGTATGCTCCAGGAGGAGCCCGTCAAGGTGCGGCCATCAAGCAGCTGAGACTTGTTTAGTTCGTTTTGCAAAAAGGACCAGAGATACTCAATTTCTAGTCAGCCCTCTGGCTCACACTCACTGTATTAAGACAATATAGAAATACTATTAATTAGTTGGTTTATTATTCAAATAAATTATTACTATAATAAAGTAAGAATTGTTTTAGCAGCACACTTCTTGTCGTGGTATTGCATTATATATGAAGGAGCAAACGCATACAGCTCAGGTGCAAGTCTCAAAGCGCCAGTGATTATCATTTAAAACATTTTTTTTTTAACAAGCCTGGAATTAACTTGATTTCTTATTTCTCTTTTAGTCACAGTGTTTGTTGATTAGCGTGCAGGTTTTTTACTTCGCAGATAGCAGTAAATAAATAAATACTTTCATACTAACAAAATTAAATGGAAGTCATCAATAGCGTTACATAGGAACAGTTTATAATCTTATCTTTTTAGCACTCACTTTGCAGCTTCAACTTTTACTTTCAGCAGCCTTTCTTCCATTTTTGCAGGTGTATGGTCCCATTTCTCAGTTCCCTCTTGGTAGTAACCGATGTCATCCGTAGCATATGGTGTACCTCCTGGTATCTACAGCAAAATACAAGGCTGACACATTATATGGAAATGACAGCAATTAAAACTGGCTTCATACTGAAATCAAAAGTGCTCTAAAGGCAGTAGATCTTCGAAGCCGTGGTTAGTGCCCGGGGCTTAACACAGAGCCCAGGAAACCAAAAATCAAAGCTGTGAGAAGGCTTGGCTTGAACACCTNCATAAAACGATAACGATGCTGTGGAGCCAACGGGTGCTGCATGAGGACTGTGCTCATGGGTTCTGCTACCGCCACAACGGCGGGAGCCGGAGTCCTACACTGAATTCTGCATCTTGTACTCCTGTGCTTTTAGTGCCTTCAATTAAGTTGTAACATTCACAGATGAAATACTTATTTCATATTTATTTACAAAAGTCTTATTTCCCCAAGATCTGGGGAAGAAAAACAGATAAACCAAATCTGTTTAAATTATTTAAATTCAGATTAATGCTGCTGCTTTACTCCTAGCATATAGTGAAAAACGTACCAAGGCTAAATTGCTTAATAACGTAAGAACACAGCCCGCAGCCCAGAGCAGCGTGCCCCCCGCGAGGGGTGGGTGCCACCCAGGTGCATCTGAAGCTCCTAACATCTCGCAGGACTTGCTGCACCAACAGTCTTCAGCAACTCCCGATTTTGGTCTGCGTGGTTTGTTCTGCCCCCCGACCTTCACGAATCCATTGCAGGTGAATTAAAGAGGTCCCTGTGCGGGTCAGGAGGCAGCAGACAGCCTCAGGGTGCCGCGGCGTTTTACACAGCTCGGCTCACACCACCTTCAGACTGTCTTCTCCGAAACAGTTCTAAAACCAGTCAGTGCTTTAGAGGAGGCGCTCGCAGTGAGGACGAGACTTAGGTGAAAGCAAGACACGCCAGCGCCTGCAGCGTCTCGCCTCCGGATCCGCTCAGAGAACCGAGTTCCCTTTATATCGCTATGTAATTAGATACTTCAGTAATCATTATGAAGAATACGTGGATTTTATCCCTAGTAGAAGCACACAATGATTTGATAAAAGGTACTCAGTAACACAGATGTCAGGATGGTGACAGGCATGACAGCATGCAAAGCTTAGGAGCAAAAATAAGGGGAAAAAATTGGGAAGTTTATAGAGATATTTTCAAATCTAGAATACTGTGCTAATAGTAATTCTAATAGGCAAAATAGTCTATCTTTTCAAATTCTATCCCATCTGAAATTTTTCCAGGTAGAGATGCATTTACCATTAATTATAGCTGAAAGAGGTATTTGCTTGGTCTCATGTTACTGAAGAACAGGAAGAGGACTTTCCCGTGTTTCGTAGCCCACAGCAGACAGCTATCCTACTGGCACGGGTGGCTACAACTCGCAACGATGCCTGAGCTTCAAGAACGTGGATCAGTGGCATAGAATCACATTCTGATTTATCAAAGAAGTTAAAAAGGAGCTTGTGGTGCTCAAGTCCATAGAACTGCCATCATCCCATTTTGGCACTGCTAACCCAAAACCTTCACCAACGTGGCAGCGTGGCCCTGGGGGATTACCCGCACTGATACGCAGGAGCAACTGGAGATGTTCTGGCAATATTTTTTCCATTTTACTAAAATACAAAGTTGATTTTGTGGAAATGTATCAGTCTTAAGAAATGTGTTATTGAGAGAGTGCACTTGAGCAATGCGTACTGAGAGGACGCATTTCCTCACGGGCTGGCTGTGTGGGCGGTGGAGCTCCCTGCGAGTCCAACCGTGTCTGCAATGCAAGGAACAGACCTCCACACCCTGGGAAAAAGGTGGCCAAATGTGTATTTTCTAATTACGTTAGCCAAATCTGGGGAGCAAAAGTAGGCAGGACAATAGGGCCACTTGGTAAGAAAACAGTAGTTCCAGGAGAGAGGGTGGGAAGAGGCTCAGGAGCGCCGACACCTCGTATTTGGGTTACGGAAGAAGGGCGGCTTCAACATCCTCCTCTGCCCCAGTGCAAAAGCAGCTGCCACACTGCCCTTACCCACTTCTGCCAGATGTCCCAACTGCGGGGCCGCACAGTCCCTGTCTCTTTATGTCAGGGGACATATAGAATACAGCTCTAATGGGAAATACTGATGGATACTGACCCAACGGTCTTTTGCGGAGTGACTTGTGGAAGAGCTAAGTCAAAGCCCTACCTCCACACTCCCACAAGCCTGGTCCTTCGCACTTGATTATAGGGTTAGGCCCTTCCCTCGGCATTTTCCAAATAAAGCTACAAAAAATTTGGGGTTTGTTCTGCCAGGTTGAAAGCCTTTAAAAACACAAAACTATTCAGTGAAGCCAAATTATTTCCCAGACAAACCACCTTACCTAAACTTCAAGTTAATAAATTCCCAAGGTTTTGCACTACGAAAAGTTATTGCGGTAGATTTGAAATATTTTATAGGCACTTCATTTTTCTCAGTGCAAAAGCTTACCTCCAAACTGGCTTACAATAAAACTGCCAATTATATTCTAATGGTATTGCCTATGACTATGCCTCTGTAACCGCGCTGCTGCAAAGAAAGTCAATCGGCGAACAGAAGGAAAATGCTATCCAATAAATCCATTTTCAGAACTGTCCCTTATGATATCATCAATTAAGGGGAAGCCAGCGCAGAAATGACATGGCATGCTCATGTTGATCTGACTCATATGTCCAAAAAGAGTAATTACTTTTGGGAAATTCAAGGTATGCAATGGCAACCACGCATAACCATTACTCACCTGTCCACGCCTTCATCGTAATTACTCAAAACTAAGATTCTAAATCCAAGACAATCCCATAATTTTAAGAAAAATATTTTAAGTTTTCTTAAGTAAGGGTAGCTGCCTTGTGTTCCCCCCTCCTTTCCAACAAGAACAATCTGAAAACTAAAACCTTTAGGGTTAAATGAAGGCATATTCTCTGTAACACTCAAGGAATACGAAAACTGCTTCGAACAAGATGATCTGAGAACAAAGAAATACAGGAAACACGAGAGCAAAAGTTAAAGGCTGTTAATATAAAAATATGAGAACGTGTTGCAAAGCTCTTATTCACCGCGGCGTGTATGAGGCGATAACGCGGACGGCGGTACCGGAGGAGCGCGGCACCGAGTGCGGCCGTGTGTCGCGGTGCTGCGGTGCCACCGCGTGTTGAACAGGGGCACGTGCAGGTACCCCCAGCGCCGCAGCTCCCACAGCGCCGCTGCCCCGCACCGCTCACGCCTTCTAACCCCACCATTTGTTATCACTGTGCATCACTTGTATCCTTGCAAGGACCTAAATATGTTCGGTTTGGTTTGTGGTTTTTTTTTTTTTATGGAGAAGAGAAAACTTTTACAGGAGAAATTCAAGAATGGTTCTCTGGGAGTGAACGCAGTGTTCTCCCCATTTATGTATGTAGAAAAATGAGGACTGTTTAATTGTATCATGTAACAATGTACTTAATCCTTCTCTTGTCATTCAAAATTCAGTTCTCCTCTATGCTACCTGAACCTCTGTAGTCCTAAAAATAATCCGTCAGGTTGGGCAAAACGAAGACCTTCCTCCCCAGAGAAAGCAGAGTGCCCAGCTTCACCCAGACCAGTAACCCAGCAGGGAGGCTGCAGCGCTTCAGCAGGACTTCAGCCACCGCGCTTCCAGCAAAACCCAAGGGGTGCGGGCAGCCCCGGCCCTGCTCTTCGGGGCAGCAAGATGCCCCTTTCTCACAGCCTGCTTCTGTTTGTGCCCCTGCTTTGAGTAGTGTGGAATTACCCTCGATGTTGAACATTGCTAAACAACAAACTAGTTTCTGGAACTGTCACACTTACATCATCAGCTTAAAGTGCAGGGGAAGCAGGAAATACGCGACCCATGTTGGTCTGATCCATATACACAAAGAGGATAATTTCACACAGGACAGTCTGTGTAAAATTAATGAAGCATAAGTAAATATTATCAATCCTACCCAGTAGTCAGAACGCGGTACTGGTGTCAGTGTAGTCATGGATAAAGCACCGCTGTGTACCGCATGGCGACGCAGCTGCATGCTGTCCCGTCCGAACACGGGCTCTGCTGCCCGTGCCCCGCACAGACCCGCGCCGGCAAACCTCCCCCGGCACCGAGCAAACCCGCCTGGCCTTTGCTCGGCTGCTGCAGTGAGACTTTATCAGGGACAGAAGCATGACATTTGTGTATTTCACTTCCAGGATGATAAAAGCCAGCAATGAATAATCACGGTCCAAGAAAGACAGGTGAAAAAGCCCGGTAACTGAACCCTCGGTAACAACGCTCTCGAAGAGGCATGAAGTGCAATAAAATCCCACTCCTATCCCTTTTCCAGCCATCAGTTCCAAAATGGTTTAGTATTGTATCCTAAATAGTACTGTATGGAAAAAATCTGTTTAAATCAAAATTTCTCTTTTGCTAAAGTAGCCGAACATGACCCCGAGGCTGCCGCTGGGCGAGAGAAGGGGGCTGCGGACGGACGCTGCCTGGGCGGCAGGCTGCCTCCCATACGTCCCCACCGCGCCGCAGGTTAAGCAAAGTTCTGCTGTCAGGATTAAGAAACGCTGTTTAATTGGTGGAAAATGTCACACCACGGGTGAGCGGAAAGGAGAAAAAGGGTTGTATTAACATGCATAACCTGCCCGGGTCAGAAGCCCGGGTTCCTGCACAGTCAGCGAAAACGGCAGCCGCCGCGGGTCACTGATGTCGGTGCCGGCCGTCCCCCCTGCCCGGGGAGCCCAGGCTCCGAGCGGGGGCACCTGTGGTCGCTGGGAAACCCGTGTAACCTCCTGTTTGATAACCTGCAGCTCGGAAAGGCAGCTCGCCAAGCATGGATGCACTCAGTAACACAACTGGGCTTAGTTTAAAAAATCTGAGGGTAAAAAAAAAGAAAAAAAAAAGAGTAAAAACCCCTAGTAAAGTGGGAGTGCAGCTGCTTTGTTCTTACTTTTAAAATGTATACAAAAAAAGGCTAGGTTGTGTCAGATGTTGAATTGAAAATTTCCCTACAATTCTAGAAAAGTTGTAATACAAGGGTCCTTTTTTATTGTTTGAGCATCAGGTGTTGCTAAGCAGATAATAAAATGTAATGTTAAACCTGTACAAATCCCTTTTTTATCACTGAGGGATATAATTCATATTAATTTAAAACCTACTGACATTTCAGATGAATTTAAGTATATTTCCACACTTCCACCATTAAAAGTAGTATGCCTGGCGATCATGGAACTGAGATGAAAGAATCCTTCACAGAGAAAAACTCTCGCAGCATTGCAAGTTCCTTCAGTGACCATCTCTCGCTGCCTTACTCGGTGTCTACGGCACAGTTCATTTTCACACCAGAGCACTGAAAAATTCATGTTTTCATTTTCAGCACCTCATCTTTTTTGATACTGTATATGAGGAATGAGAATCTAATAGCAAAACTAATGGGAAATTTTTTTTGAGATTCTTGTTTTAATGTTTGTTACTTTGGAGAAAAAAACTTTCCAGGCCTTTCGTATGCACTTAGAAAGAACCAGAGGCGAGGTCCCCTCCCTTCACATGCCAGCGTTTACAAGTTCCTGGGGGAACCAGAAAATCCAGCCGACTTCAAATTCAGTTTGGCAGAGGCAACATCTCCTATTGGAGGCGTTCAATAATTTAAAAAATCCTATTTCAACATACGCACTTCTGTTTTAACGCCTCCAAGTAGCGTGACTATTGGAGCCACTACAGATTTTGAGTAGCAGTTTGAAGGATCTGGCAACTCCTACACTGCACATGGGGCTGCAGCACGCCGCGCGGGAGCCACAGGCCAGGCAGACACTGGAGACAGGGTCTGCAAAGCCAGTGCCAAAACCCTGGCATTTAAAGTGCTGGTTTTCTCTTTTTAAGCTTTACATTTAAATACATGGGCTATGAAGAAAATAAATCAAAGGGTATCATTAATGGATTGTTTTTTCCAGTGTCCTACCTTGCTACTTCCTGTTACATACCGTATCGGCATTTGTAGGTGAAAATCTAAACATTTCTTTTTTTCCTTTCATCAACTTCACTTGGCGGCGCCATTCCTGAAGCACTTCTTTACTGCTGAAAAAGTTAATTTATATCAAAAATTTAAAGCCATAATTGAAGAGGTGAATGTTACGACTCTTGCTCAGGTGCTCAGCCATTTACAGCTGAACGGTATACGATACGTACCAGAGGCACCGATTGCTAACAAGGAGAAAATACCACCAGGGGCCTCCGCCTGATAACCCACCAGAGGAAGACGAGAACTGGAAAGAGCCCCCCTCACTGCCCAGTTCAGCGGAGGAACAGAGCAGCAAAGAGCAGGACGCAGATTCAAACAAAAGCCAGGCAGACAAATTAAATTGCGCAGAGGACTGGTAACGAGCTACACGGTTCATCTCTGGACTATAGTTTAGACTTGGTAAGTTCAGATACCGAGTAAATTTAAGTGAACATAAAGAAGAAGTAGACAGTTGTACCACGAAAAGTTCTACCAGATAACGTAATCTGACCTATCGCATTTTTAAGGTTCATCAATAAAGGTCTCATTAATATTTCTACTCTGATTCTGAATGTCTGCAGTGACTCTGCAGCTCTTCTCTGCTTTGGTCATAAGTTTCAGGCTACTTCTCCGTGTACTGCCATCGTCTGGCACACAAGCAGAGTAATCCTCTTCCTTCACTTCCACTGTCTCCTTAAAAATACGTGTCAACTATAATAATGCTTAATAAATTAATACTTTAAAAAACATCAGACATTGTTCCAGTCTCTTGTTATGGATGCTTTCCTAAAGACTTCCCAGTGTTTTCCTCTTGACCTCTAGATCCTGTCTGTAACTGTTCATACAGCTAAGGAACGCTCACATCAAAGCCCAGCGAGAAGCTAAACTCCTCCTTTGTGTCAGCATCTCACCTGGGAACGAACGAGGGTCACAACAACAGACAGCCACCATTAAAAGGTAGGGCAGGTCAGGGCATGGCAAAGCTCAGCTTTTCTTCCCAGTGGTCACTGCCGCTGCGCGCACGACCGGTTAAATACCTTGCAGCAAAGGCAGGCTCATTTTCACTAGCCCTGGCCAAATGATTGCTCACTGCCCACTCGCGAGCACCTGAACACACGGTTCTTAGGGACCAACGGCGTTCCCTGCCTGATGGCAAGGGCAAACAAAGATCCCCTGGTCCTGCTCCTCTCCTCCTGGTGTTCCCTCTCTCCTGGGGCAGGGACGCCCTGGGAGCACCAAAGCACACCAGATTTAACCCAAACTGCTGGAGCCCAGAGCTCCACCTTGTGCACCCCCCAAATCCAGGGCACTGCCCTTTCAGAACACAACCGTCTGGTGCATTTGTGCTGTAACATGACTTTTATAACTCCAGTTATAAAAGAAAAAAGGTATTAAAATGGCACAAATTAGGACTAACACCGAGTCTCATTTCTTGGGTCTGCAGTAAGTGGACTGATTTGTGAAGAGCAGTCCAAATGTACGCATGTAGTGGGAAAATATGCAGAGATATAAACAAGTTCTTTCAGCAAAATTTGTTCAATACATATACTTTTTATGCCCCAGATGCATCACATTTTTATGTCATACGCTGTTTGCCTTCTAGCTGTAGCCTTCTGTCAGCAAAGATGAAGTTAAATTTAAGTTTACATGGAATGTAACATATACAGTAACTGAAAAGGACTTATTGTCTGCTCAGTTGGAGTGGGAATTCATGGAGTTCCATGGCCGAGTTGGTAAGAAGCTTGGCAAGTCACCTTTCTGGTTGCTTTGGAGCACCGTATTTTGTAAAGAAAAGCAGTCTTTGTAATTCCACTTGTAGTGCAAAATACTTGAAATTAATTTTTTTCCTTATAAATACCCAACTAGGCAATCTATTTAGAAGGTAAGCAACAACTTTTTTAAAACAATGACATTGTAATACTTGCTTTTTCCTTTGGTCAAATAAAGCTTGTTCCTCTTTCAGCTCCTTTTCTGCGACCGGTCTGCACTTCTCAGCTCGCTTTGCCCCAATTGTCCTATCATAGGATAGAAACTTAGTACATTTATTGCTCTGTGAGGACATCTTCCTTTTACAGTTTGATATTGTTAATTGATATTGTTAATGAAATACTACACAGAAAACTAAGCACATTTAATGATGGTGATACACACACTCTAAATGCAGTTTATCTACTGGAGATCCTGCATATCAGCAGTCTGGTTTAGTTCAATATAACCATTAAAATACGGATAGTAAAAACCATGTTTAAGTAATTTACCAAATGAATTACTTCACAAAACCCACTGCCAGCCCAAGGTTGTATCGTGAGGAAAAAAAAGTAAGCATAAACCATGAATTCTGCAAGATTTTTTCCATACTGCTGATACTTCAAAACCCCCTAAAGCGTGGGAGTACCAGTACCGAAGAGCATGCAAACCCCCGACCACGGGCGGCGGAGCCCAGTGAGGCGCAGGGCACCGCGCGCTCTGCGCAGCCCTGAAACCTAATCAAATAGTCAACCTTTAAAAAATCAGTCAGCTCTAGTTTATTGAAAACTAGTGTTAAATAATTTCAAAGTAACAGGAAAAATGTTCATGAATATTGGGGGAAAAACTCATTGATATCATGGTAAATACTAAGAATAGTTGGACACAAAAAAAATTAGGACATTTCCAGTGTGTTTATTCTCTCCTTTATATACAAATACTGTTTCAGAAAGGATTCACCAACAAATCCTCGCAAATAGGGTTTGCATATTTGCATATTGTGAAATATGACAAATGAAGCATTTATTAAATGTTTTGAATGCATAAGTAAAGGAAATTAACATATCATCTTGTATTTATTCTTAGTTATCATATTGCATATACTGGAAATGAAAAATTAAGTTACCTACAGGATTCTACAGTCCTTTGTTATTCTGTATTATAAAATTCTATTGTTTTTCAGTAGAATGAATCCGGACATTCCAGGGTACAATTATGAAAACAGGAACAGAAAGAAATAAATGAGAAAATATAAAAGATTGACGGTGTTTTTAATTTTGGAGGAAACATATTTAAATAATAGAAAATATAAAAGTTATTTTGTATTCTATATACTTAGGTCAAAAATACCATTTATTCATCAAATACATATTTGAGAACAAGTATAATGATTCATATTAAGATGCTTTTATATTTTCCAGTAGAAATGCAGAGTGTTCCACTTGCAAGATCCTTATCATATACCATTGCGCGACACATAGTCACCTGCAAAGACTAGCTGACTCTGAGCAGAGCTGTTTCTTCTTCCTGCGCTTCTTCCCTGCTTCAGTAAAATCATGGATTGCACCTACATGTTTGTCAGCAAGAAATTCTTCTTTTTCATCTTTTATAATTTCTTCTTTCAGCTCCTGAAATCTTAGCTTTTCCTCTTCATTAGGCCACTCCTCTGACAAATCCAAACTGGACTGCAACAGTTCACTTAAGTTTAGCTTTTCAACAGGTGGCATTTCTACTGGAATTAGAGGGAGATTACTTTAATCCTAAGTATCAATTAAATGAAGTTACATTTTTTCCTAAGCAAAACACAGCATTTAGATAGCATCAATCAATCAAACAGAAGTGGGATTCATTGGTCTTTTTTTCTTTTAATACATATTTTATTCTCAAAGATTTTTCACAAGTTTAAAGCAATCTGTGTTCTGGAAGAAACCACCAGTCTATGGATAAACGGGAGCAGAACAGTGCCTTCCTTTTCATTGATAATTTATGTACCTCCTAATTCGGTACACTCTTCACCCAGCCTTTTATCAGTTCCACCGTGCAGAAGCTGATTCAACGTCACAATCATTTTTGTGAAGCGCTCAATACCTCTGACTCACACCGAGTTTAAGAGCCACGTGTCCTCAACACCCCGCAGAAATGAGGTTCTCAGAGCAGCGTCCATGGTCCTACTCGCGGAAGGTCCCCTCTTGCCCTCCCCAGGGGCAGGGGCGCCCCAGGAGCACGGCCCCATGTGCCTCCTTCAGCACTGCCCCGAGACCCGGGCAACCGACGGGAGAGCCTACCGCAGACGTCTGCAAGGTTTAAATACGGCCGTGCCAAGGGTACCGTGTGAACGGCAGGGATTTCTGAAACAGTGTACGACATGCAAGCGGAAAATCCCAGCTTTGCACTGGGATCTCTACTTTGAGGAAAAAAATAGTGTGGAAGTTAAGACTCGCATAATGCATGTACATATAAGGATTGAGTTAAGGCTGTATATAACCCTAACTTTTTCTCTCACTTCATTTTTTCTGCAGCATTTATAGCCTGCCAATGTAGATTTGGGTATAAATAAGTATTACATGAACTGTGTATGACTGAATTAGAGTTCTCTGCATGATGAATAGGAGTTAAAAATATGTTCCACGTATCAGAGGAAGTAAAAAGGCAAAGCAAACAGATACAATAATCATTAACATACTCCAAGTGCCCAAATGCAATCTGTGAGTCAAAACATGAAAGATCTTTTAACATCATCACTGTAAAGATGCAATGTAATGTAACGATGACAAGCAAAGCACCAACGAAAGCTTCAGCACACCTTGCGTTTCAGCCCAACTGGTGCCTCAGGTTAACAAATTTAGCATTATCCCAAATTACACCTTTATAGGTATTAATCTTCACACACAACTGAACTTACTCAGTGATCTTTCATATTTCCATGAGGATAACTCTAGGGTATATCTACACTGCACGCCAAAGCGTGACTGTCACACCTCGGCAGCTGTGGTCTGTGTATGTGAGCCATTAGGGTACCTTTCGGGGCAGGTCTGTCCCCTAGACCTGCTGCTGCCCAAACAGCAACCACAACACCTACATTTACCGCAGCTCACCTCTGACTGTGCTGGTGAGAGATCGTAAGATACACAGAGGTCTCGTTCTATAAACCAGAGACTCAGGAGGTTCCCTGAAGAAACACACTGGATTGCATCTCTCTCCTCTTCTCACATGTTAGAGAAAAAGCATTATTCCAAGGTACATTCTGTTATCCTCTCTGCATGAAGTATGTATATACTACTTCTTACACACTGCTCTCATCCAACAGGAACAGATGGGCCACGTGGGAGGGAGCAAAAAACTCTTGCATGTTACAAAAGGTTCCCAAACTTCATGTGCGTGCCCACAGATTCGAAATATTAAAGTCCAGGGGATTATTTGTCTTTAAATATACCACTATCCAAACTAACATTAAACATGCTAACATAATTAAGTTACAATGCTGTTCCAGAGCATAATTTATAATTGCTTTGTCATTCTAATCTATTGTGCTTGAATTAAGCAGAACAGAATGCAATCCCACATTCTTACACAGACAAAAAGCAGCAGGAAAAAGCTTCTGATTTGCTATTTTGAAGAAGACTAACCAAATCCTCAAAAATGGCAAGATTGTGTACCACTGAAGGGGAGTTAAAAACCAAAATAAATAACTGGATTTTTTCAAGTATATTATGTGTTTATTTTGAGAGGAAGCGTGTGAGAAATGCCTAAGGGAACTTGGAAAAACAGCTGCAATAGTCCACTTTACCATACAAACACCACACGATTGTCAGACACTGCTCTAATTGCCAAACAAAACTCACTCCACATACAAACTTGAAGAGCGATCAGCTGCAATTAATTCTAAATTGCTACTGCTCAGTACAGAAAGCGATCTCCGAAAAACAATACAGGTTCACCTCACACAGATAGAGAAAAAGATAAAAAGTAGACAGCCCATTTTCGTAGTCTGCACACCTTTAATAACAAAATCAAGAGAACCTGTTTCAGCTCATGACGGAGCTCCTAACGCCACGCTGGTGTCGGGATGCCGCACAGAAGCGTTCTTAGCCAGATGCCCCTAAGATGAATACTTTCTTCTGTTCTTTGACATAAAAAAGACATGCTTTTGTTGCTACTCTAAATTTTTTATTTTAGGTAACAATTAAAAATGCTCAAAGATAAATTAATTTCCCAACTGTAAAGGGGAGAATTCATATCAGTAAGCACAGTAAGAGTGGGTGGGTACTCCACCGTGCAGAACTTTTGCTTCAGTTTTGCACAATTTGCTCACTAAATCTCCACTTGAATGCTCGAGAAAGCTTAGTTTAATTGGACTGAAGCATTCCAATGTATTTCAGCCATGACAAAGATATGTTACCAAAACACTTTGAAAGTCTATAAAAGGCATAATTTTGAAAATCCATGAGCCACATTAGTTCATTGAAAATGAAAGGTAAATGTTATTCCCGCTCCCAAGTGTTTTTCCTGTTTTGATTCTAACCGTTATTCTGCTGTTGATGGAAAGCCCAAGTGAACACCTCCTCTTGGCATCAGGCCTCTGTCCAGGGAAACAAACATCAGCCTCAACTTCATTAAGCACGAATGAAACGAGGAGCTTTCCTCCCTCTCATTTTAGAACTCTTTGTAAATAAACATAGCACGATGCACCAGTAAACATGAGATATTCTGCAGAAGGTACAGCAAAACATAAGTTAAATGACCAGTGTATGTTCCTACATTAAAATGCTAGTATTTAACAAAAAAAACCCCAAAACACACTCACCCGCTTTCACAGGCCACTAATTACTTCCTAGGAAGAGGACATCTCTGATTTTTTTTCATAATGTTTAGCGATGGCCCATGCTGATTCCTGTAGCATGGGCAATTCTGTGAAATGGGGAACTTTGGGGTTCTGGCTCTACCATTATAACTACGTTAAAAATCAAACTAGGACTGGACTTCTGAAATGGTAAAATATATTTAAAACAGCAACCTTGCATCTTAAAAGGTCTATTTTAATATATTGGCTGGTTTCCTTTCTGGAAGATTCTGTCGCTCTCAAGTCATGCTAAACTGTGGTGAAATTTGAAGGTAAATAGTGGTAAGCAAGCAACGCTACTGGGATAAAATTTGTCTCAAAACAGGAATTATAAAGAAGGTCTTAAAACACGAAGACAATAACCATGTGAAGTTCTGGAGATGCACATGGCTCCCTTTAATGACATCATATATGGAATTGAGATTCATAAGAAAAAATTAGTCATTATCTTTACATCAGTATTTAGACTTCATTTTCAGCATCACGGCATTCTGAGCTGATGTTTTTATATTTCACCCTAGTGCTTGGCATTTTCAGTGGCTCATCCATACCCTGAATTTACTGCATTTCCTTTAGTGATACCAGGTTTTAACACTCCTAATTCCAGTCTGATACTAATGGAATCCACGGTAATTAGCCTTCATTACAGGAAAGCTTAAGTATGAGGAGAGTTCTTCTGTGGGAATATGCCCAATATTTTTATTATTAATGACTTCTGGAATCTATTGGACCATAAATAACGCAAATGATGTTGCATCTTTTCCTCTCTGCTGACAACTTCTTAATTTTACCCTCCTAATGTAAATTTATAACTGCAATACTGTGGAGAAAAAAAAAAGGGCAGAAAGAGCAAATTGTGCTTGTCTTTGAAGAATGTGAGGTGAAACCCAATATGAAAACACAGAAAACACTGTCGGGTTTCTGGTACGTGGATGAACGATATCAAGCAGCTTGTAAAAATTCGGTATGGTGTATGGTGTATTTATAGTGCACTACATTTTTAAAAAGAAGTAGGTCTGTGCTTCCGCTTGTGTACAAATTGGATAATTATGTCCCCACCTTCCTTATGACACACAGGCAGACAGAAGCAGCTTCCTCCATGCATATTTTCAGGTTCCTCTTGCCTCCTGCCACAGCCCCAGCGGACAGGCGACCCAGAGTAAGCAGAAAGCGGGTTCTGCGATGGGCCCACGGCCGGGCAGCCGTGCTCCCGCCTCTGCAGCGCGCGACGGGCACTGCACGCGCCCAGAGGAGGCCAGTATCTGCCAGCCTTCAGCAGCCTCCACTGCAGCAGCAGCAGCTACGTCTCCTCTACCCTCCAGGCCTCTGACGGTGTCACGGGAGGCAATTGGATTGGCATGACGTTTTGGGTTTGACATCCATGGGAGGCTGTCACTAACCTTAGTGTTCGCAGCAGTCTAAGTACCCGAGCCAGACTATGACCTGAAATAGAAGCTACGCTGGCCCGTCTGCAATTTTATTGGCTCCACCTCTTTTCCGTAAGCCACGTACTGTATTTCCATTTTTTATTACACAGTCATCTGCTAATTAAGTGTCCTCTTTCATTTCCCTAACATGTCAATTTCCCGTCCATCCCCTAGAAAGTGTCACTTACCTGCACGCTTACCCTCTCTGCTACTCTTACGAAGTGCCTGGCAGACACACCACCCATTTTTCATCTTAATGAAATGGCCCAACCTTCTGCTCACGCTGCTTCTCTGCTGCTTCTAAAGAGCAGCTGCTGCTGAAACTTCGTCTTCTGTTTCTCTAACCACACGTAATTAAGACTTCCTCTAACACAAATACAACCTCTTCTCCACTTAAGGGTTTAAGATTCATGGCTTGATTTTTTAATCACAGATTGAAGCATTTCTTTTTCCTCATTTATTCTAGCCGGCAATATTCCTCTCAGATGCAAAGACAGACGACACCCATTACTGAAAGAGCCCACAGGGAGAGCAGCCCTTGGTTCACACTTTTTTCATGGCAATTTACAGTAAATGCACACCGATACATCTCCAACACACCTGACGTGGCTGGCTCCATACAGAGCGGTTCTCCATTCCCAGAATCCCGAAGAAAGCCCAGGATGGATTTTAATCCCTTCTGTATGACATGTTTAGGTGGAAATTCAAGGGGACAGTGTCTCAGATTCAAGGCTGTCAACGAAGTTAAGTTTCCTGTGAAAAAGGAGATAATTTAGCAAACACAGAACCATAGAACAGCCCAGGCTGGAAGGGACCTCGAAAGATCATCGGGCCCAACCCTCCCACATTTTGAAAGACGGGTGAGTTTTCAGACATATACAGCAGTTGAGTCAAAGGGAATGACTGGTATTTACTGTGTTTATGATTTCTATGGTAATTACTGTTATTACATATGCAGGTACTACATACTACCTGAAATTATTTATCTGGCCAAGTCTAGTGATTTTTAGTTTGCTGGTTTCAGAGCTACAAATAACTGATGGGTTTTTTTCCTATTTTTTTAATTTTTAACTATTTAATTTCTCTCTCTGAGCAAATTGTTCTCCCCATTCAAGATCAGTCTAGAAAAAAATGAACTTCCTCACAACACCTTAGTTAACCAGTACAATCCCCCAGCTGTGTTCTGGTGCTTTTACGCATAAGTGAATGGAATTTGTGGTGTTGATAAATCAGGTTTTTACTCTACATTAATTTTTTCATATGAAAGGAATTAAAGACTTTAATTAAAGTTTTCCTTCTTTTTTTCTAGTGCATTGTTCTGATTTTCTGCTTCTGAAATCACTGGGTCTGTATTGCTTCTCACTCCCAGCCTCACTGTCAGCTATTCTTGCGCAAGGAATCAAAGGGCCACCAACTCTTGGCGACAAACACAAGAGGGACATAAATCGTCAGCCTCCCAAGGGTTAATGAGTTCATGCGCCTCGCAGGCCTGCCGCAGCCTCCTACTTATCTCATAAGCAAAAGTATATGCAGCACAGGTTGCCCATGTAAAGAGATGACTATCAGGGTGGAAGTCATCTGTCACCTTCTGCTTACTGTCTGGTGAAATGGGAACAAAGTGCAAAATATGCACAATCTATTTCAGAAATCAGATCTATACTGAGTATTTATACATTATTTTTCATAGTAGTAAAATAAAATTAGCAATTTTCCCTTCCTAACCAGATTTGCAGAATTAAATACTTTCAGTCCATTTCGATTCAAACAAAAACACAACAGTTGAAATCTGCTAAATCCTTGAAAACATAAATGTATCAAGTCTCTGAAAGAAAGGTGATATATTTTGTCCTGACATTTATTTTAGATTGACATAAGGTTTATAATAATGTATTTAGGAAGTGCTGTATTGAAAACAACATAGACAATCGCAATCTAGTCAATCAGAATATATTTTTCATCTTGTATTACTGGAGTCGCACTTTAAATCTTCACAGCTTGACTGTGCAGTCTAATCTGCCTCACTTTCTACAGGTTGCTTAAAATTCTGACTGTGTCTTCCTGCTTTATTCATTAAAGTATAAAATAATGTATTTGCTCTTTTAAAATGTTTTTGTAAAACCTTACTTGCAGAAATGACAAATACATTACTAATAGCACAGCTATTTGATTTTAAATTACCAGTAATTAAAGCTGAAAGGAATGTTACAAAACAAATTTTACCATGTGATTAACAACTTCATTTGACATTACTTCTCTAGAAATGTCAACTACAGCAATATTGACAAAGTACACTTAAAAAGAAAAAATAAAAACCCGCATGAGAGCCACTGAAGGCAATGAGCATCCAACGTAGGCACTAGGGCTCTCTGGGAAGCTGAGAAGCGCAAAGGAGTTCCTCCAAGCATGACGACGGGGTCAACCGCCGGATCCTTCTCGGTCCGTTCTCTTGGAAGAGAGACTGGAGACCCAAAAGCAAATGGATTCTTCGCATCAAGGAGATGGTATGTACTACCTGCTACGTGTAAAACTATACCACAGCTACACAGAGAATTTACTGCGACATCCTATTGCTGCCATGGAATGCAGATTTGTCCCAGTTTCACTGAAATGCAGAAAAAATGCACCTAAAACTTATTTATTTTCAACTACATTCCGATTTTGCCTTGTTCGTCTGGTTTTTTGATCAGCCACAGGGTAAGAGCTGACTGGTAGCTTATCAGTAGCACAAGAAAAATTGTGATTTGTCATCCCAACATCAACAAATTTACTTACTTAAGAGTTAAGGAAAATTCAGCTCAAATCTCAAAAAACACTCAAAACTTATTTTTTTTTCCCCACAGACCATAGCTAGAACTCGAACTCTAAAATTTTAATCAGAACTAGTACTTTGAAGTCTGCTAATGTTGAACTCAGACTGAGAACGAAGGAAAATCAGAACTGTCTGAATCATTATTCTGAAATTGCACTCGCATTGCAACTGAGGGGATTTAGAGAAACCGAATAGGACTGGGACTGAAAAAATTATTCAGTGAAATCCCTGGGGAAACAGTTAGATGAAAATTTAACTACACCGCATGTGTGCCACATGCTGGCTGCAAAACAGACATATTGTTGTTTTATTGTAAGTTACGTTTATGAGGGAACAATGCGGGATCAGCCTGCAAACGTCCCGTGGAAGAAGAAGAGCTCTGAGAGGTCAGAAAGGAGGAATCACCCGGTACTACAGCCCAAGGGAAGTACCCTGGGGCAGACAAACTGGCCAATGAAAAGAAAAAAATAAAAGCACAAAGGAAGAACTAATTGACTACAAACTAAACGTACAACAGACCAGCAGGGCTGTATATGCAATTATGTCATAGAGTAACAGAAGTGCATACAATTGAAAATCCATGTTTATTGCACGGAGATTAAATGGTGTAATTATTGCTGTTAGTTTTGTGAAGAAATATATCCACAGAGCTCAGATCTGACTGTACGTCTGTCAAACCAGCAAGCATTCCCAATGCTCTAAACAACCATACCGATTGCTGTCAATAGGGTATTGATGATAAGGAATGCTGAGGTTTGGAGGTTTAGCAAATTGACTGTATTCTAACAATCTAAAAACAAAAGTTTGCTAAGCGAGCTACAATTAGCAGAATGCCTTTTCATGCAGTCATGATTCACAAATTAGAAAATTACTTCAAATAATCAGAAAACATAAACGCAGAAAGGAAGAGCTACATTATTAACAGGAAGAAATGGCTTTGAAAATGCACTGTGTAAAGAACTATTTGGGAATACAATTAGATTTAGAAGAGTTTAGTATGAAGAAATTGAATCTATTTTTAAACAGAAATGATCAAAATGAATCACACAGATGACTTCAGTATTGCAAAAATGAAATCCGTTTTTTATCTTGCTGAAAACCACTCAGGTTTGAACACGATTTGGATGTGGTGGGGGAGTTACACAGGACATGCAGCTCCAGCTCATGCTGCATGATGCGGCAGTGCGCGCTCACTTCACCGGCACGCCTGGGAGGAGGGCAAACTGGCACTCTACCTTTCAGCATCCGTTTCAAAAATCATTTACTTAAATTTTAAACTGCATCACCTACTGAGATTCTTCATGCTTTTGAATTAGTCTTAAATCATTCTAAAGAACACTTAGGTAGATGCAGCAATAAAATGATCTAGCTCCTATGCAATGCTTTCTTCACGAGGCTTGAAGAGTTTATTAACAGTATCAGCATCCCCATTTTACAGAAGAGGAAACTGAGGCACGGGCAGTCCAGTGACTTACCCAAAGCCAGGTAACTCTCCTGACTTCTCCAGCAAGCCACTGGCAGCCCTGGAAACAGAAGGCGTGCCTCCCAAGCTCCCCACAACACTGCCCAACTAGCGCACGGTACACTGGACTTTGAGATCATTTTTTGAAACATGTTGGCTGGCAACGAATTTTTCATCTTTGATAATTAAATTCAGAACACATGATAATTCTACACAAATCACCTGAAGTGGTATAAACACTCTAGGAACAGCCACAGCGAATAATGACACTGTTTTGTTACCATTCAGACTTCTGCTCCCCTTTCAAAGACTTTTCATTCACCGAACAAGTAGCTTTTCACAACAAAAAAAGAAAAAGTTCAATGAATGAAGGCAAACATTGCAAATTCATTCCACATCGAGGTGAAAACCACACCCGAGAAATGAAGACAAACAGCCGAGATAGTTATCACAGATTGTCTGCCAAACTCGTCTCAGTTTACGATACAAACTTTTTGTTTGGTATTGATGATACCAGCATCGTAAAACTGGTATTCTACTTACTACAAAAAGAAGACAAAGAATCACAGAACGGCCACTGCAGGACGGTAACTCAAATCAGAGTTAGTGCTGACGCTGTCAGCATTAGCTCCTACTCTGTTTCTTCATATAGGTGGTTATGATGGCAAGTGTACAGACAAGAGAGCAATAGGGAAGGGTAGGAGGAAGAGTGGGCTGGGAATTAGCTCATGAAACATGATTTTGTCAGAAAAGGCTGTCTTGTCAAAACATGAGTGTTTTGTAAAAATATACTAGATTTTGACAGCCCCTCACAATGTGACAGCACAATTCCCAGGTTTCCTCCCAGCCTACCAGGTGGACTGCTTGGTAGTCTGCTCGGGTCCCCGTGAGCGGAGCAGCCTCCGTGCAGGCTGCCTGGGACGCGCAGGGGCCTTGGAAGTCCTGACAAGCACAGCTCCACCGCAGGGAAATGAGAGGCCTTTAGCAACCTGGGTTAAGGCAATCCTTGCATAACATCTACTGTCCTCTAGCTAAGGTTGAAATCACTGTGCCGGTCCAAGTCTCACACTATCCACTACGTAAGGAGTCAAGTCTGAAGCAGCTCAGCTGCTGTGGGGCAGAGGGGGGCACTGTTCTGCAAATCATGAGTGTGTATACATACACATACACACATATCTGTATATATTACACGGTGGCAATTGTGGTATATATGACTACTAGGTGGCACTAACACGGACATACAGGCTCTGCCAAGGGAACAGATCCTCCAAAGTAAGGCATATGGTAGGGCAGCATCACCCCAGCACAACAATCCTGCCAGCCTTATCCAGGATCCTTGCAACTTAAAAATACTGAAGCGATGTGTGCAAGTGATCAAGGCAAATGATGCTGAAAGTGCTGCTCGCAGAGCTGGCAGAGCGGACCAGCCTGGCTTGGGCCACCCCTACTCAGTCAGGGCATCACTGCACCACTCGCTAATGAGCACGGACCCGACTCTGGGAAGCCTGGCTGCAGCCAGCCTCTACAAATACCTCCAGCCATCTGTCATCACTGCACTGCTGCCCAACAAGACCTGCTCTGAAAAGCCTGCAGCACTCTATTCCAATTGCTGTGGCTCGAACAAAACCTCCAGCACGGTGGGAATGCTGGCATCCTTTTTTTTTGCTACCTATCATCCACACAGCCGGGAGAAATGGATAAATGTCACATATGGTAGGAATTCCCTCATCTCAATACCAATCTGGGAAACTTGTAACAATCAAAGTATTCCAGTAGAAGAGAGGCCTGATCTAGGATCTGTCCAGAAAACAGCACTGCATGAAACAAGTTTTACTGCAGAAAGGCCAGCATACCGGTGGCCCATTCTATTTTGAGACACAAGGATGGTTAAATCAGCAAATAGTTTTGTTTTTTTTTTTTTTTCAATTCAGTCACCCCTCAGTTCAGGGTAGAAAGAGCAGAGTTATTCCAGGAATAGGCTGCCTCATGTGAAGCAGGAATGGATCAACTGACACCCTCTGTCCTCCTCCTGCCTGCGCCACCAGTCATTCCTCTCCAGCAGCCAGATGGGCAACAGCAGGGCTGCAGAGGTCACCAAGTCCAACTCCAGTTTGAGGCCACTTCCCTGCACTCTTATATGCTTTGATCCCCTGTTCAAAGCTCTCCTTCAAATAAGTTTCCTAGGAGATAGACTCTACAGGAATAAACCCCGCTTCAGGATGCCACTAAAGTAACTGGTACGGCAGAGTTGGTAGCGCGTGTGAATTGTGCCTGAGTCAACAGTGTCTGAACCGCAGGGGTCAGTCGGTTTTTTCTGCCCTACGCATGTATGAATCCACCGTCAGGTCAGCCAGTGCACAGCACGCCTGCACCCTCCGGCACGCTGGCTGTGAATGATTTCAGCACAGGGCTGGGAAAGGCCAGAGGGGATTCTGGCCTGACCCACAAGGATGAGCTGGCCCCAAGCCCATGGGTAGCGGGCCTGCAGAAAGCAGGGCCCCAGCGAGCTGAGGAGCGCGAGGTCTGCGTGAAGAGCCTGGTGCTGGAAGCCTCAGAAAGGGACCTGTCCAGACTGCCCCAGAATAACTGCTAGGTGGAAAGCAAGAGTCAGTATTGCATCAGCAACATCTTCTGCCAAAATCTGAGCAAAGGTATAGGGCTAGAATGGCTGTGGTGTAAGGGCATTTACTGCTGTGCCTGGCTGCTTTCTTAACGCGTTGCTCAAGGAGCAGGAGGGACCACCCTCGCCCAGCATTAAGTATGAATAGCAAAGCTTTTTTAAAATAACAGCAAAAGTAACAGTGCTTGGGAACATTCTTGGGCCTCAGACTACAACTGCATCACTAAATGGTCGGCTTGTTCCTCGAGACGCCTCTCTGCCTGTACCCACCAGGCCTCTCCAGGCAATTCCTGCGCACGGCCCGGAAACCGCGACGCTCCGGCCCTGGCCCCGGGGAGCTCTGCATGCTGCCACCACCCTGGCTGGGACCAAACCCGTGTAATTGCAGAGGAACAGGTCACTTTGTGCCAAGTGGCCTCGGTACTTGGGGACATTCCTGGGCACATTTTATTTACTAGCAGAGACGTCATCTCAGGGACAGAGGCAGGTAAGATACTTTATGTAGAGAGTACTAGAAAGTGAAAAGAAATATAATGAAGTTCAACGAAGCACAGGAGCCAGCATGTTCTACCACAAGCAGCTGCAAAAGCGTATGCCAAAGTACAGTCCGAATATCAGCTATGTAAGCAGAAGGAAGCTAGGCCTAATTGTGTGGCCATCTTCTGTTCAAGCCATTTGTTTCGGTGACACAAGCCCAGACTCCAGAAGCAGCTTTGGAGGTTAGTCTCCCAGTACTACAGCAAGGACCCTGAAAGCTCAGACAACTTCAAAAAGGGATAAAAAAACCCCAACAGTTATGCTCCGAGGACTCCAAGAGCCCAAGGAGTCCCGACCGGACCATCTTGGGAATTCACACAACCTGCTCTGTTTTTCTTAGGAACATTTGATTTGGAATTATTTGTTATTTCAAATTAGTAGCTGCTAATGCAAAAAGAGTTAGTAAAATGAAGTTACAAAATGTAAAGACAACCTTAAGTATAAAAAAAGCTGTAGAAGTTCTCATCTCTAATCACGTTAGTTACGTCTTACTATGCAGATGCCTGACATGTCTGACATCCCAGACGTAGTTTTCACTTCAGCCTTACTCAGAAGAACAATATTGAACATTTCTGACTAGAACACTACAGACATTTTAATAAAGTTTTTCCCGCTTATCAATGGAGGCAATCATTATGAAAAACCTAACTTCTCCTGCTCTCATACCACGTTTGTGGTAAATTAAAACCATTATTTATACAAATATCAAAGTATTTTAAAGTCTAACCACAGAATTAAACACTAAGAGCCAAAAAATGTCTATGATATCTTCAAAAAAGAAGTGAGTACTTACCTAGCTCTGCGGGTAGCTCTTTTATAGGATTCCTTTCTAAAAGCAGAGTTTTCAATTGCCTTTTCAATAAAACAGAAGAGAGTAGCAACTGTAAGAGCAAAGTTCATTTAATTAAATAGAAACACAAGAACGTTTTTCCTCCTTAATTTTTTTCTTGCTGTTGTTTCCTACTGCAGAAAGGACCCCACAAGGCAAATCCACACTTCTCCATCGCTAACATCAGAGCTGGAAAATAACACACCCCAAAGCTTTCTGGTATGACAATCTGAAGTTTGCATTTATGTCCATTTATTATACACTACTTCAATATTTAGTATTTGATCTTTCTTTGCAAAGCCTGCTTATCACTTTAAAGTCTGAGACTGACTGTTCCAATTATAAACGCATCATTTTCAGTTGTTTATAGTTTTGCTGAGCTTCAACTGTTTTGGTTGTTGAGTGCGTTCCTCGGGCTAAATTTGAGCTAAAACTGCTCAGCCATTTTTGATAATGAGATTAGAAAGAAATATGCCCTATTTGTATTTAATTTTGTCAACAACTTTTTTTTAAAATCTCTTGTGTTCCTATTCTCGGAAGCAGCCTAGAAGCTTGGCATGGGTCACATACAACATTTATGGCATTTATGTCACATACAAGATAATATTGTTTGGATATATCTGAAAATCTGCTAACATTTAGACAAATCCTAAGCTGCTGAAAAAAATGTCAGTATGCCTGTGGTCAGAAAACAATTGGTATTGTTTAGCAAGTAAAATGCCCAGAGCTGCTGTATACACTGTTGTTCGGAGCGTCTCTGATGGGGACCTCTGGGCTACTGCCTGTTTAGGATACAGGGACACTTCCCGCAGACACAGGGAGGTTGTCTCTTTTTCCCCTTGTAGCACACAGCCGCTGACCCCCAGGCAGCCATGAAATGGAGACTGTACAGAAACCATACTTTACCTACTTCCTAATTTCTGACTGCTTCATTTTGCCATTTTAATAACATTCTTTTAAGTAGCTTTTAATATCCAGCAACATATCAGATCAAATTATATTCTATAGACAAGGTGTTGTCTATACCATAAATGAGAAAATATCCTAACAGAAAGTTAATGGGTTTTTATTTACTAGTGTTGCAATTTGACTTGTTTACTGTTAAAATTCAAGAAAACAAACAAGAAGAAAGCTTGGTAGTTTCTGTCATAATATTTCTTTACCTCTAGGAAAGAAAAACAAATGAAACATATTGGCAGCTGCTCAACATGGGACTAACATTTGTGGCAATATTTTGAGGCATTTCAATTCAGTCAAAAAAATGAAAGCACTGTATTTATGTTTGCATTTTTGAAGCTGAGTACTGAATTCCGTTTAAAGCAAAAAACTAAGTGAAAGCAACAGGAGATTCCAGACTCCGAAACCTGAATTTCCCTGCAGTTTGAGGCACCACGGTACGCCAGGGTGATCCTGCTGCCTCAGAACCCCTCGGCATTTGTGGCCCTGTGCACAGAGAGCTGAGGCCCTGTGCCACGGCAAATACTCATTCTTGCCAGCTCTTGCCTGAATGCAGCCTCTGCAGCAACGATGATGTGGAACGTGCCCTTGGCTGAGCCCTGCCAAGTGGTAGAGCGGTACTTTCCCTCCCTGCACAGGGAGCTAGACACCATTTCCACAACTGAGGCAATGTTTTTGTTTGACCTGGAGGAACTCCAATCAGAATATCTCTTAAAATCAGTGAAAAGATTCATGAACAACTCAAATGGTCAATTGATCGGGCCCCAAACTAGCACAATATTTCAATGAGTCTCTGCTTTTGATGAAAACTACACTTTTGGCTGCTTCTAGAAAAGGATACCCAAAGACTTTCCAAACACCTTAAAACACAGCTTATGCTCCAACATGTAATAAGGATAAAATGCAACTAAGTAATAGTCAGTGAATATTTCTGCATAACGTATGTAGGCACTAAGGACTGACGCTTTATTTTTGAGGAAGATGCACACAGAGAATGTCTTAATCTCAAAGAATTTCAAGCACCAATACAATGACGATCATATAATTTACAAGCCATATTAAAATACTATCAGTCCTGTCCAACTTAAAAATAATTTATGAAAGCTGTATTTAAAAGATTTGAAAAAATCATTGAACTCGACATTTTCCAGCTATTTTTAGAGGCATAACCTTCATTTACTGTATTTTTCTAATCACAAGTTGAATATATAATGATTCACAAACAAGTGATCTTAAAATACCTTTAAGCACCTTGTTTCAGTCACAACACCCCATAAAATGGTTTGGGTTTGCCTTTTTTTTTTTTTCTTATTTTGGAAAATTCTGTAGCATGTACTGTTCAAGGGTTGCCTCCTTTTCCTTCTTACTCTTCCCAGGAAGGTTTCTTTTAGAAACACAACTGCAAGAAAACTGTCCTGTGCTGGTCTTTTTTTTCCTTTCAGTAACAAACCCATTTCTTTGTTCCTGTTAATTACCATACATTGTGATTTGTGGTCCTCCACTTCTGGAGTGAGAAGCAAGGAATAGTCCAAGAGCATTAAAAAAAACTGTTGAGAAGTTAGTTTTAGTGATCATGGCAAATGACAGCCAACTAATCTTTCCAACAGTTAATACCATGTCAGACAACCATCAAAAACAGATTAATGGGGAATGTTCTTTGACTAAACTGTCCTCCATTGTCACTTCGGAGTGACACAAGGTTCGTAACTGTGGGGTCCCCATTTTCACCTCACCTACAACATTGTAAAAAGTCACCTACAGTAAATAAAGTGAAAATGGTGCAAGATCTAAATGAAAAGACTAATAGGTCTTACATTTCTAAAGTTAAAAGAGTTTAGAAATTCACTATGTAATATTAATTGGACCTTTCAGTTCATATGAGTTTTAGTAAACAAAATTAAGGTTATTTACCACTCTCCTGCACTGAGGTCAACGCCAAACAAAAGCATATAAAAGTCTGACTGTTACAATGAAATTACAGTAAGGCAAATAGAAGACAAATACAATTCTTATTAAATTATCTGTATGACCAATGATCTTACCTGTGGTAACCGATTCCAGGGGGAAGAGCTTTAATCTTGTTATACCGGAGATCCAGCCAAACAAGATGTGGCAGCTTTTGAAATAAATCCTCAGGAATCGTTGATATGACATTTCCTTCCAGATGAAAGTACTAAGAGAGAAAAACATAAACATGTTTTAAATGCAGAAAGAGAGGGGCCATTCCTTGGCATGCAAAACATCGAATGTGAAAACTGTAAACTGCTCTACGTTTTTGTGGAAAGAACACTGTTAAAGGATACACAACTCTATAAATTACACATGGGAGAGATATATTTAAGGACTTTTCCTTAAACAAAACAGGCATTAAAGATCATAGCTAAGAATCTGTAGCTTTTCCACTCATCTGACAAAGCAACTAGTGCTTAACTCCTCTGTGCTATACTTAAGCCAAGGGTATCAGAACAATTTACTCACCTTTATGTTGGGCAGCCTATATATTTCCTCAGTAAGGTGTTTAATATTTTTTCTGCTGACATCAAGAGTACTTGAAGATGCCAACAGACACTCTTCAACAGCTTTCCTGATCTCTTTTGATGCATCAGAACCAGACAAATTTCTCTTTCTCAGATGTTCATCTCCAAAATTATCACCGCTGCTGTTAAGCTCTTTAGAATAGTCGTCATCCATTTGTCAGCAAGCCTGGAATACTGACTCAGTAATTCAAACTGATCAGCTGAAGGCAAGTCATGAGCTGAGAAAAACAACAATGTATTTTGGCAGGAGAACATACACAGAGCAAGTTTCTGGAAAGAAGAAATTCTCGACTGTGCGGGTGGTGAGCCCCTGGCGCAGGTTGCCCCGAGAAGCTGTGGCTGCCCCATCCCTGGAGGTGTTCAAGGCCAGGTTGGACGGGGCTTGGAGCAACCTGGGCTGGTGGGAGGTGTCCCTGCCCGGGGCAGGGGGTGGCACTGGATGGTCTTTAAGGTCCCTTCCAACTCTAACCATTCTATAATTCTGAATTTGCAGATTATCCCCAGTGCTGTATGTTCTTTGTATGATACAAAACAGTCAGATTGTTCTTTTTATATATATACTTATAATAATGATAGAATTTTTCATAATACATACTTAATAATACATACTTAAAGGTATCTAGTAAATTAGAAAAATCGCCAATTGACCCTTGTGGCTATCTTCCCCTCGTACCATGTCATAAGCAGGCTTGGCAGAAACACTGACATACATAAATGCAGTAAATAATCTCCCTTCTGACAGCATTCCGTCCTGCCAAATCTCCTGGCTGTCCTCTGGGACTCGTCTCATCGATACCTCCTTCTCCCCTTTCTGCTAGCTCTTATTTGGGCACTGGCACCCTCCTGCGGTACCCGGTTGGAGGCCGGGAGCGTGGCGAGGCCCTTGGTGGGGATTTGAGGACACTCCCAGCTCATCTCGAAGGACGCGGGTCCGGTACGGACCTCAGCTGCTTCGCCTGCGCTGGAGCACCGACCTGCCCAGGCGCTGCGGCCTTCCCGGCCCTCCTTTCCCCGGGGCCCGGCACAGAGCCGTGGGCACTGGGCCGCCCCACGGCGCTCGCTGACGGGGAAGGACGGCCGCCCCGTTCCCCAGGGCACTGCACAGCCACAGCCCCTGGGCCCACACCCGCCTCTGCGCCCGGGAGGGTCTCCCTGGCCCTCACCACCCATGAGCCGGCGTTTGGCTCCATCCACGCTACAAACCAACGCCAAGAAAAACCCCATTCTTTGCCGCAATCCTTCTGATGTCTACCCGTTGTTGAGGTGGTGAGGGGCTGACAAGGTGCTTCGCTGTACTGCTTTTTACCTCCAGGCCCGGGCTCGCCCCAGGGCTCCCTCTGCTCTGGCTCTCCAGACGCGAGGCGGCCGCGGGGGTGCCCGGCGGCGGCGGGGGAGGCCCCGGCTGTGGCGGCCCTGCGGAGGCGCCCGCGGGCCCCGCCNGCTCCTCGGGCCGGCTCCGCTCCGCTGCCCGCAGGAGGGCCGCGATCGGCTCCCCGCGCCGCGATGGGTTGGAGGCGCCGCTCGGCCGCCGCCTCGCCGGGCCCGCGTCTCCGCGGCAACGGGCCTGCCGCCGCCGGGGGGGGGGCTCCTCCAGCTGCGGGCGGTGCGGCCCCAGGTGCCCCAGGCGGCGGGGGAACGGGCAGAGGCAGCGGCCGGGCTGTCCGGCAGCGGTCGCTGCGGCCCCAGGGGGCGGCGGTCCGGGAGAGCGCCGGGCACCGGCTGGTGTGGAGAGGGCCTGCGCTGGGGGGGGCACCCTCACAGCGCCTCTGGGCGGACAGGCGTCTCCGGTCCGGGTGATTTAATGCCCATTTGGTCATTTTTCGGTGACTGAACAGAAGTCCCCGCATTCTTCAAGCTCCTGCCCGAGCCTTGGGGGGTCCTCACGCCGCGCTCCCCAGCTCGTCGCTGGCTGGGTTTGGTGTTGGCCTTCATCTCCTCCCTGCTAGGAGGCCAGCGTCGCCCCGCTTCTCTCACAGACTGCTTTTAAAGCATTTTTTCCTCTGTTCCCCATCATTACTACTTATTTCTTTGTCTTCCAGGGCCCACGCCCGCCATACCCCCCACCCCAATGGAGCAGTTCCGCTCGTGGGTCTCCCTCTTCGGGGAGGCCACAGGCGCAAAGGAGGAGGCGTGGAGAGACCCCCATCCCCGCGGAAGCCCCCGGCAGGGGGGATCCCTGCAGAGCCTCTGCGCCGCGGGGTGAGCAACGCGATTAGCCAGGGGTGGTATCGGTCTGAAGTATGTTCTTAATTAGCGTGTTGGTAGAAATCCATTATTGGGGCATGAAGAGTACTTAATCTTACAAATCCAGATAATTACGTTCCCAGTGACCTGGCCCAGTTTGATCAGTAGCACTAGTAGGGTTTAAAATACAGGAAATTAATTTCCGAGTTTAGATACATGATTTTTTTTTTCCCTGACTTATACTGTGCTTATTAAACTAAATGAGAAAACAAAGCTGTTTTATTGGGATTCCTTTAGAAGCTATTTCCTTACAGAAGCATTTTTTTTTTTAATTTGCAGAAGAGAACCTGACACATTTTATTATAGTCTGTAGCTTCAAATGCATATTGCACTCCATAGGAAAGAGTATCTCATTAACTGTATCAGCTACCTCATGGCAAAATGCAGAGCCTGGGCAATAATATTTTGAGGCAACAGGGTGCACTTCTTGTTAGATCCCATGCATATAGAGTTTCTTTTGTAGCAAGCACATGGAACATCTCAAACTGCCAGAGATACTGCATTAGTGCAAAGCTTTCATTCCATTAAATTTAGAATCATCTTCCTTTGGCTCACTTGAACAATCCCCTCGTTTAGGAACTGACCTCCAAAGACTATCCAGACGGGAACCTGTTCTGTAATAGAACATGTTGAACCCGGAGAACTTCCATTTTATAGGAAATATCTGAATCTGAAAGGAAAAACTGTTGTCCTGTAATGACCTACAGTACTGCCATTTTCATGGGAACAGTTGGCTTAAACACATAACTAAATAGGCCTAAATCTTCACATTGGTTTTGTTACAGGGCCACAAGCTTCTAAAAAATACAGCATCACCTGGGCTGAATAAGGCACAGCACCTATTCCTCAGCTTGAATGCATTTCCACTTTGAAAATACAGATTCTACTAATTAGGCTGTTACTGCCAATTTTAAGAAAAAGCAGGTAAGACTAGTAATTTTATTAAGCTTTTCCTGGAATAGATTTTCTTTGAGGCTACTTAGGTGATTAAATCCTAATTATGAGCAATATCTATAAACCAGAGGGCACAATTTATGAAAATTAAAAATGGATCAATGGCAAAGCTGTACTGAAAGAAGTATTGCTTTGTGTTTGTTTATGCAAAACCAAAAATATTTTAGGATAATTTTATTTAAAATGACATAACAAAAAACATGAGGATTGAAACCAATGACATCGTTCCATTAAGTAAAGCAGTGTTTATTTCAGGTAGTTTTGATCTCAGCATTCCATTTAGAATTCTATAGCCCAATAGTAATGGAGAAACATTTTTGTGGGCATTTCAGGGAGAGAAAGTGAATCTGGAAAGGTACCAACCGAGGTAAATCATCTTAAAACAGGACTTTCAATGTTCCTTTTTCAAATCTAGTTATCCAATTCAGCCTCCTCACTGGAGTTCTCTGTGCAGCATGAGCACAGGAACATAATACCATTTCTTTAACACGACATTCTCTGGGAACATTTTATCCTAATGAGAAGGCAAAAGAAATAGTAGATCAAAAGTCAATAAGTACATCCCTCAATAGGTTCATTTTACTTTGAGCAAGCCAGAGTTATAAGCTTCCGTTGCAAAGCACCAGCTCGTATGCGTATTTTTCTGCACATATCACTGTCAGGTTGGTCGCTGCATTTTCAGGTTGCTGAGCTGCCTGTGAGTTTTACATTAAAGGCTTACCCTCCCCAGACTTTGGACGTGGAGCTCTTTGGCCATCCAGTTTCAATACCCGAGGAACTCCTTTACAAATACAATCACAACAAAAGTATCATTAAAGTTTGCACGGGAGACAGCAAACGAGCAATATTCTGTACAGGTTATTTCTGATCTTGGGGGATAACTGAGGGTTTCAGCTTTTTGCATTGGCAGTTCCCTCCTAGAAGCAAAAATCCATGCAGGGATTGAACAAACAAAGAGAAAACCACGCAGTTGCTGTGCAGACAGAAATATCCCAAGGGCAGGCCGCAGTAATAGCCTTGTCCAGGCCTGGGGGGATGTTGACCCAGCATGTTGCAATGCAGTCAGGTCTCCATCTGCAACAGTCGTCCTAGCGACAGCATTTCACAGAGAAGTGATGTCAGAATGAGGAGGAACAGTGGTGGCCAGGAACTTGGATGCGTTTGTACCTTTTGACAAACACAGATCCTGTTTGGCCATTGAAAGAAGAATTTCCCATAGGTGGTAGGGTGCGGTTTTTAATCCTTCAGCTGCAGTGATGCTAACATAATTTATGATGGACCAAAGTGATTGCCAGATTATCTCCAAACGTGTATTGGTCTCTACTTTTGGACTCAGCTGTTTTGCTGGGCAAACAAGGAAGCATCACATTTTGTTTGATCGAATCACAAGACTTTTTTTGTTCTTTTAAAGGATGCCAATCTCTGAGAAGACCAAGCTTGGGCACTGATCTCTTGTCAGGACCTAAGCTGCTGAGTCTTCATACAGAGGGCTCAGAATCAAATACTCCGGGGTGGACACTGATCCACAGCCCTCCTTCCTCCTTAGTCCTGCCTTCAGAGATGCTGCACTTCATCGCACCGTACCCATGGAACAGAGGGAAGCTGCCCCTGCGCATCATCACACATTGCCCTGCTGCTAAAGCATAGCAGCCAGTTGTCTCCTACGACTCAGCAATGGCCTGAGTGGGCTCCTCTTCACAAGTGTCGGAGCTTCCCCGAGGCACCACAAAGCAACCCAGAGGTCTTTACAGTGCTTTGTCACTACTGACTATTGTGTATGTCGATACCACCACCACCTTTCCACAGTGTCATAGATTGATGTGGGTGACAACAAATGGTGTCAGAGAGATCCTCATGCTAAGGAATTGTTCAGTTATGGACTTTCAGGGCACTGTATCACACAGTTGCAAGTGATGACCAAGCTGCACAGAAGTGTTCGGCTCTTCTGCCCAGCTACTTGTTCTGATTGGCATGCACCGATGTTACACAGGTTTGACTTGCATTTGACTTCAAGTAAGTTAGGAAGCAAAGTTTTTTTCTGATCCTTCTAAAGTAAGAGATATTGAATAATGCAAGTCATTGCTTTTTATATAAAACTACTCTCTGTAGCTTTATATAGTTATTTTTTTTAGTACTCCATAAGTGAAAGAACTAGATGAGTGAATTCTAAGAATGAGTCTTATTAAAATATAGTAACATATGTTCTTAATTTCTTAGTGAAACATTTGCTTAACCTAAATAAATAGATAACATAAACAGGAAAGTGAACAGACACGCAAATGAAAGGAAACACAAGAAAATGAAAGGAGGCAGAAGTCAGCAAAAAATTAAATTGCTCAAATAGTACCAGAAATACAATCACTCTTTCAGAGGATTAAGCAAGAAAAAGCATTATATCATACAGAAAATTAATCAAGATTTGTATTTTACACTGTAAAAGGCCAAACCAAAACAGGCAACTGAACTAGCATACTCTTATCTTAACAGCTTACAAGGAAGAAGTTTGGTAGGGAGGAAGGCACTTACTTTTATCACTGTATGGGCTGAGCACCTGCTGGTAAAAGGCTTGTAATCCCTCTGCACTACAGCTGGCACCTGCAGAATCAGCAGGAGCCCTGCCCTGCAATGAAAGGTGTAACCCTTCTTCTACCAGTCTGGACGAGGTTTTAGTTTTAAGGTTGCATGACAGCTGTTCTACCTGATGATGCTTACTGCGGGCCACTGCAGGTGATCCTAATAAGAGAACGTTATTAGTTAACTGTGGTTGCCTTAAAAGACTTTGCAACAGCTGGATCAGAGTGATTACTATTAGCATCTTTAAAAATAGAATTGGCACTATTTACAGGAAAACTAATGATATGAAAATGCGTGAAATTTCCCCCTTATGTAATATTTATTGAAAGAATTATGTGTTCTTTTAGAGGAACTTTTTAAAATAAACATCGGCTTTTCTCTGTAGGCTTTTTTCTTGATGAAAGCATGTGAATTTTAAGAATCGCAGTAATATTCCTTTCATCATCTTAAACACGTCGCAATTATAGCTGTTATATTCAGTAAAGGGCTTTTAATAGGAGTGTAATATCATGGTATATTGCCCTCCTTCTTTCTATGCCTAAATTAGGAGAGTCTTATAAGATTTGTCTCCTTTGCAGTTTTATGATAATTGGTAGCATTTTTGTTTAGAAACCATTTTCATTAGCTCAGTGAGAACAGATAACTATAAAGAATGTAATGCTACTTCAGGCAGTTCTATTTTTATTTACACTGGTTTTATTCAAGATAACTTCACTGATACCAGGGAACTTGATTCTGATTTCCATTGATGAAAGAAGAAAACATTCACCATTCCAAGCAACTGGTAAAAAGACAGAAAGGGAACCGTAAGCGACAGCTACCAGTAGAATATAGCATAAAGAGGTAAACTGCAGGATCCGTGCTGCTTAACTGAAGTGTGAGATTAACAAACAAAAACTGAAATATTATCTTCAGTTTCCCTCATACTAATTTTGGCACGATATAAAATAAACAGCTCACAATGCTTGGGAATGAGAATGATCAGTCATTCCTCAAAGGATAGTCATTCACTTGCAGAACCGAGGTGACTGAGAACAATCAGATGAAATAATTCCTGATACAAATCCTTTGCTTAAAAGAATAATCCTGGATTTTCATAAAGAATTAATTTGGCCTAGATTAGAAGAGGTATCGTGTCTCCCAGCTAAATGAATGCACACTGGCATGTCCTGTTGTATGTCAGTGAAATTTTGGTGAGACACATCATAGGTGGTACTGACTATACGAAAACCTGATGAGTTTGGTTCAGCATATGTAATTCCGTAAAGTTAGAGATGATTTCGTGGCTGGTGAAATGAAAGAAAACTCCAATTTCTTGGAATCCGTGAGAAAAGAGAGAATATGCAAAAGTAAACACAGATGGGGAAAAGACAAACTCTTCCAAACATAAGAGTGGTTGCTCTGCCTTTTTCAAGTCTCCCCTTGCCTTTCACAGGTCTCTGCTCACACCCAGGTGAAAGTCACGCAAACCTCATCTTTCTAAGGCTGTGGCTATGTAGCATCTTACCTATACCCTGTAGTCAGTAGTCACACATGCTTTGGTCAGCTGATTTGCCACCATCAGATGCCTTGAAGTTCAAGATATATGGATGTGCTTTAGGTTTGAATGCATTTCCGCAGTAAGAGACCAGGATGACGCCCAGTTTGGAGTGCAGATTACTGTGCGTCTGTCTACTTTGCAGGTGTTGGAGCATCCCCTCCCCGCAGTGCCTGGCATTAGCCAGCTGTCTTCAGGCAGGATGGTGGGCTGGATGGACTTTGTACGCACTACTGACCACAACAGTTTGGGTTTGCCTAAGGTTCTTCTCCTGCTTTCCCTAGAAAGAATAAAGCCTTGCAGCTTTTCTTTCTTTTCTAATTCAAGAAAATCATCAGATCTGTTGTATATTAACAGTTTCCAGGGACAAGCAGACATGCATATACTATCCCCAAGACCTTCAGTAGTAAAATGCCTAATTGTCTCTTAGTATATATAAAACACAAAAAGAAGAATGGAAAACAGAAGAGGAAACAATTAAAAAAAAGGAGTAATGAATTCCTAGAGGTTTCAAGAACAGTCTGTTCCTAATAACCTCTTTGGTCACCCAGCTCACACATTTCCCCCTTAGAGATGTAGCTGGAGTTACATCCAAAGATGTCTTAAAGAATATATTATCATAAAAGTCAGCTCTTAATTAAACTTCCTCATTTCAAAAAACAAAGTGGATCTCTGTTTCCCTGGAGACCAGGATATGTAAGAAGGCAGAATTTTCTCTCCATTTCCCTTTCCTATGTTGGACCACTATAAAGCAGTTTATGTATCTTACTTTTTCCTCCTGCAGGATTGGTATTAATTACTGAATGGACATTTTCATAAGTAACGGTAACAGTGTCACTGTGGTGGGTAATCTGCGTGCAGTGCAGTTGTTCACTGAGGGCACCGATGTCTCTCACTGCACGTTACTACACTGGCCTTGAATAGTGATATCAGACACGAGTGCCCACTGAGCAGCAGGGGAACCCTGTTTTCAAGTTTCAGAAGTAGAAAATTAATATGATTCTGCTGTGGAAACAACAAAGATGCATCCGTTTGAACTTCCAGCACACTTGCACTGGGGTAAGAGCAAACATCGTTGTCTGAGAGAAAACAGGAGGGCTACGTTTTGCATTTTTGGCACTAATTTTGCACCACTGTAAATGACTGTGCATGGGCAATCGTGACCCAGCGTTCTCTGGTTCCCAAACTGATCTGGGATGGTGAGCGTTTCATCCTTCTCTCGATTTCTTTTGGTATAGAGGAGGAGAGAGCAAACGAGCTCTGCCTGAATTACTTGAGAGTACAAGGAGAGTTAGAATTCTAAATAAACTGGAATTTATTTGCAATGGTGTTGAAATATTGAAAATGGAAAAGCTTATGGAACGCCATTTGTGCTAAATATTTGCAAATGAAATATAAATTTCGCTTTTCCTGATCAAGTGAGCAGCTGGGGCAGTTTTGCCCAAAGGAGAGACCACCACTACACGATTTAGAGCCTGTATAACAAACACCATGTTTAATTGTGGTTTTCAGTGTTGTTTTTCTCCCCTTTTCCTTCCACGCATTCTCCAAAGTCAACGTTCATGTGTCTGTCATTTCCCCTCCAACACATTCTCCTTTTCAGCATCCAGATGTTGTCAGATATGACTTAAGATCACAAGCAAAAATACTGTTTTTCAAACTGGAACATCATAAACAATTTAGATAAACAAAACATAATTTCCAAGGCCAGCCTACAGCCAAACAGTGTTGCTAGTGGCCCAGATTCTTTGCCGTGCCCCAGAAGTCTGGAGGAACTTTTCTGAACTCTTTTTCTCTTTTCTCTTGGTTCTGTCATCTTTGTTGGTGGCAGCTCAGAAGGTGCCAGCACAGTCCAACACTCTCCAAATAGCAGGGTTGGTATTTAGAGTAAGACTGTGCTCTCCCAAATCAAAGCAGAGGGCAAAAATGAGATGAATTTACACCTGAAAAGAACTGTCCGATTCAATTCAAGGTAAACCTCGCCCAGTTTTCTTTTCAAGGTAACATTCTCCCCGACAACTTCAGTATTATAATTTCGATTGAAACGGGGCTGAGGTTTGCAACACGGCACCTTCTTCCCACAGAACCCCGAGGAAAAGTCGGTGGCTGTCGTGCTGAGTAACGAGCACAGGACCAAACTCCTGGTCGCAGTCGGTGCCGCTCCTGCTGCTTCATTCTGAATAGAGAAAAGCCCCTGTAATTATGGATGGGTTTGGATACCTGATAGTTCTTCCGTTAAAAAACAAGACTGACATTCTGATTGCCTTGGCTGTCAAATAGATGGGCCTGGTGAAGGGGCAGACCGCATCATGAGGATGATAGCAAGATGATAATGTTCTTGGGATTTGTTAGGTGTTTGTTAGGTCACGTATGTAGTGTGCCGATGGCTGACTTCCTAGAAAGCAGGAGTAAACGAGAGGACCTAATTTTAATTAGCCTGTATTGCTATCAAGAATTTTGAGCAGCACTTAGTCAGTAGTGCTCTGAATAGCACTGAAAAAAACCAAAACCAACTTACAAGGTCCTTTATTTGTCTCTTATTGAACTTATCTTTGTGAAGGTAAAACTACTTACAACATTTCTAACAACAAAGAAATGAAACAAAGCCCCAAGCCACACCTTCTTCCGTTTTGCAGGTAAAGGAATCAAGAAACGTGGTGGACTGAAACCCTCCTCTGGTATTAGGGCCATCACATCCTTATTTCCCACTCTTTTCCTACGTACATCTTGCCAACTGCTCCAAAAAAGACTGATTCTATGCTATGGATTTGATTGTCCAAATATTAGTGGAGAATGAGAGAGAAATGACAACTGAATGGCAGACAGACCGAACCCGTTTAATGGCATCGTTCATATTTTCCTACAGAATGTAAAGGCAAGAGAAAGGAAGGAGTGAAAGCTGATAGCTCAGAGATTTGCAGTACATTTAAAAACAAACCTATCCCTAAACAAAGCAAAAATTACTGTCTTGTTGAAAAGTGTTCTATCTTTTTATTTGAGAGCGATTCTTTCTGATTTTTCAAAGAAATATTCTTTAAGAACTATTCTTTGCCTCTGGAAAGCTGTTCTTAAATTACACCCTTCAATTGTAATCCTTTTACAACTTTCAGGCTCTTTTAAATAATGACTAACTCCTAACAAATTTTCTGTAAAGAGTACAATAACTAACATATCCATTTCAAAACATGCTATGAAAGAAAACAGCAAAATTTTTAAATTAAAACTTAGGAAGCAGCATCTCAGAAATTATGACAGTCCGTACTGCTGGTGTAACAGATACGATCTAATGGCTAAAGCTGTCACTCGCCGTGACATTTCTGATGTGCTCTGCTAACGTTGTAAGTTATTTCTGAGAAATGCATTTAATTAGACATTCCATGAGACATTTCAATTCAACAAGCCATAAAAAACAGCATCACGAGCATGTTACAGCTCAGCATTCTGCAAAGTCAGAGAGGAATGAGAGGAATTCTTTTTACTGAGGAGCTCTGCAGCAGTCCCGGGTTTTATCACCGACAGAAGAGCAGGAGCTCTCTGGAGCGAGCGAGATACAAACACCGATTATTTAGGCAATGCGGCTGTTCCGTTACGTAGTGCTGCACAGAACAAAACCGCAGCATAAGGCTCCTCATCAGCTCGCCCTCCCTGCGTGTTAGCAGTCCATGCAGCGGCACGGCGCCGTTGCATGCGGTGCTAGTCGTGTGTTGGCAGCTCTGCGACAGGGGCTGCGGGCCACGCTTTTCTCCTGGTTACGTGAATGTAAAGTTGCAGGCCTGGTACTTTACAGAGGAACGCAGAGATGATCTGGGCATACTTCTGGGCGAAGGAGGCATGTGAGCTCCTGTCTGTTAGCTACGAAGTGAGCCTCGGAGGCCTCACCCCGTCGAGCGAGGGACCGGGCAGCGTGGCAGGGAGGCACAGTTTTGGAGAGGCAGTGGAACATCTGGTTCTGAGCCTCCGCTCCCCCTCGGGGCTGCCTCCGTGTGCCACCCCCTGGCAGCCGTGGAGCCTGGAGATGCGGGCCTCCGAGCCTTCCTCCCGGCCGGGCTTCCCCGCCACCCACAGGGGTTATGGGCAGAGAGCAGCGCACGCCGCGCTGGCTGCGCATCGCCTGCCTGCAGGCTGCGCCGCCCCGGCAGCGGGGCTGGATGGGGCGGTGGTGTGGCAGAATCACAGCATCCCAGGCTGGAAGGGACCTCAGGGGTCAGCTGCTCCCACCTCTCTTGGCACGAGCACGGTCTGGACAAGACGGCCCAGCGCCATGCCCAGCTGCATCTTAACAGTGTCCCACAACGGGGAACCCACCGCTGCCCTGGGGAGATTATTCCCATGGCGGAGTGTTCTCGTGAAAAATGTTCCTCTTGTGCCCAATCGGAATCTCCCCAGGAGTAACCTGTACCCATCACCCCTCGTCTTTTCCGTGTGACTCCTTGTAAAAAGGGAGTCTCCGTCTTCTCTGTAGCCACCCTTTAACTACTGGACTGTGGTGATGAGGTCTCCCCTGAGCCTTCTCTTCTCAAGGCTGAGCAAGGCCCGTTCTCAGCCTTTCCTCATACGGCAGCTTCCCCATCCTTGGATCATCCCGGTGGCCCTTCTCGCGACCCTCTCCAGCCCGGCCACATCGTTTCTGTGTAGCGGGGACCAAAACCGAGCGCAGTGTTCCCGGTGTGGCCTGACCGGCGCTGAGTGGAGTGGGGTGACGCCTTCTTTGTCTCTGCTGGTGGTGCCCGTGGTGGTGCAGCCCAGCACCCCGTTGGCTTTCTCTGCCGCACCACCACACTGCTCACCCGTGTTGAGCTGCTTGTCCTTTAACGTGCGCTGAAGGAACCTGGGGATTTCGGTGTGCACCTTGGTAGGGGCTTACATTCTGCCTGGGGAAAAGATGGCGGTTCGGGCACTAATTATATTTCTAACTTTTGTTTGCTTTCTTGCATTGCAGACATTGCGGTGATCAGTGAGAACCATCATTTCAGGCCTAAACTAGCGACCTCAGGCTTGTTTTTCTTCTATCGAAACGTCCCATATAACATCTCCAGACACAGCGCAACAAAGACCTCCATAGCAGGGGAGCTTCTGAAACGCTGTGGATTCTCTATTCACAAAAAACATTGATTTTCCAAGCTACCCACTAATTTAAATCAAGTCCTTATTTCCTCAGAATAGCTGAATAAAAATCAATGCGGCTGTCTTCACGTTAATAAGGTTAAAAATCAGTAGCGAGTACTAGTGACTAATTTAAGATGAGCTATTTGCGCTTTCGCAAATAACAACCCAACGCTGGTAAAAGACTTGTCCATAATATAATCTGATTGCCTTTCATGTCGGTTGCGATGTTTATGTATGAGTTTAAAAATAACCAACCCGTGTGAGATGGCTGCTGGCAGCGCCGCTGCCCCCGGGGGAGGGGAGCGCTGGGTGCCGGGGCACCACCGGGGGGGTCTCCCCGTCCCTCCCCGTCCCCCCCCAGCCCCGGGGCCGGGCCGGGCCGGGCGGGGCGGGGCGGCAGCGCTCGCTGCGGGGCCGGTCCCCCCGCAGGGCACCGGGCGGCTCGGGGCTGCCCCGCCGTGACCGCCCCCCGGGCACGGCCCCTGCGAGAGACCCGCTCCCGGGGAGCGGGGAGCAGCACCGGTCCCCCCGGGCGACGCGGCCCCTCCGCCGGGCGGCGGGAGGAGGAGCGGCGGGAGGAG
>VUYV01000063.1:3829635-3852966 GCA_008711295.1 Anarhynchus alexandrinus | reverse complement strand
CCCGGGATGCCCCCCCTGCCCCGCGCCCGTTGAGCCCCGCTCCTCCCGGCCCGGCGGGTCCCGTCCCGTCCCGTCCCGTCGGGGCCGCCCACCGGCGCGGTGCGAGCCCGGGCGGAGCGGGCAGCGGGACCTTCCCCCCGGCTGTGCCGGTCCGGTCCGGGCTCCCCGCGGGGCGGCTGCCGTTAAAATCCCGGGTGACTCCGCGGCGGGCAGCGAGGGGACCGTGTCGCAGTGAAGTTCCAACCCGTGCAAGGCGTTCCCTGGTTCTGACAGGTACAGATGAAGCGCAGCTGGCCGTCGGGCTTCTCAGAACTGCCTGGCATTGGAAAATGCTGCGTTGGGCTTTTTTCTTTCCAAATACAAGGTTTTGGGTTTTTTTATAGAAATACACCATGACATACCCCAGTTGCATTAGACTTCTCAGAGGACCGAAGGAAGGAAACTGTGACCGTGGGTGGGGGAGGACTTGGGAGGTGTCGGGCCGGCAGACGGGGTGCAGGGCAGCTGGGGCTCTCCCGATGTACCAACAGCGCTGCGTTAGCCCCAGGACACCAACCCAGTGCTGGCAAAAATCCCCTGGTCCTGGAATTTTGCACTAGATAAACTTGGAGTTAAATATCTATGTTAATTTGAGCCTTCAAAGCACAGTTATGTTCTCATTTACGTGAGCACTGGGTCTGCCGGCATCGCCTCGGTGCGGGCGGTCGAAGCCGAGAGTGTGCTGCTGCTGACAGCTGGAGGGGTGGTACATCGGGGAACTTCTACTGGAGAAGGAGCTGGCTGATCCCACCAACAAGTATTTATTAGCAATCCGGAGTATAACACTGCATTGTTGACCCTTGCATCTCTTACTACACAAGTGTAGAGAACACACGTGTTAGTGACACCTCGCTGCCCGGGGCTGTGCTGGGGTGTGACTGAAACGCACAACAAAAATGCTCTTGGAAGGAAAACTGCAAAATCCATCTGACCCCCCTGTCCCTGTATACTAACGGTGAGGGTGATCTCGGGTGGATGCGGCTGCTGGGGGTGCGCAGCGCTCGGGGCTTTACCAGAGTCTTGTGCTCCAAGTGGAAAAACCACCTCATCTTGGAGGTGGTGGGTCAGCGGGAACAGCGAGCGAGCCGAGGGGAAACGCTCAAATGGGAGAACACTTAAATGGGAGAACACTTAAATGGGAGGCTTTGCTACATAACGCACAAAGCATTTCATTCTGGTCTGAGCCTCTGTACAGCCAGTGGAGGGAAACTGAGCTTTGCAGGTGAATGACCATTGACAAACACCTGATAACATCTCATAAGGCATTTCCAAGCAATGCGTTTGCAATAGTGGAGACTTATTAGGACATTACTTTGTTAATATTGCCTGCTTTTTCATCATTGCTTGTTAGTGTGTGCTCAGAGCAATTTCAGTGTTGTTCTGGTGAACTCATATTTACTGGCACGGCATGGTTGCTATGGAGATCTCTTAAGACATTCCAATAACTTCCTTACATAAAGAAGCCAGTTAATACTTTAGCTCTGTGTGTGACATAATGTGGAAGAATTATGAGTGATGACAATTTAAAGTGAAATAAATTAGGAAAAAAAAAGAGAAAGATAGGTCAGCGTATGAAATGTTACCCATAGGTGGTTCCCAGGGATGGGTATACAAGAATGAGCCTGACTGTCTAAATCCAATGGTTAATCCCTTTTAATTACGATAGGGTGTATGTAAATAGAAGGTAAATGTTTATTCTAGTGAGTAGTAACACAAGGACTGGTGTTTACTCTCAGATAAATCAGACTCCAAATGTGTAGATTTTTGAGGGGACAAAACCCTTATAGTCCTCTTGCCTGACTTCCTTGGGACCGCTTTCAGGACTTTACTGAGTTACTGCCTCTGGTGAAGCCGGCGCGGCCGAGCCCGCGCGTGGCGGGGTTCCCGGCGGTGGGCAGTGCTACGTCTGCTCTCGCTGCAAAGCGCCCGATCCTGGGGGGGTGTCTGCTGTTAACCTCCCAGTCAGAAATCGCCCTTTCCCTCCAGTCTGCGCCCGTCCAACCTCAGGTGCCCGCTGTTGGGTCTCCCCTGGGTGAGCTGGAGGGGCTCCTGAGCAGGTCGTGCCCCTGTCTCGGTGAAGCAGTGGGTTGGGATCGTGGCTGCCCGGCGTCCTCGTCGGTGCGATGCGCGGACTGTGCTCGCTGAGTCTGTGACTCCGAGCGTAAACTTCATGTTCCCGATCCTGTCCTGTGGGTCTTCTCTCAACCCTCTCTGTTTTTTCAGCATCTGTTATGCTCGTGCTGGGGCTGAACTCGTGGCCTGGGCAGGGATCGGGGCCGGGGCAGGCGGGTGCTGGTGCAGCCGGTGCGCAGCGCTGCTCTCGTCCGTCCAGGGACCGGGCGGTGTGGAGCTGTGCCGTGGAGAGTCGCGTCCTGGGAACGGCTGTCCTGCTCCTTCCTCGCTTCCCCCCATGGGTGCTGTCTTGTCCCCTGCCCCCAGTTTTCCCCCCGTTCAGGTGACTTCTCTTGCCTGTGAAGGTGGGTGCGGGTCAGGAGCGACTGGTCCTTCGTCGGGGCTGCAGTGGGGGACAGTGCATCTTCCCGATGCCCTTTTGGTACTGCGCTCGGTGCAGCATGCACATTGTGCTGTTCCACCTTTGCTCATACCACCTCTGAAATATTTCTGAGCGTGTCGGAGTCGGGATTCAACGAACAGAAAAGCTGACTCTGAAAAGAGAGTGTCTGCGCCTTTCGTGTGTGCTTCCAGAAGGCGCTGGTACGGGCGGGATGGGTTCCCCTCGCTTTGTGAGCGTCGGCTTCAGCTGGGTCCGTTTACACAGACAATTCGGCATCTCCGGTAGCTGCTGGGCGCGAGCTCCGGCCCGTCCGGCTGGAGGTGCTGCCTCGGGATGCCGTGTCGACAGCTCGCTTTTGGCGAGGTACGCCGTACCCTGTTTCTGAACAGAGGAGTTAACGAATGGGGTGGGAGAACGAAAAAAGTAAGGGAAAAAGAATACAAAAAGGGCAGGAAGGAGAAAGTAAGGCAAAAGAACAGAAGGGCTGCAAGGCTGAGCGCTCTGAGTGCGGGTGTGCTGAGTGGGGGGGCCTCGGTAAGCCGACGTGAATCGTCGTGGGCTTTATCATTGTCACAGGGTGCTGTTTTCCATCAGGAAAAATAGGGCTTTGTCTGCAAGGGCTTTTTAGGGTTTTTAATCTATACCTGTAAGAACCTTTCAGAAGCTTCGTACTTGGTCAGTGGACTTGTTTGCCAGCACCGAAGAGGCGCAGTCCGGCGGCTGCTGTGCCATGGTGACCCGTCGGCGCTCCGCGGCCCGGCACGGGCACCGGCCGCTCTCGGCGCGGCGGTCGCAGGGCTCAGGGTTCACCTGGGCAGAAAGGATGTTCTGTCGTCGTTCTGGGAAATGGCCACGCAAGTTGTATTGGCACCCCCCTTGTTTATTTATTTATGTTATTTCACTTTTTATGCTAAATGGTAAAACCGGTAATTGTGAAGCCAACAGGAATGTTTCAGCCCAAATACTTAAGAAGGCATTTAGCAGAGTTGCTCGGACTTGGAAGCGGGGCTGAGTAATAGGAAATAACGCGGCACACTTATGTTGGTGCTATTGGCGTGTGCCGGAGTTGTGTTACGTGAGAGAGGGGGGAAGACGCAGCATGGTGTGTCTTTGTATGCAGTTGTATCTAAAGGGGAATTTCAAGAGTGCGTTTTGGTTGTGCCTTCTCCTGAATCAAAGTGGCTTACTAAAAAAGTGTCTGTAAATATCCGTGAGAATACGTAAAGCCATCTGCTGCTCTCTGCTGAGCCGTTTCTTCCTGCGCTTACGCCGAGGTGAGGGCTCCGAGGGCTCTCCGCCCGACACTCAATTAGATTTCCAGCTCATTTACAAGTTTTTAATGCTGCACCCCAATTACTTTCATCGTGATTAGTATTTTGTCTCGGTCGCTTCTTCACCCATCCCTTACTCGACTCTCTCTGGCAGAGTGCAGGTGGCTTTTTGTAAGGGGGTCAAGTGCAGTCTCCTGGCTTTATCCCACTTGCACCAAAATCCACTTTTTAAAACAAGTTCCCAGTTTTACAGCCCACAGGTGCAGCTCTTCAGTAAACCGCTCCGGCTCCAAGAAGCGTGTGCTCGGGGTTGGTCTTTGGGCCAGGTGAGATGGCTGTGGGTGGTGGTGTTTCCCCTCTCGGGGAACACTCTCTGTTTGAAACCCTTTGCCGTGGGTAACATGGGGAGGGGGTACCACACTGGAGTTTGGGAGAGCAAAAAAACCCAACTGCAAGAGCAGCCAGCAGCGTTGAGGAGGACGCGCAGGGTGAGGGGTGCCGGGGAGGAGGGCAGCCCTGTCCGGGGGGCTGTGGGGCCACGGGGTGGGTGCGTGCCCCCTCCGGGCTCGGGGCCGGGGCTGCCGGCGGGTCGGCTTCTGTCGGCCGCGGGGCACCGTGCCGCGCGCTGTGTGGCGGTGGCGGTTGGTCTCCCCGTGGCCTGCGGGCGTTGGTGGACGCGGGTCTCAAACTTCCAAAAGAGCCGCTCTGCCAGTGCCCGCTGCGGGTTCCCAAGCTGAGAAACACTATTGTGTAAAAACGCGTTTCTGTGGTAAAACGAGGAAGCTGTTACACGTCTGGAGGACGCTCTCCTAGCGGTGCGGTGTGCCGAAGCGCTCCGGCTCCGGGGACGTGCGGGGCCGGGGGCTGTCGGAGCCCCAGCAGGGCCGGAGGGACGGTCCCGCTGTGCCTCCCCGCCGGCCGCCTCCTCGGGGACCGCGGGCGGCTCAGCTGCGCCACGGCGCCCGTCCCCATGGAAACGGGCGAGAAGCTGCAAAACCTGGGGGAACGTGCTTAAAATAATCCCCATTTTAATTTCAAACCGTGTGTTGGCAGGCGGTGGGGTTACACGCGCCCCAGGGCGCGCGTCCCTCCTGCCTCACCCTGTGGGGCCAGTGGGCGAAAGCTGTAGTGCTTCACCTGCGGAGCTGCCTGCTGTACAGAGAATGAACCGCGGTTCGGCCGGACCTGCCTCGCTCCAACCTGTCATCCCACAGCCCCCTTTTGCTGGGTGCTGCTGGGCACTGGCTGCCTCCAGCTGCGGCTTTGGGGAGGGTGCATCAAGCAGAGTGTGGCCCACAGGTCCAGGGAGGTCATCCTCCCCCTCTGCTCTGCCCTGGGGAGGCCACATCTGGAGCGCTGTGTCCAGTTCTGGGCTCCCCAGTTTGAGAAGGACAGGGAACTGCTGGAGAGGGTCCAGCAAAGGGCTATGGAGATGATGAGGGGACTGGAGCATCTCTCTGCTGAGGAAAGGCTGAGGGACTTGGGGCTTTTCAGTCTGGAGAAGAGAAGACTGAGGGGGGATCTTATTAACGCTTACAGATCCTTAAAGGGAGGGTGCCAGGGGGATGGGAACAGTCTGTTTCCAGTGGTGCCCAGTGACAGGACAAGAGGGAACGGGCACAAACGTGCCCATAGGAAGTTCCATCTGAACCTGAGGAGGGCCTTCTCTCCTGTGCGGGTGGCAGAGCAGTGGCACAGGCTGCCCAGAGAGGTGGGGGAGTCTCCCCCTCTGGAGCCATTCCAAACCCGCCTGGACGCCGTCCTGTGCCACTGCTGGAGGTGCCCCTGCTCTGGCAGGGGGTGGCACTGGGGGAGCTCCAGAGGGCCCTTCCAGCCCCCACCAGTCTGGGATTCGGTGACTCTCAGATCCATGTGTCATTGTCAATTTACATCACTTGAAAGTCAAGAATTCAGTCATCGCAGATTGGCAGGCTGTTTACATTCCTCCTTTCACTTACCATTTTCCGACGGGCTGGGATCAAGGTGTCCCGCGTTCTCCACAGCACCAGGCGGTGGTTTTTCCGATCAGGATTCTCCCCCCTAATTGTTCCAGGGGTTGGGACCTTCATGGAAACAAGGGTGCGCTGCGAGACTGTCGGAGGTGTCGGAGCGACAGAGACATGGAGATGATGGGGAGCAAAGCCTGACCTCCTCCTGCGTCCCGTCCCGTACCTCTGCGGTGACCCAAACCCCTCCCGCCAGGTTTGCCCCAGGTCTGGGGGCATCCCACTGCACTGCCAGGAGAGGGACCCCGGGAGAGGGGACAGTCCTGGCCGTGACCCAGGGACCAGGAGAAGCTTTTCCCCCTCTCTGAAGGTGATAAGTGTCGTAAACCACGTGCTGCCCTTTCAGCCCCATCCCGCGGGGCGGCCGGCATGGCCTGGCCAGGTCCCCTGGTCCCTGGGGGCTGGGGCTGCCCCGCAGCCTTGTCCCTGCTGCAGCCACTGCTGCCTGCGCCCCTCCTGCCGCGGTGGGCTCGCCGGTGGGGCGAAGCAGCCTCGGGGCTGGATCCTCTTGTGCCGGGCACCGGCACCGGTTCTCCCCTGGCTTCACCGTCTGGGATGGGCAGGGGTTTCAAGCCCCAGGAAGGGAACGTTGCCCTTGTGATTGGAAAATTATGGACTAATGCCCAGTAAAGTGGTTATAAAATCCCAAATCCTATTTATTTAGTGTCAGGTACAGATGCGTTAAGCATCTGTGCTCTGCAAATTACTTAGGAAAGCAGTCACTGATGAGATTGCAAGGCAAACTTTTTTGATAGCCTGACTCTTATGTGGCTGTGGGTTGAGAGCACAGATGTCTCTCCCTGTTATTTAAAAACAAGAGAAAAAAGCCTCTATGCATTATCAAAGTGGTAGCTAAGTAAGTAAGTGGGGGGAGAAGGGAGTGGGAATTACAAGGAGGTGTCAGAAAAGCTGTGTTTAGTATTGTCAGCAGGGCTTTGTTTTTGCTTTGCATCTTGCTTCCCCCGGATCCGAGGCTTTTTGTGTGTGCTTTGCCCGGAGACAAGCTCCTGCCACACGTTCGCTGCCCCCAACCCCCAGCGGAGCCGACGCTCTCGTTCAGTGCAAGCATTGAAGACCTTTCCATGCGTGAAGCTTCGCAGTGTGTCGTGTAAGGCAGAAATCGGTTAAATCCAGAGAACTCAGTAACTGCAAGTCACGAAAGCGCGTGGTAATAAGCACACCGTTTGGGTTACTGGCTGTTTTTCTCCTTCAGAAATAATTAATAACTTTGCTGTCACTCTCCGCACTGAAGGCCACGGTCTGTTCTCAGTAGCACTGGAAGAAATCTGAAGAAAAACCGTTCAGGATTGCGCTGGTGAAAGGGGACAAAGCGTCTCCCTTTGAACACTGAAAATTGCAGTTATGAAAACCCGTTGCTATTGCTCACCTAAAAGCACGCTTTATCTTTCACTTGTGTTGGCTTAAAAACATATATTTTTGTTTAAGTCTTCTAATTCTCAACTATTTACAGAACTAAACTGCCTTTCAGAGAGAGAATACAGATTGCATGGAGGCTGGAAATTTCACTTTTCCAGTGTTTCATTATGTGCCTTGTCCTTTCAAATCTTGGTCGCGGTCTCACGTTGCCTTTGCCGTTTCCCGTTTCACGACGTCGGCGCGAGCAGAGGGGCGGCCGGGCCGGATGGCTCTGCGGGGCTGTGCCCCACGGCGCGGCTCTCCCGCCCCTCTGCTGGCTGTGCCCATGGGGGTGATCTCCGCTGCCCGGCGCAGCCGTGGGGTGCGCGAGATGCAGACTGTCGTACCTTTGCAGTCCATGGAGGTGCGGCACACGCAGCAGACCTGGCCAGCGTCCTTTCTCCAAGCGTGACTCCATCGTGTACACAGGCGTTCCACTTTGGGGAGTGGGGCTGAGGCGAGCTGCGGCGGGATGGGGACGGAGATGGGGATGGAGATGGGGATGGGGATGGGATGGGGATGGGGATGGGATGGGGATGCTCTCAGGCGGGGGGCTCCCAAGGAGTGGGGGTGTGAGCACCGTTGGGGTCACCGCACCCTTCAGGTGGTGCCGGTGAGGGACCGGTCCGTGCAGCGTGCCCGTGCTGAGCCTGCCGGCCCCCTGCCAGCTCTCTGCCTGCAGAGGTTCTGGCTCTCAGCCGACGCACCCCGGTCCTGGCCGCGCGCGGTGGTGCCGCCGGGAGGCAGGAGGGAGGTGAGGGCTGTGGCAGCTCAGCCCAGAGCCGGCTCCCTTTGGGCACTCGTTCACTCCTGGGCATATTTGGGCTCTCAGTGCCAGACTGGGGGGACCCTCCTCCTCCTCCGCCCTGGTCCACAGCCCAGACCCCATGCACTCGCGTCTGGCACACCCGGGATACAGCCGGGGGGATGCTCCGTCCCACAGGACCCGCTGAGCACGGCGTGCCCCTCGGTGCCGAGCTGGATGGGGATGGGATTTCACGTCCTCCCTCCGGTAGGAACAGCCCAGGCATCTCCTGGAGGTGATGGAGGTCCTGCGAGGCCTCGAGGGGCTCATGTGCCTATGGGCGGTCTGAGGAGAGGAGATCAGGGTGGAAGAAACGCTGAGGGCAGCTGAGGCTGCCCATGAAGCTAAAGAAAGAAAAAATTAACAAACGCAACTGCAATTCATGGGTCACTCCACCGATAGGGAGGGAAAGGGCAATCGAGAAGAAGTTATTGGAAGTACAGTTCAGGTAAAATGTTAGACCAAATTAATGCTTGGTCTGTTGTGTAAAGGCCATGTTCCTCACAACTGGCTTGGAACAGCCTTTTGTGAGTTCAGAAGAACAGGCAGGAGCGTGCTGCTGGGGATCTAAACACCGTACCGACCACGTTCCCGGTGCTGTGGTGACCTCCCCACTCCGCTGGCATTCCCGCCGATGCCTGCCGCTGTGCTGTCGGGGGTGCTGCAGCACGGAAACGGAGCTGATGGCGCCGGTCACTCGTGGACACCAGCACGGGCAGCTGCCGGCCGGGAGAGCCTGCACCGGCACTGCCCGGCTGTGAAGGCGCTCAGGAGATTGTGCTGTGGCTGGCAGAACGTCATCATGTGTCACTTGACAAGTAAAACCTTCCCGGAAAAGAAAAAAGTTGGTCTTTTTGTGGTTTGGGACTTTATGCTGTGAAACTGGGGTTCGGAAGTGGGGAGCGGGTGAACGTGCCTACAGCTGGGTCAGCTCTCGCCCGACGGGGGGTCGCGTGCGGAGCATCGCCTGCAGGAGGGGTACCGTGGTGCACACTCATGAGTCCTCACAGGTAGGGGGATAACGTGTGTTTCCTCCTAAATATCCCTTTATTTCTTGTGGGAATGCCTGAAATTGGTGGGTAACGTGGTAAAGTGGAGGGTAACGTTTGTGCAGAACAAAGATGGTTGCGGCAGTGTTCCTCTGCCCCGGGGTCAGGACTCAGGCTCTGCACTCGCCGTGGTCACAACTGTCTCTTCGTGAGTGTGTCCTGTCTGGAGGTGCGGGGGGAGGGGACGTCGCTGAGCCCATCGTTCACAGTCAGCCTGAGAGATGCAGGAGCGGGTACGACTTTTCCCGTTGCTTTCCCAGGGACCTGCTCTCCACCGCAGTTTCTAACGCTTTGTCGTTCACCGGAGTCTACGAAACATCTTTCAGGCTGTGGTTTTTGTTAATGTGCAGCTTCTGCCACCTTACCCTGGGATCCTGTAACGAGGCACCTACGTTAGCCGTGAACAATGGCTTCCCGTGTGTGACGTGGCTGAAAGTTGTCGAGAAGTGCCGCGGGCGCCGCGGCAGCAGCAGAGGGACGGCGGAGGGTGTGTGGCGCGAGGCGCTGTGCCCGCGGTGCGCGGTACCTGCGCTCAGGGAGGACAGCGAGCGCGGAGCTCTGCTTTGGCGTTTGCGTCCTTGAGTGAAGAGAGGCGGGAGAGCTCGCGAGCGGCTTAGCTTCTCCTAACGAGAGAAGATAAATGTCAGTGTCCTCTTTCCCTCTCCCACTGTTCTTCAGGAATTAAATCGCTTTAGGTGACAGTTACGGAAAATTAAAAGTGCTTAGGATGTGTGGGAACAGACGGCTCTGAATACTGCTAAGCAATGAGATATGACAGCGTGTGAATGTTGATGTGCTAATTTACATCTAGTCTGTTGTTCGGGGTCTTTTCCAATACCTGGGACGAGTAAAGAGCTGCAGACACTGAGTGATGTTCGGAATTCAGCGGTTTGCTGGTTTGACGGTGCACACTGAGTTCCTGTAGGCTGGCGGTTAGCCGTGCTGGGTGTTCAAGTTGAACAGCAATGTAAGGCATTTACAGCTCAGCCAACAGGTCTGGAAGCTGCTAATTTTCATGTATTATTGGTTCTGGTGCACCAGCAGAGAGCGGATGGGCGTCCGAGGCTGAGGGGGCTCCCAGTAGCTCTCGGGTTAACTTGCAAAAGGCTGTTCCAGCACAGAAGGTTACTCATTGACCCAGGTTTTCGCGTCCCTACAGCCTAGCTGTCCAAAGGTATAACTGATCTTATATATTGATACAGGTAATATGGTGCTTGTGGCGTATTGGAGCACTGGAGACAGTGCACTGCGTAGCTCTGAAGCAAAGGGGGGAGGATAAAAGTAAAGACGCAGAAGTATGATGCTGTGTAGTTTCATAGATACGGTGCATTGCTTTGGGTCTCCCCCTGTCTGGATGGTCTGTACAAGGGAAAATACGGCGCTCTGCTCTGAAAAAAAATGGTTCTTTCTTCCTTTCTTCATTTCGGGTTAAATCCCTGACCGAAACAAACCTACCACACACAGAAAAAAAGCCCTAACAAACCCAAACAAAACCCACAGCTAAACGAAAGTTGGCACCACTGCTTAAAACACTGGCTTATGATACATGTCCTGTGAATTTCGAGGGATTACTTGGAGGTTACACAAGGCCATCGTGTATATATATATGTCAAACACCCGGGGGAGGAGGTGGGGGCGCGGGGAAGGAAGTGAACAGGGAAACTCGGTAGTAATGGAAGAAAATTACACTGAAAATAACTATTGTAGTATGTGGGAACTGAACACCCAAGGCGCTTCCTAGCGTTGAATGTTATCGGCATATAGGTGGGATATTCAGAATAAGAGCATGTGAAAGTACCGACTTAGGTCCCTTTTATGGTCGTTTGAAGAATTACCAATGTGTGTTTAATTTCAGTACTGGGATGTACTGACAGAAGTCAGAAGGAAGGGGCTTGGAAGGGCTTGGGCTGAGCTCAGGTTCCTCCTCAGAGCGAGCAGTTCTCTGGGAGCATCAGGCGAAACACTTAGGGATGTGTGGGCTGCAATGAATGCCAATGACAATTACCAAAAGCCAAAGTGAATTATATAGTTGGAAAGTCCCCTTCATTAGATGTCAGTTCATCATCCAGGAGACCACTTGGGTCAGTCAAGATCCTTCAAAATCTGTGTTGTGCCGACCGCACGAGTAGCACGGTGCGCGTACACGGCTCAGCAGCCGCTGTATGGGTTGTGGAACACGTTTTTGTTTTCCTCGCAAATAGCTCTTTATTGCTACTACCATTTCTGCGCTATTTCAGGTACAGAAAAAACACTCGCAAAGCGCTGGATGGCAAGTGTGCTGCCGCGGCGTGACGCTCCCCGTCACCGCACGCTGCCGACACCCTCGACCCGCTGCCATGGGAAGCGGAACCGGCCCGAGTGCCCCCGCGGCTGCGGCGCGGCCGGCTGCGGCAGCCCTCCCTCCCGCGGGCCGCGGAGCTCAGCCACCTCCCCGGCCAGGCCATCGATGGGTAAATCCCCTCTTGCCGTCGCTGATGTCGGCTGGACACAACATTACCGCTATGACTCAGTGCGTTTTTGCTGTCAGAAGGATGTCGCATCTCTTCTGAAAGACCTTTTTTAAGCTGTGGTATGTAGCATGCTAAATTACCTGTTAAAACCAACATCATATAATCCACTAGAAAGCCATATACTGCACATTCGCTTTATATTTTACTGGTCCCCAGTCTTAATGGAGACTGGCGGGCAGGACCGGAAAGTAGGAGACACAGAAAATGACATACTTTAGAGTTGGATTGTTTGCACCGTAGGAAAACGTGCTTTATGCTTTACAGAAAATAAAGCTAAAGCCTGGTCCCAAATAATTTGCACTTTCAAGGCGTGATGCCGCATGCTGTAATCACATGCATAATTCATACACATTCAAGCGGTCCCCATAATTTCACGTTCAAGCCTGATTCTAGATCTGCTCAGAGCTCTGCGCTGCCGTGGGTCGGTGGCACAGAACGCAGCTCGGCAGGACTGCCGGTGCCGGTGGTGTGTCTCCATAAGGGCAGGGAGTTCCCTGTCGTCCCCGCTCGGGCGGACTGGCCCGTCTCTCCGATGGTGTCCAGCGCGTGGCGACTCCTGGGGCTGACCTTGGCATGTTTTGGTTTATTTTCATACATCATTGCACCTTTACCTGGTAATAAACACTAGCAGGGAAGTCAGCGTGGGATTGAGCTGTTGCTATGAGCTCAGCACAACGCCTCGAGTTCCCCCAGTGGGGAAGACGCCTGTTTGAGGAGCGGACCCGTGTTGTGGGAAGAGACGCAGACGAAGCGGCGCGCGGTGGGCAGTGACGGGGGGCTGGCGAGCCGGCGCTGGCTGGGCTTCCCTCCCCGCTGTGCCCGGCTCGCTCCTCCAACACAGGTACCGGCCGCGGCTCTCCTTCCTCTGGCTGCGGCTGGTCCGTGGGTTAGACCCGCTGGCGCTCCGGAAGCTGCCGTAAGGTGCCAGTCGCTGCTGGGACACCCACGTGTCAGGGATTTGTGGCAGTCCCTCGGTACCCCCTGACAAACCAGCGGCAGCAAAAAAGCTCTGTGGTCGGCAGCGGTGTGTGCGGTGCGGTGCGGGGCGAGCGCGGGGCGAGCGCGGGGTGCTGCCGGCACTCGCAGTCACTGCGCGTTTTGTTCGGTTGGTTTTTTATCGCACGTTAAATGCCACAGCAGGAAAATTGCGAGCAGGTGTCAAAACAAGCACAGTTGCGACGAGGCGAACTTAGGGATTGATTAATGAATATTTTCGGTGTGTTGTATATTTTTCTACGTGGCTTTCTGATATAAAGATCAATGTGTGAAATTATTTAAAAAATAACAGGTTTCTTTTAACTAGAACAAATCGCTTCTGTTTATGGAAATGTTGAGTAGCGTCAACAAACAATTCAGTCGCTGATTGCCCCTCCATAATACTTTGGAAATCATTTTAGTTAGCGTTTCCTCTGGCCTTGGTTTGGATGTTTCTACATGCTTAGTTCAGCAGCTCCAAAGGTACCACTGCCTCACCCCCTCCTCTCTGCGGGAGGCCTCTGTCCTCCTCCTCCTCCTCCTCCTCCTCTTCCTCCTCCTCCCCACGGCGAAGCGGGAGTTTTTCGGTGCCGGCTCTGCTCACACTGTCCCACCGAGGTGCACGGGGGTTTGTTCCCGGGGTGGACCAGCGCTGGCGGATGGGCGGCCCCGGAGCGTGGTGGTGTCGGGAGCGGGCGATGGGGATGCCGAGCGAATGCAGAGCCCTGTGGGATGCGCTCGGGGCCCACAAGCCGTCCGTGCTGGGTACCGGTGCCCGGAGCTGCCGTGCCGTGCGGTGCGAGGAGGGGAGGGGAGGGGGTCTCCCGAGGGCCGTTGCCGCTCCCCACGTGCACACCGCTGCAGTTCGTAACGGGGCGAGGGCTGCGTCCCGCAGCGGTACCTGCCACAGCCGGAGGGTGGGCGATGCCTTCCGCTCTGCATGCCGCTGCAGTAGAGACAAATTTTCCCTCTTTCTTGTGTTTGAAGTCCTTTTCAGGAGATGTTGTCTTTCCAGAGTGAGTTGGTACATAACCATGTTCAAGAGGATTTCTTACCACAGAAACAGGATGGCTGCCTTCCCCAGAGAGGTCAAAGTTGGTGAATAATTCTGTTTGACATCCCTGCTGCCTGTGAACTTGGGTCTGCTCTCTTGTTGCTGAGTTGCAGTGAATCCCGCGCGGTCACGGTCATCCGCCCGCGGGGTGGGCAGGCCCAGTGCCCGCGACGCTCGGCACGCGCAGCTGCGTCGGTGTGGTCTGTCCGCTGAGCAAATCTGTTCTGACACCTCCAAAATAAAGAACAGGTTTGTTGTCGGCTTCAGGGAGAACCGAAGGAGATCAGTGCTCCTACCTGGGGTCAAGCCTGCCCCGGCAAAAATATCTTCAGGTATTCGTGAATCGCTTGTGGCTCTTTCTTCCTTTCCAGATTTATCTGCATCACAAGTGTGTGTGACTAACAGCCGCTCAGTTATACTGGTTTGGTCCTAATTGTTCCTTCTTTGCAAAAAGGAGACCCTTCCATCACCAGAGCTGTGTGAAACACATCGCCTGACTCGATGTGTGGCAGAACGCAGAAGGTGCATGGGGACATGGGCAGTCACAGGGAGACTGACCCCCCCCGGCCCCAGGAGTGCGCTCTGTCCTCCCCTGGTCCTGGCGTTCACCGGCCTCGGAGCCGATGTCCCCTGGTGCCGTGCGCTGCCGCCGTCCTCATCGCGGCACCGGTGCGGGCTGGGCCTCCTCGCGATGCTTTGGTTTCCTTCCAAACCTTCGGTGAGCCACGGCGCTGCTGCCCCACGGCGCGCGTCCCCTCTTCGGTGGTGTTTGTCGAAGACGCGGAGGTCAGTTGCGTAGCAGCGTTTCCCACAGGCATTAAAGCGCTGCGGCGGCTCTGATGAGCAGCGCATCCGTAGATCCCAGCGGGAGGTATTTCGGGAGCGTGTCTGCTGCTGGCGAGCCTCCGGGACAAAGATAGGACCGTGTGCCTAAAATAGCGCCCTGGAGCCAGGCGCGGTGCAAACCCCACCGGTGGCTGCTCTGGGGAAGAAAATCCAGAGTTTGTTTTCAAGTCGTCATCGCTGTGTTGACAGGGCTGTCGCGGGGAAAGCTATCTCAACCGGGAATGTATAAATTAACTCCAAGTACGATGTACGCACATGCTGATACTGCACATTGCTCACATCGCAGTGTAAGTAAATAGAGGAGTCCTTAACTTTTAAATATCTGTATGATTGCCTGCCTGTTGAAGAGGAAAAGCCTTTTTATTGCTGCAGGTCAGCGCACGCTCTCCTCTAAAGCTGTCTGTTGGGGAGCTGCTTTGGAGCGGCGGGCACGGCGTCAGCGACGTGCTGCGGGGGGCTGCGACGGCGCGTGGTGCCGTGCGGGCGACCCTTCCCGGGCAGCGCAGCACCGCCGGTCCGCTCCTCGGCCGCGGAGGAATTCACGGCTGGTGCCAGCGCACCCGTTAATATGCATACCCTAAAAACACAAACAACCCCAAACCAGACATCAGCTGTATTTCCATGGCGCTAATCCATCCCGTTGCCAAGAAATGAGCATAGCTGACAACTCCAGCCCCTTTCCATGAGATTTTTTATTTTCTTTTCAATTTTCTTTATGGTACTCGAGTGGAACGAAATGCTATAGCAGAGACCGCCCTTAAATGCTGTAATTTGGTATATGCAGCAGTGCGAGAGTTGCAGAATAGATGTGTTAAAAAGCAAGAAAACTGCATTTCATTTTTAAGTGTCTCCTTCATTGCAACTCCTGCGGGTGAAATGCTTCTTAGACACCCACGGATGATAAGCAATGATAGAAGTGTTTCTGTTATCGGAACTGCCGCTGCGTTAGTGTCTGCTTACCTTCACGTTAAAGCCGAGTGGTTAATGCTGTAACCCTGGAGATTCACTGCCGCCACAGAAAAGTGGACAGACTGAGCTGGCTGATGTATACACACCTTTTTTTGGTTCATTTCCGCAACGCTCTGATAGTCGTTACCAGCCACCGTGAAATCGCAGGAGGAACAAGGCCGTCTTTCATGTCCCACGATTGAATTTGCTGGGGTGGCAAGTGGTAAAAGCCTCTTTTGATTAAAAACCAGAAGCAGCTGATGGCAGAAAATATTCTTGGAGACTCATCGTTACAAAGAGTTCTTGTCTCAGGGCTGTTACACACTGAGCCCGCGGGAAACTGATGGATCTGGATTTATTTGGAAACAGCAATGATAATCAGGAAACATAAAATAAATGATAGAATGTGAGATATTGAATAGAATATTGATGGTTGTTCCCCAAAAGACCAGGGTTTTTTTCTGTTTTGGACCTCTTAAAGGCTCTTTTGTAATTAAGAGAAATGGTAATGCTGAATTGTGTCTTGTTCTCAGCCATTTTTAAGTTCTCGCTTGAAACCCAAACGCTCTGTGCCCCCCTCAGGAGTGTAATAAAGGGTGTACGGGTGAGGGAGTGTTGGGTGAAAGACCCGAAGGGTGACTGAGAAGCCACCAGCACAACTTGGCTGCGGTAGTCGTGTTATGGAAGTGCCGTGGAAGCCGACAGTGAAACTACGGTTAAACAGATGTGAGGGAGGTGCTGTTCGGTGAAGCGGTGGGTAGGCAGCGTGTCGCCCGGGGACTGCAGAGAGCGTCCCCGGGGCTGGTGGCCCGCGGTGCCCCGGTGTCGCTGTGCGGCACCACGGGGACACCGTCGGGTGGTGCGGGCGGGCAGGAGGAGAGCAGGGCCGTCTCCCGGGCTGGCAGCCGGGGACGCAGGCGGGGGTCACCCTCCGCCGCTGCTCCACGCGGCGCGGGACGTCCCGTGCCAGCAGCGCGCTGCAGGGGGGGCGCGGGGCGCTCTGCGGGGAGCGGGGGCTCCGCTCTGCGCCCGGCCCCGCGTGCCCATCGCACGGGCGCTCGGGGGGGAGAACTCCCGCGGTACCGACAGCCGCAGGGCTGTTTATCCGGAAAAGACAGGGGGCTCTGCCCGCTCGCGCGTGGTCAATCACACGCCAGTTGCCGCCGTCAGCCTAATAATTTTTTCACAATGCCTCAGCGTTTGTTTCTGCATAAAACATGAAGTTAAACAAGAAGTCGGTGGCTCCTTTTCTTTCCGGCTTTGAGCAGCCCGTGCTGCTTTCTTTAGGTACACGGGAAAAATATGCCAAGTCTGAGGACTGCAATTACCTACGGTTACTGGATTTAATGCGGCTCACTCTTCCTTGGAAAAGCATTGTTAATTATTGATATTGCTAATTTTCCCATTAATTAATGTTTAAAGTCTTCCAAATGTGGTGTCAGGGCCTTTCCAAGTGATACGGTACTACGGTTAGCAGCGGTCTGTCTACGTTGTTATTGCAAGCCCTTTCCCTGATGTTTTCATCCAAGGCATAGGTTTTGTTCCTGCTCCAAAATGGCTCCATCTCCCTTCGGTGTATTTGTGTGACTGCGCGTCAGGAGTTGGGATACTGTTACAGCACGATAAAGTGCATTGGATTTCACGTTAGCAACTGGTGCATCTCTACAATTACTCTTGCTGCTCATTATGATCTTTATTTCCATAGCAACCAGGAGGTCTGGTCACGGCCCCACGGCTGCCGTGCGCGGTGCTGGGGAGGCGCAGGAGCTGCAGGCAGGATCCCCGGTGCCGGTTCCTCCCGCGCTGCCGGCTGCTCGGGGACCGGTGCCGCTCGGCGCTGCCGGCAGGGCTGTGTCTCTCCATTCGACACAGCTCCATCAGAACTCTCCCCATCCTGTAAAAACCTACTAAGACCTTTTTTTTTCCCCTCATTTTTCTTAACCAGATAGCATCACTCCGTAACTTCCCGTAGGGTTCCTACTCCGAATCGGAGCTCTGAGCCGTCCGAACGCCGCGTCTCCGCGCGTGGTGGTGCCGCAGCTGAGGGGGGCAGCCAGGCAGGAGCGTCTCCTGCCCTTCAGTCTGCGCCTTGACAAAGGAGCGCGAGCGTCCCCGTGGCTCTCGGCTTGTCAGCCTGTTACTGGTAATACGACCTGACAACCCTTAAAGGAAAAAAAGACCGGAGAATCTGTTCTGCTGCAGTCTCGGGGCACTGCTTTCCACAGGTTGACTGTTGCTATATAAAGAAATAGTCTGTTGTTTCTAAATTTACTCTGTTAATGTCACAGGGCATAAAGAAAAATAGCAAGGGTAAATCGACGTTTGCGGCAGGGAGTGATCCAGGGAACAGGCCCGTTGCGGCTGTACCCCTCTGGCCGGGCGCTCCTTGGGTGTTTGTCCCTCTTTCTGGTTCATGGCTCCAGCCCGGAAAGTCATCTGCGTGTACTGCTTCTCCGCATCAGACATTTCTCCTCTGTGCGCTGTAAAGTTCACCCTGATTTTAAGCAAAATCCAGGCGTTGTCAAAATTTTTGAAGACAGAAAAAGGGGAGCGAAGCGGTATGCTGAGGCGGCTGCAGGACGGTGATGGGGTGGTCACCTTGCGCGGGCAGTGCCGGCGCGCGCCAAGAGGAGGGCGCACGGGGGACAGGAGCCAGGGCAGGAGCTGGAAGCACCTCCCAGGCTTTGGGGTGGCCACACCGGGGGTTTTGTTGGCGTCCAGGCCGTTGCCAATCTTGTGTAAAGGGTCTGCAAGCCTCGGCAACGTCTGGATACGGGCGCCGTACCGCCCTGAGTCGTCTGTCTGACCAGCACCATCAGAGTGCTCTCGGCTCTTCTCTGCCGCCAGCGATAACCTTCTCACTGGACAGGGAAAAGATCAGATCTGCAACTGCAGTCAAGAATAATCATTACACTGAAGAAATTCAGAGAGCCATAGAATGGTTCGAGTTGGAAGGGACCTTGAAGACCATCCAGTGCCACCCCCCGCCCTGGGCAGGGACACCTTCCACCAGCCCAGGTTGCTCCAAGCCCCGTCCAACGTGGCCTTGAACACCTCCAGGGATGGGGCAGCCACAGCTTCTCTGGGCATTTGGTTTCAGTGTCATTGCCTATGTGGCCATAAATATAGGCACATCTGAAAAAAAATTTAATTCTTCTCACTAGGATATGGATGTAACCTGTCTGGACAACATCTTCTGGCCCTCAGACACCCTTCAGCTTGTGTTACCCCGGTGTTCCTCGTACGGACCCGCTGTTGGGAGTGCAGTCGGGGTTGTGCAGTAGATCCAAGATGAGATTTCCCGTGTGTAGCATAGGTGGAAACTCAGCTCCCCTGAGTTTCTTTTTTAAGCGATTTGGGGAAGCCCCAGTGCTTCCAAGTTCTTTGTGTACTAACATGTTGCGGGTTTTGCATAAGGTTTGTTGCAAAAGTAGGTCTTGATATAACTACGTTGGATGGGCTTTGAGCTCAAGCAGAGCCTTTTGAGTATTGTCAAATATGTGTCCCTCATAAGTAAACTCCTTCTGCAGGAGCTTCAGAGGGTGACTGGTACACCAGGACATGGGGATGCACCGACCCGCACATGAACTCTGGTTATTTTATTTGACACTGACCACACAGAGCTGTTTGCCCGGGTGGTACCGGCACCATCCTGCAGCCACGCTCTGCAGGAGGACCCCCGTGTTTACACCGTGTCGCTTTGTCCTTGGTCACAAGTGCCCCTTTGGGGCCCAAAGTTTCCCTCTCCATCGGTGTGCGGGTGTCAATCGGTCGGTTTGCCTGAGGAGAGAGGGTCCCAGAAGTGACCCCGTTAGACCGTGTAGGAAGCGCCCGCAGAACTGGGCTTGGACCTCCCGGGCCGGGCTTTGCCCCCGCGTGGGACTCGTGGCCCCCGCGCTTGGCGGTGGGAGCAGGGCGGGCGTCACCGCGGGCGCACAGCGGCGCTGCGCAGCCGGTCTGCCGCACGCTGCAGAAATAACATGCGGGAAGGGAAGGGAAAATGGTACCTAATTCTTCTGCTGTCGGGAGCTTCTGTTTCTTTTAGACTCACCACCGAGCGTTATTTTGAACTCATCCCTCTCTGTTAGTCCCGGTGACCCCGAGCCTCTTTCCCCGGTGTGGCACAGTGACTGTCACCGGACACCAAACCCGCAGCCTGTTTGTGTCCCGCCTGCGCGGTTTGAGTTGCCGCNCTTTCCCCGGTGTGGCACAGTGACTGTCACTGGACACCAAACCCGCAGCCTGTGCGGTTTGAGGTGGTGTTATGGGGATCAGCGTGCCCCGAGTAGGGCGACACACACAAATCCCCCTCTTTTCCCTCTGTGTGTGTCCGGCGGCCGCGTTGCTGTGGTGGGTGTCGTGTCCCACCGCCGGTCAGCGCCGTGGAGGTGGGTTTGGGGCCAGGGACGCGCAGAGCCGCCGGCCTGGCTGGGATCAGCCCGTAATTAAAACGCACTGCATTTGCAGGGTAGGGAAAAGCCATTAAGAGGCACTCTGCTGAGGATGCCTGGGTGATGCTAATTACTGGCAGTTAATTAAAAGCAAGTGAGAGGAAAGCTCTTCCGGGGCCGGGAGCGAGGGTGTGGGGTGGCTTGCTCTGTTGTTCTCCATGTGTTTTTTGGTTGTAACCACACGCGGCTCCGCGCTGGGGCTCCTCCATCTCAGACGTAACGCATGTACTGCAAGAGGCGCGTCCTTCGGCGCATGGGCAGCCCGCGCCCCTGCCGCAGCACCGCCGGCGTCCCGGTGTCCCGACATCCCCGTGTCGCAGCGCCCGGCCCTCGCTCATCGCCCAACCTCCTCTTCCATCCGCTTCCATCCACCTCCCAGCGCGGTCGTTCCTCTGTTTCCACTGCGAATCTATATCGGCAAATGAGCAAAATAAATGTTGCTTGTTTGTTTTGACAATTACAGTACAGATTTAATTACGATCCTTCTTCCGCGTATACTGCTGAATGTTATGTGGTATGTTTGGCGTAAACAAAGATGTTCTGCTAATGTGAGATACGGTTATTAAAGGCACACTGTCGCGCTGAAGCCTACTCGCTGAAACCAAAGTCAGCTGGAGCCGAACCTCCGGCGGGTGTCTCTCCGTGTGCGGGTTCTGCAGCCCCCGTGCGAGGCAGAAGCAGATGCTGCGCAGAGCCGTCACCGAGAGCGGCTGGGTGGACTGGGGGACGTGAGCTCAGGACGCCGAAAGATCAGAAAAGAAAGAGAGAAAAGCACCGCTGCGTCTTCGCTTACTTTGAGTTAGCGGCTTCAGGTATCGTAGCAGGAACACAATATTTAAGTCTGGGAGTGAGTTCTCTGTTCAAAACAGTGGGTATCTTCACTTGTCACTTACCATGAAAAGGGCCTGATTTTCCTGCTAATCACTTATTGCCTTTGAAGGATCTGTTTTAAAGTCTGAGCCTATTGTGTCGATATGAAAGCAGCTGTAACATTGTCTTGCGATGGTAAATTGGCAATGATTTTGCATTTCATAATTAGTTAACAAGGAATCGCTTACAATGTGTGCGTCTTTCAAAATACTGTTGAGATGTGGAGCGCACGTCTGACACGCTGCTAATTAAGAACGGGATTTTCAAAAGCTCTCGGGCGACAGTTTCCGTTTCCCCTCCCTCGGTGGGGCCACTGACAGAGACGAGGACCAATTACGCCAAGGGTTTGGATTTCTCTCTGAAAAATACTTCAGGACCGCCAGGGTGGTTGAGGGGGGCTGAATAACCCACTGACCGCATTTCAGACACCCCCGGCCCCGGGGCGAGCAGCCCTTATCCCCCATATCCCCCATATCCCCCTTATCCCCCGGTGCTCCGTGAGCTCCCCCGCTGCTGGTGAAGGTCGCTCTCCCCATTACATCTTGTCAGAAAACCTCTCAGGGAGGTAATTTGAGGGAGTAATTATTTCTAGAGATTCTTGTCAAATTACAGAGTGTCTTTAATTAAATGAGTGTCCGTTACTTAATGGCAATTATGGAGAGAAAAATCCTTACTTCTGACAGAGGCAAATCTCCAGTTTCCTAACAAAAATTTGCTTTTTCAAATAATAAGATGAAGATAGCTTATTCTGCTCCAGAGCTGAAGCCTAAAAGAGATTAACGTCAGTTCTTGGGGGGATTTCATTTGGAAAGTGTAGAATGTTCGCGTTCGCTTTCTGCGCGCGCGGGCTGCGGAAGGGGTCGCAGCGGCAGAGCGCGCCGCAGCGGCTTCTTCCCGGCTGGGACGGATCCCTCTGTGCCCGCGGGAGGCACCGTCTGCTCTGCCCCGGCCCCACAGAGCATTTCTCGACGTTTTGCTGCGGGCGGTGGGCGAGCTGCGTCCCCGGAGGGGCGCGGAGGGAGGGCACGCAGCGGCGGTGCGCTCTCTTCCCCTCCCGGGACTGCGGCAGCCCCCCGGCTGGGGGGCGGCACGAAGAGCCCCCCGCGCTCGGGGAGCCCCAGGGCTGCGTCCCCGCTGGCCGCACCACCGCTCGCACCACAGTTGTCCGCGTCTCGTTGCAGAGTTTGGGAGAAAATGGCCCAACCGAACGAGAACCAACTGAGTGTTTTTAAAGCCTGCCTTACGTCTTTCGGGTATTTTTATCGTCTGCCTCATTCGAACGGTCTTGTCTGAGTCATCCCGTCCCTAGTTTAGATTTATACTCCTTTCTGCGCCTACTCCCCACAGGACCTGATTGCACCAAGCACAGCCGGCGCTGGCCGCGCGGGACTGTCATCATTAAATTATGTGGGCATTGGGGCGGGGAGTCAGGAATATCGATATATTTTATTTAGCAGCCTTCTGAATTTAATGAGTGTCCATAATACGTTAATTCATAATTTATCATAAATAAGGACAGCAGATTAGGTTGCAATTTAATTATCGCTTATTTTTGTAGCTGTTGTGGGGTTTGTGTAGCAGCGTACGCGCAGGGAAAGGGGCTCTTCCTACGCTGCAGCCCTTCCTCCGAGCAGCGAGAGAGGGGAAGGGTCCTGCTCCTTCCGCTGCTGCTGCCTGCAGGAGGCAACGTCTTTGCTGCGGAGGGTTTGCAGGACCGCGGTTTGGTTTCCACGCGCACGGATGGCGCGAGGCCCCTGCGAAGCTGTGATCAGGGTCACCCCATCCCTGCGGACGACGTGCTGTCATCTTCTGCCCTCCTTCCACAGCCACTTGGTTTCTGCTCATTTAACGAGCAAAAAACCCCTCCGAGTGGAGACAATGGACGGCCGCACCGCTCGTTTCATTCCAAATGGTGAATATTGTATTTATGATAGAGAGATCCAAATACGGCCCATCTGTTATGTGTTATTAAGCTGTTCACTTCATCGAGAAGAGAACATTTCCCTCTCTCTCCTGTGATGTTCACATGAAGAGCAGAGTTTTTAAAGGTGTTTAATGTTTCTCTTTTGGGGGGCAGATGCCCACACGTGAGAAACCCCACGAAGTCGCGCGCTGCGTGCTCCCGAAGCAGCAGGGCTGCCGGCGCACGGCGCGACGGCTGCCCCGGTCGCGGGCGCAGCTGCGTGTGCCGTCGGCTCTGTCGTCGTGGCGGCCCGCGGTGCCCTCCCCTGCGCGCTCGCGGCTCCTCTCTTTGCACCTCTCTTTGCTGCCTGTCGGGGTCGGAGTGCAAAGTTGCCAGATGGGTTGAAATCGGGCAAAACCAGGCGGAGCCGTCTTGGGAGCGCGGCTGGGCTCGGGGGTGCCGCGGGAGGCGGGGGCTCCCGGTGCCGGCGCTGCTCCCCGCGGCTGCCCAGGAGGACAATGGCTGAGCCCTGGGGTGTCGGGGAAACCGGCGGCGCTTGTTCCCCTCGGCGTCTCCTTCTCTGAGTGTGCCACACGCGGACCACCTTTGCGGCGGCCGTCGGCTGGGAGGGGGTTCGGATGCTGAGCGGGGGTTCGGATGCTGAGCGGGGGTT
>VUYV01000063.1:3753519-3828979 GCA_008711295.1 Anarhynchus alexandrinus | reverse complement strand
CTGCCTATGGCAGGGGGGTTGGAACTCGGGAACTTGAAAGGTCCTTTCCAACCTAAACCATTCTATGATTCTGTGATTCTATGACTGGAGGGCACCACTGCTGGTGACCAGGACCTCCCGCCCATGGAGACTGGGTGAGGGACTCGGCCTTTGTCTGGGACAGGAGGACAGTGCCAGAGGGAGGGAGGGGACACCTTTTCCTCCATCTCCGTCGGCAGCAGAACAAGCGAGAGCCGATGTAGTAAACAGGAAGGAAATAGTGGTTGGACGTTGTGGAGGACTTCCCAACGTCATGGACAGCTGGTGCCGTGGACAGGCTTCCTGGGCGGCCGCGGTCTCTGCGGGCGCTTGGAGCAGTGCTGCTCAGGTGCTTTGGGCACGGTGCCGCTCGGGGAACCTGGGACAGCCCCTGCCTTCTGGACGATGCTCTGTCATCCTGGGAAGTCTCCTGCGTGGAAAACTCCTCCGTGCAGCTGGAAACCTGCTCAAAGCCTGCCTTCTCCTTCTGCAGAGCTCGCTGGGATCACCAGCTCAGAAAGGGGACTTCTTGGTGACATTAATTAATCTCACGGTGCTTCAGTAAAGTCTCATTTTTCATCTGGGGGACGAGGGTGACCTGCGGAGAGCGCAGTGCCGACCCGCTGGAGCCGTGCTGAGCCGAGGAAGCCACAGTGCGATGGCCGCTCCCGGGTTGGGTCCAGCCATGCTCCGTAGCTTTGCCCCCTTTCACCTCCGTTTTGCTTTATCTTGACCTGGGATGGTTTTCTCTCTGGCCTGACCAGAAACCGCGCTATTTCAGTGCGAGGGTCATCCCTTATTGTATTTGCAAAACTCTTAGCTCAGTAGAAACCTTGTCTGAGCGCTGGCCTCCAATAATCATTATTTTGTTAGCCCGGTAATAGAGAGTCGGTGTCTCACTGACACAGACTTACGGCATTTTTAGTGCTTGCATTGATTAGTAACATATTCGTATTTTTTCAATTCTTTAGTGGTTAATGTATACCACATTCTTTCCATACAAACATCGTTTTTCTTTACTGTTTTTGAGGCAATGCTGGCCAAAGCCGTTGGATTAAGTCGATGGTGAGACGTATGTTGCTTCATATCTCCAGGTCCTCCGTAGTGCTGGGTTACAGACCCACCGTGTCAGCGTGTTTCCCTTCGGACTGGGGAGGTCGCGTAACCAGCGGTCCCTAACGACCCCTGATTTGCAATTAACAGTGTTTCTGGATGTGGCCCCCTCCACCTGCGGTGGGGAGCCGTGAGGGCCAGGGGGTCTGCTGCTGGCGACCGTGCCCAGCTAGGGAAACAAAACACTGTAGAGTATATCTGCCAACCTAATGCTTTCCCCTAAAATAATTATTATTGTGTTTTAGAAACTAACTTTCACTGAAAATTGTCTCTTAAGAATTCTTGATCACCTGGGCTAAAAAAAAGGCAAAATAATTTCAGCACGCTTCAGCAATGCATTGGCACCAATATAAATTGAGCAGTTTTGGATTTCCTGCGCGCGTGGTGCGGCTGCCCGGCAGCCGGGGTGTTCCGTGAACAACTTCTGCGATTTCCGTTTTTATACCACACACGTTACATTCAATTTTGATTCACATCTCTGACATCTAGAAAATCGCTCCTTAACAAAAGGAGCATAATAGTCGTGCTATGAAATATAGGCATGGTCTGGCCACATTTTGGATAACTCTACCCCATTCTTTTGAAAATTGGCTTTATTACTGGTAATTGGGCTAAAAGGAAGACTGTTTAATCCTGGCCAACCCAACTTTCTGGGACATTAAGTTCTAATAGGCAGATATAAACTGGTCTTAATAGATGAGTCTGACATCATCTGGCTGCTTATTAACTATTAAACCTCGTCTCGGTAATTCTCTTGGCAACTCTGTGTGTGTTGCCATAGTTTCTCTGTTAATAGAGCAAGACATTAATGCCTTTGCAGTACTTCTGGCCCAAAAGACGTGACAGAACACCTTCGTGTTTAAAGCTGCAGACTCGAGCCCGTTACGCCAAGTAGGCAGAGCTCGCTTGCCGTCTGCGGGCAGCGTCCCGTCCCGCGGCTCTGCCTCTGTCGGCGCTGCGGGACGGGTTTGCACGGCCAGAAGAGCCCCGGCCGTCCCCCCGATGCGGCCTGCGCTCTGCAAACCCCGTTGGGCAGTCATCCTGAAAGACGCCTATTGCGTCTTTAGACAACCGGGACCACCAAAGCGGAGGTTCCCCGTCGCCGTGGGGCGCGTTTGGCTGCGGGCACTCGGGGACCCTCCGGGACCCGGAGGACAGGCTGAGCGGGACGGGGCTCGGCGGCCGCCCCGGGGGCTCGGGGGCCGGGGAGCGCGGGGGGCTCACGCCTGGTGTGGGTTCCATTCCCCATTTTTCCCTTGTGCTGCTCTGTGGGGAGAAGAGGCCAAATTAGCTGTACCCTTTTCATCCCCTCCTCCTTCATCACCCTCAGGCATCTCCTCCAGAGCGCGTTGCTGGAGGGGACCGCGCGCGTCGCGAGGTGTCGGTGAGCAGTGCGGAGCCCAGACCTGCACAGCCAGGCACGGCCTTGTTTGAGGACTTCCAGTAGACATAAGTAGTGTATATTTCTTCTCTTCTCCTCGTCCTTGGGATAGATCAAACTGGAGGGATAAATGAGTTGTAATGAATTCATGGCTGCTCAGATGACAGTCTCACTTAGGGAGAAATCTGTGGGATATCTGTGGAGTAGTAAAAGGCTTTTGTAAGTAATTACAGGCTTAAGGGAAGTTGTAGCGTTGGATAGTGACAAGTGGTATTTATTCCATATTTTGTTCAATATCGTAAATTACATACTTATTAAAAAGAAGGGGGGGGCAGACACAGAGCTGCATAAAGCTCTTAAACGCGAGTCCCTGGGAACTTGGCGAGTACTTGGGTGCATGTGTGGGTACGGAGCCTGTGCTAACCCTCCTCTAAAGGAGAGTTGGAAGAGAGCCGCTCTGCGCTGTCTGGACGGGGACACGCCGAGGAGTCGCCCGGGGGGCGTCAGCGGGGGCTGCATCCCACCGCGGATGTGGGAGCAGCTGCATCTTGGCTCCCCCACTCCTAGCGGAGCTCGCTGAAGTCAGCCAGCAGTTAACACGGCAGTTTTAAAGAGAAAAAAAAAATGCCTACGTATATGCCTTCGTTTACTTAAAGTGGCTGTGAACTGCCTTTTAGGGGAGAGTTTCCTGTCTGGAGATGATTCAGTGTCAGTAGTTGGTTCCGTTACCCATAGAGATGCTTTATATAAATTCCAAGGAGGTAGCTAAGACATCTGTATTGTTTAAAAAAGTAAAAGGCTTAAATGTTGCTCTGCTGGGACGCTGGGTGGGATCGGTACTGCTCTGGTCTGGGTGAGACACGCTCTTGTGGGCAGCTGTGCGCTCAAGTGCGAGTGTGTGCAACGTCGGCGTTGCCAAACAGGCTGGACGTGGATGTGCCAAGTGTTGCGTTACCCTAAGAGGGGAGAAAACATTCACGGCAATGACTTTGTCCTGTGTTCGGAGGAATGCTGAGACCAAAATCTGACTTAATATAATGCTTCTGTTTCTTTTAGGATGTCGTCTCACTTTTTTGAAATTTTTAATTGTGCAGATGGATCGTGAATGGCAAAGCAGAGTGAGTGGTGAAGAGAAGGGGAAAAGCACGATTCATTCAGACTTCTGTGGTTTGTTGTGATTACCAGCGCAAGTCGCATGACGGGTTTCATTCTGTGCTTGGATAAGTGCGGTACTAGCTCGAGAGCTAACGCCCTAAAATACCTCATGGAAAAGCAGCACACTGAGAGGAGGTAAAAGGCAAGGAAAAATACGGAATTTTTGGATATGCAGAACCTTTTTTTTCCCCACATTTTTTCCCCTGTGGCCCCACGGGTGTCTTTGTGCTGCAGTGAGGCTGTGGGAGACTGATTTTAAAGCTGGAAGGGACAAACCAGGTTGTGTTCCCACAGCGTTTTCAGTGCAGAGATATATATATATATATTATATTTATATATAGGCTCTGTCAGGCAGTGGCACTCATTCATAGCCCGGGCAGGAGACTTGGCCCCTCCTCCAGCAGTGAATTCTTTCCTCCCAGGGATCAATTATGGTGTGAATGTATATATATATATTCTGCATTATATGGAGAGATATATATCCATTATAATGGCTTTTTGAATAATTCTGGATACTATTAAGCTACTTTAGGAAACGTTTAGTCTTTCTCTCTCTATTTCTTAATTGAAAGGAAGTGGATTTTCAGCAATTTTTTTCCCCCAGGAGGGAAGAAAGTAGTATTTGCCTTTAGGGAATAAGGAGAGAACACTTTCCATTCATTAAATCTAACTGGAAAGTGCTCAAGGTGTCAGGTATGAAAACGGAGGCTGAGAGAAGGAAAAGGTTTTGATTTTATGCAATTGACTGTATTGTTTATCTGATTTTTTAAAAAAATTGATAATTAAGGAATAATCTAAATAATCTATTCTCAATGCTGTTGATAGTGCAGTGGCTGCATGGGATGCACAACGGAAGCCGTGGTCCAGCCGCAGGGAAGCAAGGGGGAGCAGAGGGAGATGGAGGAGGGGTTTCTGGCACTGGGGAGGGGTTTGTGGCAGTGGTACACACTGGTGGGAGTGCCACACAGTGCGTCGCCTTCCCTCGGTGCGGAAGATTTTAATGGTAGAAGTAGCCCCCAGTGCTGCCCCCACCTACTTGTGCAGATTGTCTTTTTCAGGGATGAAACCCACCCCTTTTTCCTGGGGAGAATTTGTGCTAGTTTCAGCGAAAGCAGGACTTCGTGGGCGCTTTGACTGCATATTTGAAGGTTATGTTTAGGGCACTTCACGGGGATTATTGCTTCGTATATTTGCTTGGGTGCTTTTGGCATCAGTTATATGCCGAGTTTGGGTTTTTTTCATATTTTTGGGTGCGAGTTGCAGTGTGGCGGTGCCGTGCGCGGTCCCGGCAGGCACACAGCGTTCCTGCCTCCCGCCACCGGGGCTGCAGAGGCTGCGGGGGTGGCAGTGAGAATCCGCGGCTTTACGGTGTCGGTGTGGTTAATAGGTCTGATTTGATGATAACGGGAGTCAGGCAGCCCGCGCCAGGGCAGGGGCTCCAGCCGCCGCCGCACAGCAGTCGTACCCCTTACCTTTCCCATCTTCGCTTGTCCCCGTGAATATTTCTGCATTAAAATGTACAGGTTGTTAGTGTGTAGCTGCTACATGGGAACAACATCCTAATTTAAGGGGGAATCGCTTTAAATCCGGTGCATCAGCAGATAGATTATCTGGAAGATAAATCACCGTGACATTTAACCGGGAAGCCCGTCAGCTCCAGATGGCACGGTTTTCTCTTGTTTGTCATCGTTCCACTGATTGTGTTTTTTTTTTTCCTAATACATCTTCATTTCCACCTGCTGTTTCCCCTCTGTCCCCGGGGTGCGGCGGGGGAGCGGGGGTCCCACTGGCGCTCGGCCCCACGGCGGCACGTGGTTCCTCTCTGCCCCCCGACGCGGCGGCCGCCGGCAGCGCTCCCGCTGGGCCACGGTGACCCCGGGCACGTCCTGCTCCGCGCGCAGCCCCGCGCTCTGGGGGCAGCTGAGGGAGCTTCACGCTTTGCACTGTCCTGCGGCGCTGCTTCACTCGCCCCTTCCTGCGGCACCCTGGTTGGGAAACCCAAATGCGTCGAAGTGGCCCCACTGCACGGGGGGGGACGTCACGGGTGTCACCACTTGGTGGATGGGCTCATTTTCAGGTCCTGAATGGAGACTTGCGCTCTCCTTTTGTTGGCCTGGCGTGGCTGGTGGTGGTCTTTTGCCCGCGGGGCTCCGGTCGCTGCCTGGCACGCGGGGCAGCGTTTTTATGGACACTGAGGGTTTTTCAGTTTCCTCCTGTCGTGGATGGTAACACTGGTGTGAGTCACGATCTGAGTGGGGAACAGAAAAGGTTGGCTGAAAATCATAGAATCATAGAATTGTTAGAGTTGGAAGGGACCCTAAAGACCACCTAGTTCCACCCCCTGCCCTGGGCAGGGACACCTCCCACCAGCCCAGGTTGCTCCAAGCCCCGTCCAACCTGGCCCTGAACACCTCCAGGGATGGGGCAGCCACAGCTTCTCGGGGCAACCTGCGCCAGGGGCTCACCGCCCGCACAGTCAAGAATTTCTTCCTAATACCTCATCTAAATCTCACCTTTGCCAGTTTGAAGCCATCCCCCCTCGTCCTATCACTCCATGCCCTTGTAAAAAGCCCTTCCCCAGCTCTCCTGTAGGTGCCCTTTAGGGACTGGAAGGCTGCAATAAGGTGTGCCCGGAGCCTTCTCTTCTCCAGGCTGAACCCCCCCAACTCTCAGTTAAGTGGAGAGGTAGCGAGGAGAGGGCAGGGAGGGGATGGGCACATCCCCGCGTGGGCGCGTTTCTGCCGAGGAGCTGCGGAAGTAAAGTGCGCGCAGCGAGGACAGGAGCAGGACGTCCTGTCTGAACCATCCCGAGAAGGACAGTGCTCCCCAAGGGCTGAAAATGATCTGAGGAGACCCCACTTTCTGTGTAAAGATGCCCCTGAGACCAGGGCAGTACCTGGAGGTCAGGACTCGGTGGTCCCCACACCGGCTGTGCAGGGGACAGACACGTCCCTGCTCCCCTTCCCAGTGCGGGGGCACAGGGGGAACTTCGTGACAGTTTGCGTTAATGACTTCTTCCACCTCTAAGCAATTGCGCTGCCACGTTAAAGAGTGAAAGTAGAGAAAAACCATTAAATGCTAGCCATGTGGTAGAAAATTAATCACACTTTGAGGAGTTTTTCTGGTGTTCTCCGAGCATTAAGAATTCATGTGAAATGTATGAGTGAGATGACCTCTCCTGAAAACTTGCAGTCAGAAACCCTGTAGAGACCACCCAAAAGAAGTGTGTTGCAGAGCACGGTCTGTCTGGGCAGAGTCCTCCTTACCGTGTCCCTGGAGACCAGCGTGGGGTGGCCCAGGAACCCTCTGCAGTTCGTGGGCTCTCCTGCGTACGGCCATCCCTAGACATGAGACTTACGAAGCTGTTGCCTTTCTGCGCTCATACACAAAGCTGCAGCATGGAGACCTCATGCTCTTTATTAAAAGGTCACTTTGGTCTGCAGCAGAATTGGTTCCTTTCTTTTTCCCCTCTGGGAAGAAAATTGCAAAACTCTATTTACTATGATTTGTTGGATCAATTTTAATCAAGAATGTATGGATGTCCGCTGGTATCCAGGTACATTTTGTCAGGGCTCGGAAATGGTCCAGCATCGTTGCACCAGTATTTATTTGGCTGAAACGCTGTATTGAATACTGGGATTTGATGATTCTACTATATGAGGTATAAGTCAAGATACAGTGGGTATCCGTATGTTTATTGGGGTCACAGTCACAGACTAGGCAGTGATAGTTCCGTGTTAATATTCATATCTATATTAAGTAATAAAATATATTCACGTGTACATTCTGAGCATTAAGAGCATCATATTTCCAGTTGATTGGTATTCGTGGGACATTTCATTATACCAGACTTTTCGAATAGCCCTGACTTGGTTTTACCGGTAACAGCCAGCGGTGACGGCTCTCCTGCCCGACCACAGGCGCTGCCGGGGCAGCAGCCGTGCCGTGCCCTTGGTGTCCCCCCGAGGCTGGGCCGGAGGGACACTCCGGGCTGCTCAGCGCTGCTGGAGCTGCACAGCGCTCTGGTAGGTCTTAAAATGTGTGGGGCGGCTCAGGGGTCGGTGGGTTGCAGCGAGACAGAGCAATACTGCCACGTGGAGCAGGTCTCCGTCGGGCAGTACCCACACTGAGACTTTGTTCTCCGGGAAAACGATGTTCTTCCACTGTCCGCGGTCGGTTCTGGTCTCCTGCAGCTCACCGAGCTGTGCTCGCGGCAGCTCTGGGCGCGTTCAGGGCCAGACCAGCCATCGCCAGCGCGGTGGATACCTCTGGGGTACGCAGGAGCGAGTCTTCAATAATTATTAGACAAGAAAGGGCTAATTTAATAATGAATACTGTGACTAGCTCTTTTTGGAGTGATGTTGGAAATAAGTGTCACCTGCTGGGACAGAGAGCCGTTTCTGTAAGAGCACCGTAGTTACTTATCTCAAACTTTAAAACAATCATTTGCATCTTTCTCTGGCTGGTGTAGAAAAGTGGGAAGGATTTTACATGAATTAATCCACCTTGATCAGTGTGTTTCCAGCAGGCGCTGAGTACCGGTTTGTTACAGTATTTGAGTGGGAGGAAAGAAATGTGAATTTGTAAGTGAAATAAAACAGGAGAGGGGGAATAAGGTACAGGTAGGGGAATGGGGAAGATGAGAGAGCACAGTTTAACATCGGGAGCTGGCTAAGCCCGTATTTTCCTTCTGTGTATGATTCTGTGGTCACGCCATCTGATGATTTCACTTGGCATGAATTCTCTGCTTTGAGAAATGGCAGAAATGCAGAATTTAGGTTTCCCAGAAGGAGAAGGCTGGTGTCTGCTTAACAGGCATGAATTTTTTGCGGTCTGCAGTCACGTTCTGGGCAATACCTAATGCGACTGACCTAGAGGATTTGCAGTCAGTCCTTTAACAATAATGTCGAAATAATTACAAATCAGTTGCTTGTTAAAAGGATTTGGTTTTGAAGCTCTTTTTGTGCCTGCGTGGGAGATGATGGAAATGCCTCTGTACTGGCAGGAGGCACCATCTTTTGGGAAAGCTGATTCACATTTGTGGCTCGGAGGAAAGCTCGTGCCGTCCAGGCAACGAGGTCTGCGCCGGAGCAGAACCGGCAGACCCGGTGCCGGCGGTGGGGCAGAAGAAGGTCCGTGGTGACCTACTTCTGGGGAGGTGCCGGGTGTCCCCGGTGGGGCTGGCGGAGCCTCTGCGCAGGTTGAAGCCGTGCCGTTAGCCGCCTCTCGCTGGGTGCTGCAGTGAGTACGCGCAGTTCCCTCCCCGGCTGCCCAGAGCACTCCGTGCGTGCGACGGAACGAGTGGATGTATTTCTGAGATGTGGATTTGCTGACACGTGAAGTGGGAGCCCGGAGATCCAAAAATAGCGGCAGTCTCTGTTTCCTTAAACCCATATACAATGACTCCATCTGTGGTGATTCCCACTGTACTTTCCCATTAGCTTTCTTGTGCCGGTGACAGAAAGAATCACGGACTGGTTGAGGTTGGAAGGGACCTCCAGAGGTCACCTGGTCCAACCCGCTGCTCAAGCAAGGTTGCACAGGGCCAGTTGCCCAGGACATGTCCAGATGGCTTTTGAATATCCCCGAGGATGGAGACTCCACCACCTCCTTGGGCAATCTGTGACATTTGTGGGAAAGCTGCCTGACCTGACCTGGGTTAGAAATACCCGTCTGCAGAGAAGTGGAGGGAAACGAGCAGGTGACAACTTGACAGCCACGGCACCGCTGAGAAAAGGATGTGTAGGACTACAGCCTCCAGAGTGGGACATGGTCCAGCCGTTCCCCCGTGTCCCCACGCCCACCTCGAGGGCACAGACGGGAGCGGGACAAACGTTTCATCCCTGTAATCCCACCTCTGTGCCAGGAAAGGCACAAGCTGGAGTTTCCCCTTCCACGCCTCAGGGCACGGACCGCCATCACGGAGGTTGCTCCGGGTCAGCAGCCCGAAAGCACCGTCTGGGGGAAGGTGAGTAAATCCTCCTGCCTTCCTGCCGGGCAGTTCCCCGGCTGTGGCCAGGAGCCAGCGTGGCGGCTGGCCGCCCTGTGCACGGGGCTGCTGGTGGATGCTGTGGAGGGGTGGCCCCAGGAGATCTCGGAGAAATGGCTGAGATGCCCGGGCGCGCCTGCGCAGGGTCCTTGTCTTGGGCGCTGGCCTGACCTTCTTCCTTGGCTGACTTGTGTTCCCTTGGCTTGTGTTAGAAAGCTTATACCATAGCACGGCCAGCGAACACGCGCCAAAACGCACCTTCTTGGGCTTAAACAGCATGGTAAGAGACGGTACGGTCAGGTTAACGGTCAGCTAACGTCTAACCTGATTGAGCAGCGGGCCCCTCTCACGTTCAATACCAAGTCACGGATGGAGGAATTTATTTTGTTTATTGCCTGTATTTTTAAATTAAGCTTTTATTTTATTTAGCCTTTAGCATAGTCCATTTCAAAGTATGTAAGTGAGGTTTTGATTTGGTTCCTGGTTTGATCTGCTTGAAACTGAAGTCCATGGTTAAAACACTTTGAGAGCCCGGGAAACAGAGCGTTCGTTATCTTTTGAGATATTTTCGTTTTCGGCAGCAAACATTGCTGGGTTGTTGCAGACTCACAGGAGCGAGTTGTCTGCACAGAGCCCGTGCTGCGCAGTATGGCTCCTAGAACATTTTGTTTTCGGTTTAGACAACACTGAAAAAGTTGAGCTCAGCCCTACAGGAGTCCTAATTAGCTCCATCAGCGTATGTGCACCGAAATCATTAATCGCGTGTTGTTGGGTTTAGCTAAGGAAGAAGGAATATCAAGTGCCACCTGACTGCACATAATTAAGTTTAATGCATGAAGAGTTAATCCTGCTGTGTGTTAGATGTTGTGCCATTTCAGGGTGAACTCTGTGTTTCTCAATCCACGAGTATCAAAAGTTAGTAGGAATTAGTGTAAGCTGTTCGCTATTGAGCTGAACAATTGGTTTGAATTGAACGCTGGAATAAGACTGTGAGCGATCCTATTATTAGCACTCGTTTTCCTGAGTAGGTAATGATCTCTTCGACCTGCTACGGGAACAGAACGATGCGGTAATTAATCCACTGCATATGGCAGGGCAGGTTTTATTCCGTGATCAGCATCTCTCTTACTTGGTGTGGATCACAAACAAATAGGATCCCGTCGCAAAGGGGTCCCGCGCCCGAAGGACCTGGTGTCACCGTGGGTTCTCTGCCCGTCGTGCGCCGGTGCGCCCTGCGGAGAGCAGCCAGCGTTGGCTCGGGGAACGTGAGTCTGGCTTCGGGCATATCCCTGGTGCTTAACGCAATTGATGCACGGCTTGCGTGTTCTGAGGCAGCGGGATGGGCACCTTCCACAACTTTACCGGGAAAATCGTTGTCTCATGAAAGTGATTCAGAAGGCCTCCTGTAGATTCTGCTGGGCCAAAATATTGTCCCTGAGCTCCACCACTGCCATCGTGAATAGCGTTGAATTTGGGCCTTAGAATTCCCAAACAACGGTTCGTGGACCTCTCCTCGTAGTTCCTGCTCGTGATCCATCCGGGAGCTGCAGGCGCTGACCTGCGAGCAGCGAGCTGTCCGCTGCGTGCGTGATTCCGCTCCGACATCTCTGCGGAGTGTCTGTTGAGGATAAGAGCCCTCTGCGTTGTCTCCGGAGTGTGACACGCAGCGCGGGGCGCGCTGTGCGCTGCAGAACGGGCTTTTCAGCGGGCGACGCGAGGAGAGAGTCCGTTCGAGTCGCTTTGGATCAGTCGGGGCCAGGGACAGAGCAGGGGGTGGTGGCAGGATGGGTCCTCAGTGCTGTGGTCCCCCCATGTCCCTCTTCGCACCCCCCAAGCTGGGCTCCCTCTGCCCCCCTGGCTGCACGCTGGGCTTAGACCCTGATTTTGCTCTTTACCCTCAATTCTGGTGAGGGTATGTTACAGATTCCTTGCGTTGTGCTTTGGTTTGACGCGCCGCTTGTTGCCTCTGCGTCGCCTGCATTTCGGGGAGGCCGGAGGTACCGGCGTGATTTCCATGGAGTCGAGTGCTGGCAAGTGCCACCTCCGCCTGCGCAACGCGGAGCAGGAACAGAAAGCTCGAACGGGGCCCTTGTTCTGCGCTTCCCAGCGAGGAAGAATTGACGTGGACCCAATAGACAGCAGCCTGGGCATATTATGGCTAACAGCTTGCTGGGGAACAGGCCTTAGCAAATTGCATTTAATTTGGAAGTGTGTAAAAACAGCAAATTAAACAAGCCAGCGAAATTTTTCTTTTTTTTTTTTTTCAAATGTCATGTTAAAATCTGTTTATCTTGGAGGTATGTAGGTAAAGAAAAAGAAAGGAGAGAAAACCACAGCCTGCGCCCCCCTCCGAGGCAGCTGAAAACCCCCGAGGCCGAGGGCGGTGGTGATGGGCTCCAGGCGGGAGGGAGCTTTCTCAAGCCGAGGTGGTGGCTTTGGAAAACCTGGGTCGTATCCTCTGCAATTACCGTTAAAGCTTTGCTCACGGTCTGTGGGAATACCGGGCAAAAGTTGGTCTATTAATTTTGTTGCTGGGTGCAGCGTATTAAAAATGTAAAGTCAGGGCACATTGTGAAGGCTGCGGGTTTAGCGTGAGGGAGCAGCATGAAAAATGCAGACGGTTTAAATTTGGCCCATCCTCACATGGAGCAGAGCTTAAAAATGGAAACCGTGGGGGGAGGGAAGCACATGAAGTGTGTGTTAATTCTTCTATGGGGTGAGGATGACCTATTTCTGTAAGTCATTTTCGATTGCCAACTCTAGGCAATGAAAATGTATTTTCTGAACGGTGAATAATTTAGCGACTTGAAAGTGATTAACATAGAGAAGAAGCTGTGACATGAGAGGTAGCGTGCTTTCGGAGCAAAATTCGTTCCTGTGCAGGAGGGCAGGACGCATCCTTTGCATCCTTTAAATTCTGCGAATTCACTCAAAGAAGGTTCCTGTTGAAAGGAGACACGAGGTTTAGGCTGGTGCTCATCCTCGGGACAAAGGTGGAGTGAATACCTGAGGGTCTGCAGCAGTCTGCAGTATCACACCCTCAAAGGTGGCTTTGTCGCCGTTCAGCTTTTGTTTAAATTGTGGATTGAAATGATTTAGTGAATGAACTTCTCGTTTCATGGTTTCCCTTGTACGGTCAGAACCCCAGGGTGAGCTAAGTTCATGAAAACAAGCAGACTTTATTTCTGATATAAAAAATGTATTTATTACACTGCAAGTTTGGGACACTCAATTAAATTACTACTGTGGCATAAAGGTGAAAAAAAATTCTATCCTTGTTATGTTAGACAGGACTGAAAAATGGTTCATGCTTTAAAAACAGTGCCAGAAAGCCACAGCTCATCCTGCTCTTCATGTACGGTTTATTGGCGTGTGCAGCGCACAGCTTTAACTGCGCTCACGCGCTGCGCGTGACGGGGCCGTGCGGACTCGGGGCCGTGCACAATGCCTTTGCTTGCCACGCTTCCTAGAAATTTCACATAAGGTAATTAAGTTGGGTTGACAGAATTGCTTCCGCACAGAGCAGTAAAAACCGGCATGAATTATTTTCCTACATGTCTGTATAAGCGACCCCCAGAAGGCTTCCCGCTACGGGTGCCCGGGCGTAAGGCAAACCGCACCCCTTGCAGGTCCCGATGGTAGGCTTTGCCCCACACCATGTGCTGTGTGGCGTCGGTCTTTCCCCTTCTCTCTTGGAGCCATTTCCATCCCGGGTCATGCTGGAGGGGCTGCCATGAGGAAAAATGAGCACGGGCATTGCTGTCCAAGAGGTCGCCGTAAGAACCACTGGTTCTGCTCCTACCAGCGCTCTCTCGCGTGTCAGCAGGAAAAGGGCATCGGTGGCGTCCTCGGGACAGGAATCCCGGCAAGCACCCGCTCTCCGGCGGGTCTTCAGACACATCCTCCTTCCCCTTAAATACGGTTCTGCATAAGCTTTGCTGCGAGCCCTGCTGGCATGCCCGTGGGTTCACGGGTGTTGCTGGATGGGCTTAAATATTTTACAGTTCAGGTACAGCTCGAGGGTGCAGTGCGGGGTTTCTTCACAAGTGTGGAGGCTGAGGAACGCTGCAACATCCATTTTTTATGAGGTGGCAGATCTGATGAGGAAGGTTGTAATGAAGGAGCAAGCCGCCGTGCCCTCGCAGTGTCCACAGCCGGTGACATGTTCTGCAGAGTGTGGCCAACGCCGCTGCACCGTGGCTGCCTCCTGCGGGGAGACGGCCCTTCTCTGCCCCGAAAGGGACGGGAAGAGCCGGGGGCTTCGGCATGTTTGATTTCCACGTGTTACGTGTTGCTGGTGCTATGGCTGATATTAAAATACAGAGATGTTCTTCATGAAGCTGGTGAAGGGTCTTGAGAATAAGTCTGATGAGGAGCGGCTGAGGGACCTGGGGGTGTTCAGCCTGGAGAAGAGGAGGCTGAGGGGAGACCTTCTCGCTCTCTACAGCTCCCTGAGAGGAGGGTGTAGCGAGGGGGTGTCGGTCTCTGCTCCCAAGGAACAGGCGATGGGACAGGAGGGAATGGCCTCAAGTTGCACCAGGGGAGGTTTAGGATGGATCTTAGGAAAAATTTCTTCACTGAAAGGGTTGTCAAAGGCTGGAAGAGGCTGCCCGGGGCAGTGGCTGAATGGCCGTTCCTGGAGGTATTTAAAAGCTGTCTAGGTATGGTGCTCAGCAACATGGGTTAGAAGTGGGCCCGGTAGAGTTAGGTAACAGTTGGACTTGATGATCTTAAAGGTCTTTTCCAGCCACAACGATTCTATGATTCTATGATAACAGAATGTGGATTAGTGTATTTTTAATTCGTGGTTTCCCTTCTGCTACCGAGGGCTCTGCACCCGAGAGGCGAGCTGAGCCGAGCCGCGGGGCGTGCGGTGCTCTGCCTGGAGCCAGGCTCTGGGGCCGCCATGGCCCCGCGCGTGCGTCCGCGGGGCACGGGGAGCCCGCGGCACGGCGCAGCCCCCGGCGTTGACGTTGTGTTGGTGGCGGCCGGTGTGAGAGCAGAGCGGTGGTGCGCGGGCGGCAGCGTCCTGAGGCGCCGGGATAAAGCTGGGGATGGGCGGCTGTGGTGGCTGCTGTACCGAGGTGACTTTTAGAAGAAAATAAAGGGAGGGTTTCTCTGAACAGGCTGTGGTAACGTAAAAACTCTTGCTGGGTGTGTAAAAAGCATTTATCTGGAGTTATGTTTAAGGACGTGAACCGATGAACCGGGTGGCCACGAGGCTAGGCACGCAACCCCATAAAGGGAAAAAAGTCCTGCACCAAACAAATTCCTAATTAAATTACTTTCTTAGACTTTTAAAAGATCCATCTCTTTCACATACCTTTTAATTCAATTTTGGAGATGGTTATTGAGCTTCTACATCCTCAATTTTATTACAAACTTTTAAAATGTTTCCGTCTTTTCTCCTCCCTCATGCTTTCTGCTTCATCACCAGAGTCCCTGGTGGACTTCTGGTTCCTCTGGAGTCAGTAGCTGCCTTCTCATGAGACTTGGAGGACTGGAGCTGGCTAACTGTGGTAGTAATAAGTTTCTTCCTGGAAACAGTGTATTTCTTCATTGGCTGGATTTTATTTCTGATTACTGAAGGTTTCTGCATCCTCCTATGAGAATTCCTAATTGTATTTAAACTGGCACTGCTCAGCAAACCGTACCGCTGCAGAGCCCAAACATATGGCACGTACATAAAACATGAACGTTTCTCCCATAGATGGAAGTGAACCGGGGCTGACAGATCCCAAACTTTTCTGTTGTGCTGAGCAAAACAGATCATCAGCTTTCGGCTTGGAATGGAAATGGCAAAGTGGCCTCAAACTCTGTGTTCAGCCTAGTTTCCGAGAAAACGTGAAAAGATTTTTTATTTTTCTTATGCGGCTGTTTTCTGTCAGTTCCCGTTTCGACAGACAGCGGTCCCGGAGCTGTAGCGGAGGGGAGACCGGGGGCCACGCGGCGGAGGCGGCTGTGGGGGGGTTGTGTGCGGGGGATCCCGGCAAACCCCCCGGGCCGGGGCGGGCGCTGGGGGCTCTGACGCAGGGGGTGCCGCCGGGGGGCAGGACGGGGGTCTCCTCCTGCGCGGTGGGCGCGCGGAGCTGTGCCCAGAGGGGAGGGAGCGGGGGCTGTCGGTTCAGCAGCGCTTCAGAGTGAAATACCCATTTTGGGTCTTTACCCGAAAAGAGCCCTTTGGGATTTTACTCAAAATCCACATTTTTTCAGCAGAGAAAGCAAAACTTCATTTGGGGTCAAACATTTCATTTTGTGTAATTATTTATTACTTTTTACCTTTTAAGATTAAAATGCAAAGGAGGTCTTATTGTACGGAAAAATACTGACAAGGTCAGTTTTGAAAACATTCCATAAGAAGAGAGAATTCCCCACCTCCCTACACACTATAAAAAAAAAAAATAAACCGCGGAAATGAATTCAATGGTTTGGTGCAGCCAGCTTTACAATTTTTGTTGGAATAAATTTGTCTAAAACTTTTTCGCTTTACTAAGGTGCTTTCTGCTCACTTTAGGGCTTTTAGCAGTCGCGGCCTATCCCTGAACACAATACAACCTCGATATTTTATAAGGCACCTAAAGTCATCCATTTATCATTTATAACATATGTTGCAAAAACAGTAAGCAACATTTAGCAGATGTTTATTGCTAATGTTATGCTACTATAAACATGTGCTATAAAGACTTTTTTTTTTTGGTAAATCAATTTTAGTTACTTGAAATAAAATTTTCTAAGCTGTAGAAGTGGGGGAAAAAAGCAACAAAAGGACTAAAGGCTGGAGTACACATCCAATCTGTCAGCTTGATAAAAGATGGAAGCTGAATTTGGAATTTAATTGGATTTATTTTCTAATGCAAAATGCCGTGCCTTCAAGGGAGGAACACTGTAGTAGATTTCAATGGTAATTTTCACCATCTGGGTGGAATGTTTACCTGCTTGGCCCCTTAGAAACTGGCTGTGGGGTTTGGGGTTCCTGGAGAAGAGGGCTGACAATGAAAAGCAGGACACCTTGCCCGAGCTTTCTGCCAGCGCCGCTGGCAGCCGGGCTGTCCCTGGGGCCACCCGCAGCTCTCCCACGCTTGCCAGCCCCTGCGGGGAAGCCCCTGGCCCGGGGCTGGGATGGTGGGGTGGGGATGGGGATGGGGATGGGGATGGGGATGGGGAGCGCGGTCCACGGGCGCTCCTCAGGGACGAAGCCGGGGCTGCCTGCGGCGAGGTCTGCCGGCGGAGCTGGCCCCAGCGCGGTGCCCGGTGGCTGTGGTGCCCAGTGGCCAGGAGCCGCGTTTCCTGCAGAGCACCGGCTCATTTTGCAGGTCGGTCGTGCCCCGAGACATGGCCCTGTCTGTCCTCAGGGTGAGATCACGCTCTGTTCTCAGCTAAAGAGAAGAAAAGGGAAAGGTGAACAGTGAGGAGTCTGTCCATCGCCTGATGCCCCCCGTCAGCCACACACACCTACGTATGTAGGTACGTGGGGTGTGCCTGTATGTACACTTCTATAGCAGCCTTTTCTGCAGGCATTTTCTGGTGAAAATATAAAGCCCATAAGTTAGCGCAGGTGTTGGGTGCTCTGTTCCCAAGGTGTGATCCTGCTCTGATGCGGACTGCGACGGCGCAGCACCGTCCCTCCATTTCTGGCAGTGGTGGCCCCGATTCCCAGTGTGCGGAAGCCCCCGCAGAGCCCGGCCGGGGCGCGGGAGGAGGGTGCGCGGTGCGGGGGGGACATGGCCTCGCGAAGCGAGGAGGTGGCCGGGGGGAGGTTTGGTTCCCTCTTTTTTCCCCATGCGGCTGAAAAAATCAAACTTTGTAATTATGATGGAACTGTCCCAGAATTAAATGGCTCAAATGACCTTCCCGGTCCCTTTGTTCTATTCTGGGACAAAGAGCGGGGAGAGATGAGGAAAAATAATTACTAGTGCTGTGGCGCGAGAAGTGGTGATTATCCGGCGAAGCCAGCCCGGCGGCCGCACGCCTGAGCTGGCAGAGGCCTGGAGGAGGACGTGCCGCAGGGCCACAGCTCCGCCTGGTTCAGTCCAGTCCTCCTCCCCTTTTTCCTCTTTCACCACCGTTGGGACTTCTGTTTATTTCCGTGGCGTGCGGCAGTGCCTGCGGGATGCCTCCGACCGGGGTCCATCCCGTGTGTCCCCAGGGACCGGGCGAGGCGGGGGGTGTCACAGACGGGCTTACCTTTGAGTAGCACTGCTGTGTCATCATGGGCACTTTAGGCTCAGCTTAAATTATTTGGCATGGAAATTTTGCTGTGCCGGTGGAGCCTTCTCTGCGGGTGCACGGCGAGGTGGAGCCGGGGTCAGGCTAGCCCAGGAGACCAGGCGGCTGCGAAGAGGGGTGTGCTGGGGAGGTGGCCGAGGACACCCCGCTGCGCGGCTCTGGAGGGGCAGCGCTCGCATCGTCATGGCCTCATGGGTGTAAGGTCGTATTTAGCACTCAATTAATTTATATGCCATTCCTGAAGACTTTGTGTATCAGCTTTACTCTTCCTCCACCCAGGGTTTTGTCTTTTCCCATTTTTTGTTTCCATCTGTGATCAAAAATACCAATAGAAGGTATGAAAATTGGAAAAATCTCGTCTTTCCTTCACTATGTAGTCAGCAAAGCTAACCTAGACTATCAGTAATGCTCAAACACCTACCCGCGCTCCCCGCGCTCTGCTCGGCTGCGTGCGTGTAGCCCGGGCAGAGGGCTCCGAGAGCACCGGTCCTTCCCCACGCTTCCCCCAGGGGACTTTCTCGCCTGGCGGGCGGGAGAGGCACTGGGATTGCTGCCGCGAGGGCAGAACCTTATTTTCTCTGCCACATCAGCCTTTCCTTGCAGGCTCCTGCGTCAAAACCTGCACCTCGGCGTTGGCTTCTGAAGCGTGCGTCTGCCCCAGGAAACGGGTCTTGGGTTTGTGACAGTGACACATCCAAGGAACTGGGATAAAAACACTGTCTCCCTGTCGTGCCTGGTGGGGCTCTAATTAGCAGTCCTTTCAGCCCAGATAAGATGATACTGTGATCAAACGGCTTCAGCTCTGCTCTACTTTAGACTCGGTGCGCTGGAAGAGTTTGATGATCTGCCAGGAAGATTTTATTCAGCTGCATATAAAGTTTTCCCTTAACGTGCTGGTTCTGCCCCGGAAAACCTGCAGTCGCCGTTCATGGCAGCGGATGGGCCTGTGTCCGCGGTGGAGTATGGCTGGTGGTATTCCGGGCCGCGGCTCCTCCAGCGTTTCCGCAGGCAGAGCCTCCCGGTGCAGGTTTGATTTTGGTGGTGCCTCTGCCACCGGCCAGCATGGCACCCGCCTCCTCCCCTCGTCTGAGCGGCTGCGGGAGGGGGACGCAGTGGTCCTGGTGGAGCTGCATGGCCACCTCCGGCAGAGACCCCCGCGCCGGGTGGTCGGTGTTCGGTGGCCGCGGTTCCCAGGCCTGGGAGCCGTGAGGTGCTCTGTGTGCCATGGGCTGAGGAAGAAGGAGCCTTGGATCTGCTGCCGGGCGATGAGACCGTCACCGCAGCGGGCGGGTGGTGTGGCAGTGCTGCGGCAGCCGTGACCCGCCGGGGCCCAGCAGACCCCCGGGGCGAGGGAGCGAGCCGCTGCCAGCCCGCAGCCCCCCGCTGCCACGCGGGACGGCTCCAGGGAGACCCCTGAAGCGTTTGCATCGATAGCGGGGTGAACCCCGAGCTAACATTTGCTTTTTCAATACCAGCACTCCGCAATTTGCTTGGAAGCTGTTTAACGAGCGATAGCACCATAAAACGCACCATTTACCAGAGAGTTTTGCCGAGAGGCTGTACCCTTCTAGAAATACTGTCCAGACGTGTGGGAGCACGGAGAAACTAAACCGTCTTCGGTATTGGCCGTGGGGCCTCAGTCGCTCGTGGCGGGTGTCCGGGGGGCCGTGGCGAGCGTTCCCTGCGGGCTGCCCTCCTGCAGCCCCCCGAGAACACGGCTGCCGTGGCAGGGCAGGCTAGCTGCGGTGCAAGCGCTGCGGCGTGTGCGAACGCCCTCGTCTGCCCATCCGCAGCCCCCGGATGGAAAGCACGCGCTCATCTCCTGCGCTTCTGGCCAAGACCACCGCGAACTCATTTAGTGCTCGCTAATCTGCGCCAACGGAGCGCTCAGCTGGGTGGTTAATGAATTACCCGTTTGCCTCCCTGGGTTGTTATTGCAAAGCGACATAGTTTTTTTCTAACAGAAATAGCATTTGTAAAGCATAGAGAATAGGGGGACATGGTGCTGGGTTCTTCTCCGCAATCTCTGGTGCCTCCTGAGCTCGGTGATGGGGAAGCAGATGAATGTAATGCGCTTGCACTCGTTTGGAAGGGTTCCTGGCCAATGCAAGCAGTATTTTTGCGCTAATTAGAAATGGTTTCTGGCCAATGCAAACATTTCTGTACCCAATATCAATAACCCAGTCTTCCTAAAATGACTTTGCAGTTGCCTTGCGCGGTGTATTTGATTCCTTATGGAGTCGCAGAGATTCATTTTTAATCATACAATAACTCGCTGTTTTTTACACGACTTCAGAGTTGCTTCCTAATAATATGTTTGAATCCTTAGTTTCTAAAGGGGTTCATTTATAGCACTGGGGTTGTATTATACCTTTAATTTCTTTCATTATCTACCAGCATTCCCCAAATTCCTGGGTAGTTAATGCTCACTTGAGTTTCCTGTCAGTCATATTATACTGTATTTCCATTTTTCTCACCCATGTAATCTTCTCTGTGGATATGAATAGGCAAAACAGATCAGCCCGAGGTGTTGGAGACCGAACATATTGCTTGTGCTTTTTCCAGCGACAGAAAGGAAAGCGGTGGTTTCTTGCGCTGTGTGGAGCCTCCCAGTTAGAGGAGGACGGACGCCTGCGTTCAGAGGGTTCCCGGCTTGGGGAGGACTGCTGATAGCGTTCCCCATTGCCCTTTGCCTCCTCTCTCCACCAAATACCTCTGCCTTTTCCCCCAAGTCGCTTCAGCTCTAATCACAAACCTCACTTTTGATCTCCCCGACCTTACCGATCTTTCCCAATTCACTGGGTTCACCCTCCAGTTTGGAAGCTCTTCGTAGCGAGTCCTCCCTGTCCCCCTGCTGTCCTGCCCCTCTCTCTCCCGCCGGTTTTAGCAGCCTCACCGCTTCTTCGGAAGCTGTCGGAGGTTTCTGTTTGCAGCGATGCCTGCGCTTCCCTCGCAGGCTCTCCGCAGCGCTTCCCCGGTCTGCCCCGGCCCCTTTGCCCTAAAGGCTGCTCCGAGTCCTGACATCTGTCCGTCCTGTGGGGTTCCTCTTCCTCCTCCTCTGCTGTCACCACGCTTTCCCCCGTGGCAGTGCCCCGCGTTGCCCGCGGGCTGTCCCCTCCCGGCGCGGCAGGGCTGGCCGCCCGCTGGCCGTGCGCCGCCTCGGGGCACCTCGTGGTCTGTCCTTTCGGGCTGGCGTCCGTGTGTGCGGTGGCTTATAAACCTGAGCTGCGTCTCGCAGCTCTGTGAGCTGAAGCTCTTGGCGTTTTGTGGCGGCAAGCTTGTGGTTACTGTGGCCACCTATTAATGTTTCTACATCAATTACCGTGGCGCTTTCTTCCAAAGCTAGATTGCAGTAATAGAATAGGTAGACAAATGCTATTAATTACGCCAACATACAGAATTACGTTGATAGAAAGGGAATGGTGATCATGCCGTATTAGCCCTACAAATTTGCTGTTACAAGACTCAAAAAAGTATTTCCTAAGTCTTTAGCATTGTGGAGAGTCATTCTTGGCATTAAAACTTCCTGGTTTTATTGATGAAGCTGGAAAACATGAAGATAAATAGTGAAAGGTTGACTTGATCCTTAAAACATGTTTTTAATTTTCTGTTTTCCCCAGATTTGAGGCTATTGGATACCAGGTTTACTAACTGCATCCATTGTTTTCCTATTATTGGACATTCATACCAGGTCCTGATGTTAAACCCTCATGGTGTGTCCACTGTGTGTCTGAAGTTTTATGGTAGTTCTATCTTGCCATACTTTTAGATATCTTTTAAATAAATGCAGAATAAATAGCAAAAATAATGAAGACATTCATAATTTTAAGATAGTAAAGAAAAAACCCTCATTTTTTTGCATCTTACGTTGAGGCATGCTCGTCCTTCTGCATAAAGAATTTTTGCAGAGAAACCTATTCTTCATTCTCTTTATTTCGCTGGAAAATAGAAGCTGTGCATCCAGCCTGCTTTCCACATAGTACATTTTGTGACTACAATGAAATCTTAATTATAGAGATGTCAGCGCAGCACCTGGCACTCTCTTGTGCAGTGGGCTGGACTGGGCTGCGTGAGGGTTGGTGCAGTCCAAGAGGCGCGTGAAACCCTGCCATTCTGCTTTCCATGCGTTCCTGGAGATGGAGAACAAAACCACGCCAAACTAAGCAAATCCAGGTCACGGTATTTATCTTTATTTGCGATTCATGGTTTGTCACTTAATGCCAGGGAGAGTCAGGCAGAGGCATGTCTCTCTGTGGCAAATACCAATGTCTTACGAGCAGCAGTTCCGCTTACCTGCGAAGGTGCTATATTGATAACGAGCTGTTAGAGGAGTCAATAGGAATAATTAGTGCAGGTTTTTCATGAGGAGCTAATGAAGTAGCCATCGGGGCATTTCAACACCACAGATGGCTTTGGATTGTGGTGCGACCAACAAGTCAGCGTCCTTGCGCCGCAGTGCTGCGCTCCTTGGGTTTGTTTTGGAATGGAATGGGATGGAATGGAATGGAATATTTCAGTCGGAAGGGACCTACAACAATCATCCAGTCCAACTGCCTGCCCAGCTCAGGGCTGACCAAGCTAAGGCACGTTATCGCGGCCATCGTCCAAATGGCTGCTAAGCATTGCAGGCATGGGGCACCGCCGCCTCCCCGGGACGCCTGTGCCAGGGTTTGACCACGCTCTCCGTAAAGACGTGCTTCCTGAAGCATCCCAGGTTTTCAGGTCCCTCTCCCCCTCTCGTGGGTTCCTCCGGTCCAACCTCAAGCCGAAACCGTTTCTGTACTTACAGACTGTGACTGTCAGCGCGGCGCCGCGCAGAAGGCACAGCAGTGTGTGCGTGCGGTCCTGTGCAGCGCAGCAGCTGCCGCCTCCCGCTGCCGGGGAGTGCGTGGCCTGAGGTCCTCCACTGCCGCCGGTGACTCAGGCTCGTACCAGTCACCCCCGAAGAATCAGCTCTTCGAGCTGCGGGTGAAAGACAGCTTTCTCTTGTCAGCTCACAGAAAGTGGAGTCTCTGGAGCATACGTAATTGTTCCAGGCAGGTTCAGGATTTCTATTTTAGGGACAATCACATTTTCTGTAGTGATATGTTGTCATTTTTAGAAATCCAGTGTGTTGTGCACAAAGAGCAACATGCTGCTACTATGATTTTCTTCCTCAAATGTTGAGATTTGCTTTTTCTTTAACGGGATCGCTTACTAATTCCTGAAGAAAATAATGAAACTGAGAAAACCAGTCAGTGCCTGTTCATCTAATATCATCTGAGCTTCAAATCAGCAGGACTGTGTATTTAATTTACTAGAAGAGACATCTTTGCTGATAAGTTCCAGGGTCTGGTGGCTATTCGTATCTGGATTTCTTGACTGCTGACTAGAGTATGCTTTCTAGATCGGTTGTAGTCATGGATACATGGAAACGACACTTTTGGTTTTATTTTCTCAGCGGCAATGATTTTTTACACAATATTCCAAACATTGTTATAAAGAATTGTCAGGAACTGTCCTCCTGGAGTGGTCGCAGATCATGAGCACTCGCACATGGTTTAATTGCCAAGAAAAGGCCGTGCTTTAAAGGTGCTGACGATAGCTGGGTTTCCTCTTTGAGTATTTCTTAGCGAGCGAAGTTCAATTCATGGATTTGCTTGCACAGGAAAAAAATTGGATCCGTTGCCCTAAATGCCTCAGCACTTTGCGTGCTAACGCTTTGGATTTCAGAAAGAATATTTCCAAGCGAGACACTGCTGGGGTTCCACATTGCTCACTACAGTCTCTCTAATAGGGGTGGTAGGAAAAACCTCAATAAAATGCTGCCTGTGGCTGCAGACTTCCCCTTCCAGGGCTGGGTTTGGTCAGACAGGAGGGAGCAGGCGACCAGTTTGCAGCTCCTGCAGCGTCTGGGACGAGCCGGCCGCTGGCTCCGGGCTTCACCCGCGTCCTTGCCAATGTCTCATGGCTTCTCAGCCCAAGACCCGTCAAGTCATAGAATCCTGCTAGAAGAGAGCTGTTCACCCAGGGAGACGGGGAGCGATAAGGAGATGACACACCACCCGTGTAGCTGAGGTGCAGGAGGCCGTTAGAAGGATGAGGCAGCACTGGGGAAAGACCCCATGTGGTCTTTCATGGAGTCTCCTGGAGCATCCTGGGGGAGGAGGTGGTGCATCTGCCCATTAGCGTTGCTTATGGAGTGGAGGGAGGTACGTGGTAGGAGCTGGCCCAGACTCTGTTTTCAATTTCATTTGGCAAAGTTTTCCGAGTTCTCCTGCAGAAAATGTCCCACAAAAGTGACAATAACAATATTTTGGATATAAGCCCAGCACAAAAGGGTAATAGGAACTCCACGGGCATGCGTGGGCTTTTGATTCATCCTCAGAGATGACAGATGTGCATTTATTTAAGATCTGGGAGTGGGATTCGGAATATTTATAGTGGATTCTTTGCTCCCACTCTTCCTGTGTGATTTTGGTCTCCACTGTCAGTCAAACATGGGTTCAGTGCTCCCTGTTGACCACCTCATGCATCATTCCTACTGCAAATCCCCAAGCCTGCATCAAGCATCTCTCTCTGTCCGGCCTTCAGAGCTTTCTGGGGAGGAGATGCCGAGGGTCCCCGCGCACGGGCAGGGTCTCATGGGAGAGATGTCACGGGCTGGCGGTGGAACCGGGCATGGTGCAGCTCAGTCCACCAGCGAGCGCCTCCTGCACACGTCTGCCCACTTCGAGAGCAACCCGGGCTTAGAACGGGATGCAGCAGTTCCGTTGGAAGGGACCTGCAGTGACCAGCGAGTGCGACGGCCGGACCCCTGCGGGCTGACGGAAAGCTGCGGCACGTGCTCGTGCAGCAGCCGGCGTGGCGGGAGGAGCGTGCGCACCGCGGGCTTCCCTTGCAGCCCGGCAGCTTGCTGAGCCGCGAGGACGTTAAGGAGCTGAGGTGTAAAGAGGCAATTTGTAAAATGGGAGTAATGCTGGGTCCTTGACAGGGGCTCTTGTGACAGTATTTATTAATTTGTTTGTCTGTGAGGCACTCCAGCTGTATGGCAAGGAGGTATCATATACCAATAATATCTCATTATTGGTATAAACAGACCTGTCTTTTTTATTTATTATTATTTANTGGGTCCTTGACAGGGGCTCTTGTGACAGTATTTATTAATTTGTTTGTCTGTGAGGCACTCCAGCTGTATGGCAAGGAGGTATCATATACCAATAATATCTCATTATTGGTATAAACACACCTGTCTTTTTTATTTATTTAAGACTGGTATTAGATTAGATCACAGCAATAGTTTAGTAAAAATGATTTTGTTGGCAGTGGCCGCTGATGAAGGCGGTAGCTGAGGTGTTAGAGCTGCACTGTCCTTTCTTGCCGTTAGTCCTCACCGTGGCTCCGGAAGAAATAACAGATCTGGTCCGGGTGGGTTTGCACGTGAAGAGAGTGGAAGTCAGTCCCCGTCCTCTAAGTGCTGTCCTTTGGAAAGCACAGATACCGGAGTGACCGCCTGTTGGACGTGCACGGGCGGTACGGATCCAGGCACGGGGAGAGCAGCCGGGCGTGCGGTGTGCCGGTGTCCTCCGCTCTGCCGCGCTCCAGGTTGGCGCAGGCGCTTACGGCGTCGCTGTGAGACTCCTCCAGGACCAACACGGGTCGAAGCTGTATTTTAACTCGTGCTAAACCGCTTGTCTAGTGACCTAACTCAGCCTGTGCTACTTCAAGCGGGTGAAAAGACGCTGTTGAAAGAAAAACAGCTGCTGTCCCACATCTTCCCTGGGAGACGGTGACTTAGAATAAAAGCTTGACCAATGCTCTTTAGTCGTCTCCTTGTCTTCTTTTTAAATGTACGATCTTTGCAGTAAAGCACTTACCAATTTAAATTCTTTTTTCTTTACCTTGTAGTGAACTTTGACCACTTCCAGATTCTCCGGGCGATTGGGAAGGGAAGCTTTGGCAAGGTAGGCTTGTACGCTCCGTCTTGAGTCTGCTTGTATGTGTTATCAGGTGCCTCCTGCTACGTACTTATGCTTTATTGAAACAGTAGCAGTGCTTAAATGGGCTATTTTTATTGTTGGATGACGGCTGCTAAGTAAACACAGGAAAAGTGTGTCCAGGAAAATACCTTGTTGCCATTTGGCATTGCTTTAATTCTTGGCATCTTGGTGAAACAGCTGTATTTTAAACTACCAGCACAATTGTGAGCGCTTCATGGCAAGGATTCGTTACGTTTCTGTTTCCTGAGCGGGTTTCTGGGTTGTGAGGGGGACGGTAAGTCAGGGAGGCGCTGGAAGCTGTTCTGCGTGACTGAGCTGGCACCGTGCGGTCAGGAGGGTTCTCTGAAGCCCTGGGCTGTTTTCCCACTCAGAAATGAGTTATGCTGAAGAGTTTTTGTTGTTTATTTTTAACAAGTTTTTTTTGCCAAGCATGTGGGAGAAGGTGGGAGGTGGTGATCAAAAAGCTGATAGCTCTGGGAATCAGTTACTGGTTGATTTCCTAGGTTTGTTCCTTTTTCATTCCCTTTTTCACTGACTCTCGCTCAGTCCCTGTGTAGATAACTATTTGCTGCTTCTGTCATGGCATTTTACACCATTTGTTTGCACTGTAAATACGAATTTCGGGGTGTGTGTGTGCGTGCACGTGTGTATGTCCTTGGAGGCGCATGAGACTTCATTGCACAGGTACTGTTCCGTAGTTATTTTGTCACCTGCATTTTACCGTGCGCCAACAGTAGTTGTGTCCCTCTGTTCAGCCGAGACGTCTGCACCCGACGGACAGGAGCTGTAGAGCGATGACCCCGGTGATGAGTCATGAAAACAGCTGAGTTTGGTTATCGTAATCTTCTCACGTGACGGCCGCATGGTGTGGGCTTTGGGCCAGCACCGGGTGTTAGGGCAGGGCAGGGAAAGGGCCTTTGAAATTGAGCAAAATGTGCAATATCCAGCTTGTGAAACAGCACAGACTAGTTCAGAGGACGGCACAAGCGCCTCCGTGTCTCTGCACGCTGCTAAAATAAACTGCAGACACGCTGAGCGGGCAGAGGAGAGCCGTACCCTCTCTCGTTTCTTCTGGTCGGGTCATCTTGGCCGGTTTCTCCCATCTTACTTAGGTCAAAAGCTCATAGCGTGAGGGTCAGAAAATCTGCGTCTGGCCCAGGAGATGAACCATACTGTCCTTCGCTTTTTCACTCTGCCCGTTACCGCCCCAACGAGGCAGTGTCACACGGGGCGATGGCCACGGGAGCAGCCTGACCTGCTGCATTCCGTGCTTGGAAACTTCGTTTGGATGCTGGGAAACCTTGCAAAAGCAGAAATTCCTCAGGAGATCTGAGACCTGTTTGCCCAGAAGAGCCCAAATTTTTACCAATTACTGAAAATCTCTTATTAAATACTTAAAAGGTGTTAAGTAGCATCAGTCTTGAGAAACAGTACAAAAATCCAAGTGCAGTAGAGTCCGGTGCTTCTTAGAGTCAAGAGAGTGGACACTATTAGTCATAGTGCTGTCATTAGCAATGCCTGCTAACGAAGATGTTTCGTTGCAGCCTCAGTTAGCTGACAAACACCGAGGTATCTGTTACACTCTTCTGGCGTATTCAGGGCGCAATCTACCCATGCAAATTCCTGCCTGGCTTCGTTATAAGTCCGCATAGGATCGGGGCTAATGAAAACGTAATGCCGAGCAGTGTGCGAGTCACGGAGAGGGTGGGTTTAAGTAGTCACCCATATCTGCAGCCATGTCTCTCGAGCAAGAAGAGGCGAAAGCTGACAGCAGAGCTATGTCAGATTTCTGAGGTTATAGTAGATGATGGAGAATGATTAAATACAAGCTCAGGCCCTTCCTTCGGGTAGCGCTGTAAAGGTAAAGCAGACAGCAGAGGAAGGACTACCCAGGTGCTCCCGGCGACAAAGGGAACTCTTGGGGTCTTGTGACTTCTGCTCATCGTCAAAGACCAAAACTTAACTCAAAATCTTACTAAAAAATAGCAGCTAACATTTTTTTCAAGCTCATATGAGAAGACTCATACTTCCAAATGTGAACTTTCCAGAGAAAAGAGGTTTTATTCTGATGAGCAGCTGCACTTGGTGCTGGAAAATTAATTCTGCTCAGAACATGAAAAGGAGAAAAAAATTTTCTTGTCCTAGGGCAGGTCCTTTTTTGGCTTTGAAGAGAGCTGCTCCTCAGGGCTGCTTCCTTTTCTGTTTATGTTAAGGAAAGGTTAAGTCTAGCACATCGCAGTCTATCAGGCGTCAGAATTGTATATACACTTTCAACAAAATGCTGAAATGATTCATCTGTCATCTTTCTGGATAATTATGTCAATATGCTAAATTTCCTTTGATACCAAGAAAAGCTTTTTACATTTACAAAGTCATTTACAACTCACATTTAATTACAGAAAATGTGGACCTACCTACCTGAAAACTGCTATTTAGTTGCTTTGGTCGATTGAAGCACTGTCTGCTCACCTCCAGGAAGGCACTGAGGAGCCGTTGTCCCGTCCAGCTCAAACCGGGGCTGTGGGCACTCAGTGTGCAGTGAGTGACCTCTGAAATCTGTGCCACCGTGTGACGCCGCCGTGGCGGGACCGAGGAGGCAGCCGCCCGCTGGGTAGCTTTGGGCAAAGCATTTGCTTTCCACTCTCATTTTGTGCACCTCTCAGGACAGACTGTGTGGTCCTCGGTGCAGGAACCATACAAAATGAAGGAAACGGGAACTGAGGAATCGCTTTTGAAGAGGCTGGAGAGCCCCTGAGCTGTGGCTCTGGCGTATCTGCAAAACCTGGCCAATTTCTGGTTCCTTGAGACGGGTTTCATTGTCTTTAAGATACTATTAATCAAATGGAGGTCACGTCCAATTCCATGTCTACTCAAATTAGCAAATATATAATATTTTCCATACATATTAGAGGTAATATTATTTGATTTTTCAGTATTTTAATAGGAGCATTTTGTTTCCCCTGTAGCACAGACTCCTTTCTCAGGCAGCAGAAATTGCTCAGGTTTTACCTGGTCCGTTGCCGTGACCCAAAGACCATTAGCCAGGAGAGGATTTCCAGAATGGGATGCAATTTGTGACCCCCTGTTTTAGTAGGAAACGCACGCCATGTTTCATTACGCTTCACGAGAGACACGATGAGACACGGAAATCTCAGGCGGCATTGGTTGCATTGCAGGTATCCTGATGTCTCCCTTCTTAAACGTTGACCTCTCCTGGCTTTAGTCTTCGTCTGCTCAAACCGGGAGGCAGCCGAGGGACTGTTCACCCCTGTATTCCTCCTCCCACCCGGGCTTCCCTCTCAATTCTCTCTCAAATCATCTGCCGCTACCTTTTCCAAGGGATAAAGAACCGGATAGGGTTATGGGAATTCATTATTTCCACTTTAGTGCTGCGAAGAAATGAAAACATCTGAAGTTCTTCAGCACAGATACATGTCTTTGTCTGCTGTTGGAATAGGGATTAAACCAGGCTGGGGGCTGGAATGAGCAGCAGCAGGAACTGAAATTTTCAAGAGAGAACAAACACACCTCGGGGTGGGTGGGCTCGTGCAGGCAGCCCACAGGGGCCTGGGGGGCGTTGCTTTCATTTCTCTTCTTTTTCGATCATAGAATTGTAGGATCACAGAGTCCCAGGCTGGAAGGGACCTCAGGGGTCAGCTGCTCCCACCTCTCTTGGCACAAGCACGGTCTGGACAAGACGGCCCAGCGCCATGCCCAGCTGCATCTTAACAGTGTCCCACAACGGGGAACCCACCGCTGCCCTGGGGAGATTATTCCCACGGCGGAGTGTTCTTGTGAAAAATGTTCCTCTTGTGCCCAATCGGAATCTCCCCAGGAGTAACCTGTACCCATCACCCCTCGTCTTTTCCGTGTGACTCCTTGTAAAAAGGGAGTCTCCATCTTCTCTGTACCCACCCTTTAACTACTGGACCGTGGTGATGAGGTCCCCCCTGAGCCTTCTCTTCTCAAGGCTGAGCAAGGCCCGTTCTCAGCCTTTCCTCATACGGCAGCTTCCCCATCCTTGGATCATCCCGGTGGCCCTTCTCGCGACCCTCTCCAGCCCGGCCACATCGTTTCTGTGTAGCGGGGACCAAAACCGAGCGCAGTGTTCCCGGTGTGGCCTGACCGGCGCTGAGTGGAGTGGGGTGACGCCTTCTTTGTCTCTGCTGGTGGTGCCCGTGGTGGTGCAGCCCAGCACCCCGTTGGCTTTCTCTGCCACCCACCACACTGCTCACCCGTGTTGAGCTGCTTGTCCACCACGACCCCCAGGTCCCTCTCCACAGAGCTGCTTTTTTTCGTTATTTTGAGTAATCTGTGAAGTTCTGTTGTGACCTGTGAAGGTTCAGGGGAACCTGTCTGGTGGCAAAGAGGTTTTTATGGCAGGCAGGCTGCCAGGGGAGGGCCCGGAGAACAGGGACCTTAGACAAGCTCCAGGCCATCTGCTGGACGTAGCATGGCGGCATGCAGCGTGTGTGGTGGCGGGTGGGGATGGGGCAGGAGCCGTGGTGGGGGACGGGGTGAGGGATGCCTGTCCTCGGCGTGGCGGGGCCGGCGTGGAGCGCGGCGGCTGTGGGCGGAGGTGTGGGCCCCCTGGCTGGCCACCTCCATGGCCAGCGCGGGCGGCCATCACGGCTGAGGGGGCTCTGCTCCATGGGGGTGAGCTGCTCATGGGCCCTGCCAAAGAGAGCTCGCTTGCAAGGTGGCTTGCTTTGCAAAAGTACCTTAACTTCATGATTTTGTTGCTTTAATAATTCACATAGCCTGAAGCTGGGTATGGAAAAGCTTTAATCCATTTTCTAAAGGTCATGAATGCCCACCCAGTAGATATACCGTAAATAAAATTCCCTTAGAGTCTATTCTCAGCTGAATCCCTCTTTGATATCAACACAAGCTTGATCCTTCGTCTTTTTTTTCTGCCTTTACAAATGTTGTATTTTTCCCCAAAAAAGAAAGGCTAAAAACATAATCCTTTGATATTGAAATGCCACAGATATTTTCTGCCCTTGTTTTTCCCTTTGCCGGTTCTGGAGCTCGCCGGAGGCCGAGGGTTTGTCAGAGCCGCAGGGTTTGTCAGACCCTGTCAGAGGTGGGGTCTCAAGACGCGCGTCCCCACCAGACATCGGCCCCATCACACGTTGGCACGCTGTGATGGCCCCGGCCCCGCCGTCAGAGGCCTGCCGCGCTGTCAGGAGGGTCCAGAGGTGCAAACGTGTTTGCTTTTTGACAGGGCGGTGTGGTTATCTGAGAGGGGACAGCCGGGCGAGGGGTGTCCGACCCCCTGCCCAGCCCTGGCAGAGGGGGAGGCCTGGCTCCTGCCTGGCCCCAGAGCTAGGCAGGGTGTCCTGCGGGACGCAGCAGGTCCTCCGGGCAGGAGACGCGCAGTGGCAGGAGCAGTGGTGTGAAGGACGGGCTTCACCATGGCGTGTGGCACAGGAGTGGCTCCCTGACCTCTTAGGTAGTATTTAGTGATTATTTTTTTTCTTTCTTGGATGTTGCTGAACTGCAAGTGTGTCACTGGTAAAAGCCATGGGGGAGAGAATGGCAAAGAATGAAAAGGCAAAGTGATGATGAGGTCCAACACTGCCTTACTGTTCGGGTGTTGGGTTGCGGGGGCAGCAGCAGTAAAACTACAGAGCAGAAAATGCTGCGGAATGGTCTCGGGTGATGGAGCGAGCGGTGACTTCAGCTGGCGGGAGGTCTGGGACATGACACCGCGCACCCCCGCCGGGGACCTGCTCGGGGTTTCTGAAGGATCACACTTCATAAGACAGTGATTTATAGTAAAAGCTGCCCACTTTTGTTATTATTGCATACCCAGTGCCTTATTAACATTTGCATTAGAAACTGCCTGGGGTTTATTTCAGCCCCCGTCATTCCCCATGGATGAATCACAGTGGTGTGGGACGGGAGGTGGGACGGGAGGTGGGACCGATGCTCCCGCCAGCAGCCGGGAGGCTCTGCACAGGAAAGCGGTGTGGGAGAGCAGAGGCTGGAAGCGCCCCCCTCCACCCGAAAATCCACTGGTGGCCCTTGGGCCACCGCTGCAGGTTTGCCCGCAGAGGGGTGGGCAGTTGTCCCAGGGCAGAGCGCCGTGGTGGGTGGCATGGCCTCCCCTGGGGCGCACAGGGAGGGGTACGGTCCCCCGCAGGGGGGCACGCACAGCGGCAGCTCCCGGGCGCTGTGGGATGGGATGGCTTTGCTTTGTGTACCAGCATCGGCCCTCGCTTGTGCTGTGTCTCAGCGTGCTGCTCAGGCGGCCCCCGTCCCTCCCGAGGCCTGAGACCTGCTGGTTGCTCATCGTCAGGAGGCTCGGAGGAGAACGGGGTGCTGGTTGCACATCGTGGCATCTGAATGTGACGTGCATTCTCAGGCAGGCGCTAGCCCTGAGGTCCCTGTAGTCTGTCCCCTGACTCTTTGCATCTTGTGTCAGGAGGAGTCCCCGGTGTGTTTTGCTGAAGCCTCTTCACAGGGTGAGGATGGCTCTTCTGGTGCGGTATGTGACACCCTCACATTCACAGACGCACGCCCCTGCTCAGACAGCTCCTTCCTCGCACGCTGCCCGGCCGGGGCCACGGGGGACCACGCTGGTCGTGCGAGCTGCGCGTTGGGCGTTGAGAAATGCACTGCAGGTCTTATGCACAACCACGGATAAAATTTGTGCGTGAGCCAATCTCTCCCCTTTATCCACTATGAAACAACCCAGAAGACGTTTTCATTTGGTTTCTCCCCCACCCTTTGTAGACACACTCCACCTCGTGCTTGTGGAGCTGTTGGGAAAAGCACCTCTTTAGTCTGCGCCTGAAGTTTTGTCATTTTCTCCTGTGAAGTCATCTTTTGCTGTCAAAGTGCACCAACACCGAGAGGATCTAGTGTCTTGTTGCCAGAACAAAGCTTGTCTCTACTAACTCCTGTGTAGCAGTGAAGCCTGATTCGGTGTGATGAATTCATGAGTATTCCCTGGTGTCTAATAATATGGTTTAATTAACGATGGAGCCTTTCCCTCCTTCTGGATCTCTGTCTTTTGTGTGTCTGATTGGTTTTCACAAAGCTGAGAGGAACTTTTACATCTTTGAGATGTTCATCCATCTGTAAAATCTGGCTGAAACTGGCCAACAGTCTTAGAAGTCGGTTGGGGCGAGTGTGAAAAAAATAATTCCATAACCTCGTTTTCTTAGGAAAGCAGACACGAATGTTTAATTCATGAGGCCATCAGCAAGTCCAGCAGACTGGATCCCTCCTGGCGTGAGCCTGCATTACAATGCGGCGGAGCTCCTCTTTGGGCAACGCAGGGCCCTGGGCTGCCGGGGGGAGCGGGTCCTGGTGTGATGCTGTGTCCTTGTCCCTTTCCGTCCCCGCCGGGGCTGGCGCCGCTGCAGCGGGGCAGGGGCTGCGCGGCCGTGGTGGCCGGGGCAGGCTGCCGCCACGGGGAGCGCCAGTCCCGACTTCTCCACAGGACGTGCTGATGCAAAGTGTCACAGCGCTAGTGGTGACACCGCGGGATGTGCCAGCGCTCTGTGTGTCGGATGTTGGCGGCGTGATAAACTGTCACTAGCAATTGTAGTGGTGGTAAGCGATGGAAAAGGGAAGGACAAAGAGTGCTGAATGGCCCCGTCCCCCCTTTCCTCATTCTCGTCTCACTCTCGTTCTTTAATGTTGTTGGCCCCGGGGATGTCGCTAGTGCCTGCCTCTGCTATCCACGGCCAAGCTCTTTGGGCTTTTCTCCCTGCGGTTTTCCTTCCCCTACTGCCTCTGAACTGTACAGAATGAAGAAAAAAGGAAACCTAAAATAGAAGATGTTTTTAAATTTTATATAATTTAAAAAAAAAATAAATTAAAAAGCTAGCATGAAGTGCAAAGGCAAAAGGATGCCTGTGTTTGTAAGTGCAGCATCAACCACAGCCTCTGCAGGCTCAAACTGGCAGGCAGGCAGTGCGGTGCGGCGCAGTGCGGTGATGGCCGGCTGGTTCCGTGGCCCCAGTGGACGCGGCCCTGCGCCGTCGGCCACCCGCACCCCTCCGTGCACTGCTGCCTGCTCCGAGCCCGCAGCGCTCCTCTCCAAAGAAGCGTGTAGCCCCGGGCAATGCATCCATGCTGCGAGAGCCTCCCTGCAGCAACAAACGCCGTTCCCTGGCGCAGACCAGCTCTTTAATTGGGACGTAGTTAATGGAGTCTGTGAGGCAGAGGGGGTGGGCAGGTGGCACCGCGGTGTCGGGGTGGCTCTGCGATGCGGCACGGCGGGAGGATGCGCCCGCAGCTCGCCCGCCTGCCCGAGCACAGCGGGATGAACGCCCAGGCACAGCGGGGCAGTACGGTCCGCGCTGCCGGAGCCGCCCCACGCCCTGCGGTGACACCCAGCCCCACCGCCGCTCCGGCCGGGGCAGCAGAGGTGCAGAGCGGTGCAGCTAGCCGGGAGCCGCTGCGGCTCTGCCAGCTACGTGGCCGTGCCGCGCCATGCCACCGTGTGCCCGGGGACGTGCTGTGACCAGCGCCTGTGTAGACTTCGCGTTGCCTTGGGCCAGAGGAGGTGTGTTGCTCTTGTAATTGCACTGCCATTTGAAGAATCCGCTTTTCACTTGCTCTGCTCTGCAAAGCGAGGACCTGGGGATCAGGTAAGTCCTGAAAATAGTAAATGAGAGAAAGATGGTGCTGCTGGTGAGGCAGCGCAGCCTCCCTCGGGCCCGGCACCCTTTCCCAGAGCTTTCCCAGCCCCGGAGTCACCCGGTGACAGGCACGTACACTGCTTTCCTACTGCAGTTTGCAAAAAGGTCGTTAGTGGGAGGAAGCCTAGACAGCACATCCATAATCCATCTTCCCCATGACATGTTTGTGTAAAGACTATGAAGTTCTTGTTTGCTATAAAGAGTAAAATGATGCAGTGCCATTACAGCGTAGGCAAAGGCAACAACTCCCAAGAGGGTATAGCTCAGCCCCGTAAGCTGGAGGCACGCAGCCGAGCTTTCTTAGGGGCATCTTCTCTCTCCTCCACAAAATCCCCAATCAGAGTCCCACAGTTGTCTCCAGCTGCCTGAAGTGAGAGTGGCAGCGAAGTCCCCGTGGACGGGGATGTGCAGTGTGTTCTCATGTGCCCTTTTAAAAACAAGGTGGTTTTCCAATTACTTGTGACTATTGCAGATGTATGTTTAGTTGTTGTAGTTATTAACCCAAGCCATCTCTCTGACAATTTAGGACAATCTGGACCCTCTAGGACATCTCTCTGCCGTATTCTTTGCCTGGTTTTCCTTTACCACATTCCCCTGCCTGGACTGGGGTGGACCTTTAGCTCTTGTTCGTGGTCTCCTTCTGCCAGACAAAAGCCGGGCTCTGTGTCCTGGGTCTGAAGGTAGCACAGCTTTCCTTTTTCATTCCCTGCTGTCGCTGCTGTTTCACTGTTGTACAGTGGCTGCAAATGCCAGAGGAGGCGCAAGGGGTGCTGCGCGGCTGACAAACCCCTGCGCGTGCTCGGAGCGCCGGGATGGAGAAGCCGGTGGTGCCGGTGGCAGAGGTGATGGACACACACGCGGTGTTTGGCCTTGCGGGGTGCGCGTTCTCAGCGTCGCGGCCAGGGCTCCTCCGTCCAGGAGCTGGAGCACCGTCCCGAGGTGAACCACAAGGCTGCTCCTGCCCGTCGGCGCAGTGAAAGCTTGCTGTGGCTCGCGTCAGCGGGAATCCTTTCTCACATACATTACTGTCTGTGCATCAAGGTTAAATAGCTGTTTCCTGCTCAAATTCTTCCTAGTTCTCACATGTGAGTTTTTTCAATATTAAATTCTGACAACAAACTCCACACACACCACCCCCACCCCTCCCCGCCTGAGCCACAAAAGCGATCTCATTCCTAGGCCTCTGCTTAAGGAGACCTTTTTATGGCTTAACATATGCCGTTTGTTGAGTGGCAGATGTCTCTGAATCAGACACTGACACTTGTGTTCAGAAGGGCCAACCTAACCATGGGGTGAGGAGATGGAGAGCTGAGGGTCCCGGCGGGGAGGAGGGGATGTTGCACGCGGCAGATCTGCAGATCGTGCCGGAGTCCCGCGGACTCCGCAAGAGAGCAGTGGGAGAGGGCAGAGCGGGGCGAGGTGGTGTGGCTATGAAGAAACCCGACCTAAACGCATTACTGAATTTCATATCATCCATCTGGGAGGACAGAGAGCAGAATATTTTGGCACTTGATCGGATTAATAACTGGAAATCTGATTATTGTTCTTCTAGCATTGCCCTTAAGAGAAACGCCAGCGTGGCCGTGCTCAGCCGCGCGCTGCCCAGAGGCTGTGCCTGTCCTCGGCGGTGCTGGTGCCCGTACCCGCCCTGTGCCAGCCGTGCGGCCAGCGCCGGACTGCCGCTCTCACATGGCCCGCACAAAAAAGGCTTATTTTTAAAGTGAAAAAAATGTGCCCTGCTTTGCTAACGTTAATTATAAATTTCTCAGTGGCTTCAATATGACCAGCATTTGGATCTTTTTTTGTTCCGACAAGCCAGCACACAACACACCCCCACACGCTGGTTAATTGGACCAAGAGCATGGGGTGTTTCAGCATCAGATGCAGGATTTGGCAACAATAAAACTGAAGCTACATTGGACATCAAAGTCATCTGCAGGCCCTTAGAAGCTGCAGCTTATGAGTTTGGGATGTTCTGTTAATGCTCATGGTTGGACAATCCAATTACAGACCATTTCATGTCATAAATGATAAGGAACAATGTCCCCTGGTCTTATGAAATTACGATTATATCAGCATGATACAGCAATTATTCCCTAAGCGCTTTTATAATAGTTTATTAAAGTAAATACTCTCTGGGTTTACCCAGAGCGTTATGGGCTGTACCCGTTTTGTTACCCCAGGCAGCACCACAATTCAATGATGTGTGCAGAAGGAGACTTTCTCCTTTCCTTCACGTGATGTATTTCTCCTTGAGGGTTGGACCGGCGTTCAAAGAAGTCTGAAGTTCATGACTTCCTATTGAAGTGTCTGTGCGCTGCTTAAAACCAAATCTGAATCTCTTGGTAATTGTACAGATGGAAATCCATAAAGCTGTACCGGGTACAGTTCTGGTCTGGTTTCTCTGCGGTGAATACAGGAGCTGCCCACAAGCCAGGAAAAGGCAGTTGAGATTTTCTGTCTCTCGGCAATGAAGGAAAAACTGGACATGAGAAATATAAACAGAAACTGATGGAACTGGTATACAATTAACAATAGAAACTCTTGCTGTGATGATCGATTTGACATGATTTGCCGCAGTCGGAGAGATTTGCCGCCTGTGCTGTGCACCAGAAGTAGCTGCGGCAGCAATGGGACGGAAACTTCTCATGAGCCAGACTTCCTAGGAAGTGTCTTCCCCATTGATGAGCACATGATGTGCTTTTATTCCTCCCAGTTTTCCTGCCTTTCTCCTTTGAAATTGCCTCTTTTCAAGTCTTTTAGGGATTAGGTAGTGGTTTCCCAGATGAGCCTTGTTTCCCAGATGAGCCATGGTGATGGATTCCGGGGACAGGCAAAAAGAGGATGTGGAAAAAGTTATTGTGGAATAGACCTTTAGAGGTGGATCAGAAAGGTTGTGTGGAGGGTTGGGTATTTCATGTGACAATGTTTGGGAGACCGTGAGAGTGCATTTCTTGTTACTTCTGCTTGGGATGGAGTCTCCTCCCTCCCACGATCGCTGTATTGCCCAGCGTCTGCCTGCCCCGAGCTACACACCAACCGGCTGAGTCCGCAGAGACCTCGGTGTTGGTTTTATGTCCCATTTCTATTTCATTTCTATTTATGTGCTATTTCTGTCCTGGCTTCAGAGTTTGGTGTCACTCTGCATCGGCCTCTGAGCGCCCGTGTTCCTGTGCCCCTTGGCCTGTCCAAGCGGGTCCCTGTCCCCACGCGGCGAGCACGTCCCAGGTGGGGACTCAGCAGTGGTGCGGTCGGGAGCTGCTGCTTTACTGCTCTGGAGCTGAATCTGGAGAGTGACACAGAATTTTTATTTGTGTTACCCTGACCTGTGGAACTGCTGGGAGAGCAATGATAAGTAGGTAGGTGCATAGATAGGTATGTGCATATGTATATGTATACCTACCGACACAAACACCCAGAGCTTATGACAGTTATTAGGGGCTGCCTTCCTTTTGTGGATCGTTGGCCCCCGAGGGAGGAAGCACCAACATTGTGGATTTGAACTACGTGCTATTTCTTAAACTGTGCAATGAGCCAGGTCCCCCCGAATGGGTATCTGTCCTTCAGAAGTGCAGGACACGTTGCTGACAGAAGATGTCCTTTTGCAAAAGGGCTGTGGTTTTCCAGGCAGTCTTTATTTATAACTCTTATACCCTGGGAAGCAAATGAGCCTTACGGTCTCACTACCTAATTGTATTGTAAAAGCTGCACAATTTGCTGTGTGAATCTAGCCAGGTTAGCCTCAGTCCTGGTTATTTGTGGTGTTGCTTAAAATCATTGTGTCCTTACAAAATCTGTAGATCCTGGAGTCATTTGCTGTAAATATAAGCAAGCATTTCAGATACACCTTTCCTCTTTATGAAGTGGTTCAGCTGAAGTGAACCCCTCATGTCTGAGCGTGCTACCGAGTCCTTTCGTCGGCAGCAGCGCTGCTGTTGGTTCAGTGGGACGGTGCGTGAACACGGTGACATCTGGGCCCGTGTGCCCTGGTCAGAAAATAGGCGTATTGTCAAAGTGCACATGCTGGATATCTTAATGAGTATTTTCATGCTCTGACTGGCTCGACAAAGCTTCCTGAAAAATTGACCTGCATTTCATAGAATATCTCCTTCATTAGGAAACATTTAAGGAAACCAGGAATGCATATTTGTTGCACGAAGGGTGACGTTTTGCCAATGACAAGTGGTGAAGAGCTGCTGCTCTCTCCAGTTTCTCAGAAGCTTGCTATTTGTCTGGCTGCTCTCTGACAATTCATTAATTTAGCAAATGTTTGTGCAGACACAGAAAACCTCGCTCTGTTGCGGCGGATGAGCTGGGTCCCTCGCATGGAGCGCCCAGCGCGCACGAGCGCGGGGCTTGGCAGTGTTGGGTTAATGGTTGGACTTGATGATCTGAAAGGTCTCTTCCATGGTTCTGGATTCCATGGTTCTATGTGAACGTGCCTTGTTTGGGAGCGGAGCGGGGCATGTGCTCCCCGGCATCCTGCAGACCTGCTGCTCTTCAGAAACAGAAAACCTTCCAAAAAGGTCCAAGCACACTATCAGAAGTGGTGCACTGGGACTCCTCTGCTTCTCGTTTCATTCTCTGTCCAAGATTGATGGATTTAGGGGGGAAGAGACAGAAATGACTAATTCTCATGCCTCAGCTGTATTCTGTTCTGTCATCCCTTCCAACTCTAACCATTCTGTGATTCTATGATTTAGGTACCTGCTCTTTTTTTTTTATCTCTATTGCTGTATCTTTCTGCTAAATACCACTTTTGGCATTGGGGAAGCAGGGAAGTGAAGAACGGGCGGAGGGAAAGGTCAAACTGCTCAGCCTGTCACGAGCGAAGAGCTTCTGAGAAAATGGCCATGAAATAAAGAACAAGTTTTGTGAGCAGCATAAGTAGGAGGATGTGATTCTCGGTGGATTTGAGTCCCCGAATGCTGCTTTCCTCCATTTGACTGCCCATTTATCACACTGTTGGCCAACCCCAGGGTGCGAGGGGGTCACTCTGTGGCCGTGCCCGTGCTGTCGGGGCAGCGAGGGGCCATCAGATACAGCCTAGCAAGGGTCACCTGCTGGAGAGCTCTAGGCACGGTTATTTATATAATGTGGGTAGCAAAAATACTAGCTGCTTCAATAGTCTCATAAAATTAAAAGATTAGGAATGAAAACATTGATGAATTCTAAATTTAGTGCTTTCCATTTTCACACAAACTGGAGATTTTGTTCTCTGAAATACAACCTTAACTACAGTATCGCTTTGACAAGTGCAAATATGCTTTTCTAATGTTTTATACTTTTTTATTCTTATTGACCCGTCACAGTTGCAATAAACTATATTTTTTCTGTATGATCAGGAATTCTGCCTCCTCCAGGAAAACACTTTGGACTGTAAACACGTGATTTTTTTAAAGAAAGGAAAGGAACGGTATTTATTAAAGAGAAGTCTTTTGTGTCTCTGCTTTTCACTCTCACCTCCTGTTTAGTTACTATTTATGTAAAAAAATCCATCAAGAATCCTTCTGTTAATGTTGTTCGCTCACAGAGTTGCAGTAAGATTGTTGTGCTATATTATTACTTTTGATCTGAAAATTCTTTTTAAAAGTAAGTACTAAAAAAGCCTCTAAATAAAGGGCAATGCAGTATAAAATATATATCTATTCATACTCAGCAAATGGTGCCGCTAAACCAAACCCTACTGAAGATTAAATAACAACCAACCCATTCTTCCCAGCTGCCGTCTTGACAAGTGCCATTTAGCAAGGGTGTAGGAGCTTTGTTTGGCCGACACTCATCTTGTTACGAAATGGTGCCCTGCGTGTGCTCGTTGCAGAGGTCCCTGCCTCGCGCTGCATCCCGAGGCTCTCCGCTCTGCTCTGCTCTTCCTTATTTCCTCAGCAGGGAAATACATTCAAATGCAAACCTAAAGGAGAACACTTGCATAAGATGAGAAAACTAGATTTTAGCCCCCCGCTGTTATCTTTTGGCTTATCAGAGAGAATAGGGTTGTTCCTGGGCAGAGTACTCCAATGGAGACCTTTCTCAGCAGCAGCTCCTCTTCTAGGCGATGCCTCCAGGATTGAGGCAGAATTTAAGCCGTGGTCAGGCACTGCTGCTCGGTGGCAGCGATGAGCTCAGGTATTGATCTGCCCCTTCCCGGTGCTCCGTGCCATTAATCCAGCGAGCGCAGTTTGCTACGCAATCGATGTGCCGTTGGGCGTGCAGGGCTGGGTTGGGTAGCTGCTGGCTCCTCTGGGCGGCCAGACTGAAGTCATAGCGATGACTCAGCTCCTAAGTGCTGTCTGATGCTCATGGAGACATGCGTGATGATGGGCCACTGGAGGGATGGTGAGTAACTCAGCAGCATTAATGAGAGGAAACATAAAGGCTCCGTAGATGCCTAATGGGTGAGCCGCAGTAGGAAGATCCTCTTCTCTGCTCTTGAATGCCTGGAGAATATTTCTTCATTTTTGTGATATGATATACTTAAGTACTGTTTGGTAGGTTTGATAGAAAGGCTTGTGAAGTAGTGCTGTGGCTACTTGGGAACAGGCTGGAGGCAACCCCTTGTCTGCTGGTGACTGATGACCCATCTGCTCGGCTCAGCCGGTGGGGTGGCCGCAGTGACGGAGGAAGGAGACCAGCCAGGAGGAGCGGGAGGTTTGTCCACGTCCATGTTCATGTGCCTGGGCACAGCCCCTGTGCCCCCACATGTGGAAGGGACCTCCATCTCCCTGGCCCCTACAGCCGTCTCTTCCAGGAGACACGGCTCTCTCTAGCCCGCAGTGGCAGAAATCAGTCAGCAGAAGAATTGCAAGAGATTCCTCATGGAGAAGGGACTCGGCATATGTTGTATATTGAGTTACTACATGTGCAAAGGTAGATGCTGGAGCTGCTGTAACTTTCTTGCTTTTTCTAAAGGAAGGGTCAACAATGGTCACAATGAAATTCATCAGTAGTTAACAGAGTTGTGCTAGGCATGCCAAGTTGGTCTTAACCACAAATTATCATTAATCCTCTCACTTCCAAGATGATGTTTTCTCATTGATACTTTTGCTGTTTGTATGCTTTGGTAGTTCCTTAGTATGGTCCCTGTTGGTGGCCCTCCAAATGTTTTGTGTTGAGAGTTGGGCATGTAGGACAAAGAGAAAATAAAGCTATGTTTGGTCAAATCCTACAAGGTCTAGGTTGGAACCATCCTTTTTCCCCAGGGAAAGATGCTAGGGATTTTAATGCAATATTGAAAAGCAAATCTGAACAGATGGGACTTGAATGTGGCCAAACTTCCATCGAGCCAAGTTACTGCTTTTAAACCTGGAGAGGGGAGCTGCGGTTGATGGAGGAATTAATGCTGTGTGCAACATACACAGTATGTGCACAGAGGTATTTGCTGTCAAGTAGCAATTGTTTACAGCTATTCTGATTTCTGACTGCCCGTTGGCAGACCCAACAGCTGATGGTAAAGTTCAGGAGGTTTTCATGGCTCTGGCGCGTTAGCTCTTTTCAGTGAACTGAAGTGAGCTTTGCTCACCTTTCTGCTGGGGGTCACTTCACAGTTTGCTGGTGTCTCAGGTACGAGCGTCTGAGGTGTGGTAGCTCATACGGTTCCTTTGGAATACCTTGGGCCTGGTGCTGCAAAACAAGGTCTTTCAGTACAGAGGACCTTCCCAGAGGAGATGTCTACCAGGGCAGATCCCTTTGTAGTGTTTAGTGGTGGACACATCAGCCCAAGGGAGCAAGGTCCTGCCAGTGAAAAATTAAGCTTTTGGCTGCAAGTGGCATTAATTCCTCCTGAAGGTTTTGCACTGTGAAACATGAGTATCCCCTTCTTTCTTGGGTGAAAAGTTGTACCTATATTTATTTACTTCAGTGTGGAATGGAAACTTTGCTGCCTGGGAGGCACGTTGAGGCAGCAGCACAGAAACAGAGACGTTAGGCCACATTGCTCTCAATGCCATCGCCCGGCAGCGCCGATTAAAGATGAGTGATGAGGTTTTTCGAAATAGCACAGCGAGTGTTCTTGCCTTGGGATCAGGAAAAGCTTCAACATTAATTTACATTCGGAGATTAAAGAAAGCCCTCCATTCTTCATTGGAAATAATTAGATTTCTCTCTGTTCCCAAGTTTTATCAAATACGTAACTAAAAAAATCGTTTCATCTGCCTCTCTGACCAGCGTATACAGCGTTACAGAATGTGATCGTGGCCGTAATGAAAGATGACTCCAAATACAAGACTTAACTCAAAATACATGTCGGCCATAGGAAGATGTACTTTCCACCTTCTGTTCTGAAGACTTGTTACCTGTAGTTGTGTACAGGGGTCCAGATCCTCGTGTAAATCCGTGGAGTGCTGCTGAGCTGGAGTAAATGGCGGATCCAGGTTTGGATCCATCCAAAGGGCAGGAAGGAGATGGGTCATGGTGGCGTCAGGAATTTCTGCAGGTCGGTCTGATTTTTCATCATTCTTCTTTAAATAATATTAAAGCCAGAGAAGCCCAGCAGAGATACGAGCATGTGATCAAAGCTACACAAAAATCTAGATGCCTAACAGCCTTTCCGTAGGAAGCGTGACAGATCCAGAACACATCTCCCTGTTTGTCCTCCTCCCCGCTCTCACAGAGCCGTCTGTGCGGTGGGAAACACAGTTCCCGTCCACTTTGAAACCTCCCGAGTGAGGGTCTGCTACTCTGTGTCCCAAAGGTCAGCAAATCCGGGCTGGGCCACATCAAAGACACGTGCTCACGACTGTGACCAAAGGATGCTCCAAAAGTCCTACATTTTTGGTATAATAATCAGTAAAGACATCAGATTTTGAGATATCTGACTGTCTCTAATTTCCATCAAACGATGAAACTATACAGCTGGTGCGCGAGAGGGGAGAGGGTGGAGAACAGGGACAAACAAAAGTACAGAAAAATTCTCCTTTTTGTTTATTGTTTCTCAGGTTTATACGCTGTCACTTCTTTAGTTTTTCCTTGTTTGTTTGGATTAATGTCTCTCATGAGGTGAAGAAGTCTACATGTTTTTTGGAGCTGCAAGTCAAATAATCACCCATATCCAAAACTCGATTATAGAAACATCTGCTTAATGTCTGACGAGACGTTATTTTCTCAGCATGACATTAAAAGGAAGTGCTTAATCTAAACCACCTAAAATTGCTTTAAATCATAGGATTCAGAGCATGTAGATAACATTCTGCATCCCCCTCTCATGAATTCCTGCAGGAAAATTGGAAAATATTCCATGATAGATGCCAACTGGAAGAACTCGGCTCCTCGCTTGCTGTGTGCAGGTGCCAGTAAGGAGAGCTTTTCCTGACATGGTTTGTGTGCTGCTTCTGTGCTATTTATGTCAACAGCAAGACAGAAGTAAGGTTCCTTCTTAAAAAAAAAAAAGATACGTGCAAGCTTAGTTTTGGATGTGTTTTGAGCACGCTCCCAGCTATCCCTCTGTGGTGTGTTTGACTTCCCCGGTACACAGAGGGCTGGGCGTCCCCGTGGATCCGTCCGGGTCTGCTGAACTTCAAGGAGCTCTGCAGATTCGCAGGAGGTGAGAACATGACCACATTCTTAAGACTACAAAGTGGAAGTTACTGATGGATGGTATGCTGAGGTGCAATCTCAAACAGCAGGTTTTATTTTGGGTCAGAAGAGGTTTTCGTCTCTAGCATAGGAGACTGAGAAAGGGAGTTTAACAGAAGTGTTGACACGACCTGAAAACACCAACAGGCTTGCTGTGAATAAAAGTTTTATCAGCTGCTGTTACAACTTGGCTGTAGCAAACAGCAGTACTGAATTAAAGAGATTTTAATGATTTATGGTGTTCTGACAAACCAGTCCTTCATCAATCTTGTGATAGAGCGTAACTTTTCAGCAGGGAAAAGCAAAAGTCGTAAGACTCCATGAAAAATATCTTAAGGTTTCATTCCTGGTGGCGAGGTGTTTGGAATAGAAAACAAAATCAGCTCTTGAAGACACGAAGGCAGATTTGTTGGGCTGGTAACCTCAGCATGGCTCCTGAGGATTACAGTCATTTTCCATTCACTGCAACTTTACACCTTTTAATTTGCTTTATACCTGGGTAGAGACGTTCTGGTTTTGACCTTTGCGTCTGAAGGGGAGACAGTGTTATTAAAATACTTGCTGTTATTCTTGGAGATGTAGCTATAAAGTGGTCCCAACTGGCTGAAACGATTAATTGCAGAAAAGCTGCTGCAGTACGAGGTGCTGTGGAGGCCAGGGGCCCGTGCCTGGGTGCAGCCCAGCAGATATGCGCAGCACGGACCCCTCCGTGAAGGCTGGAGATCGGCCGTGCGGTGTTGGTGTGCGCTGCTGTGCCCGTCAGGAGCCCGGAGATGTGGGGGTGTTCTCAGAGAACAGCAGAGGAGCAGCTGTACGTACCTGGAGAAGAGGACCTGGAGAAGAGAAGGCTGAGAGGTGACCACATCAGTGCTTATCAATACCTAAAGGGCGGGTGGCAAGAGGATGGGCCAGACTCTTTTCAGTGGTGCCCAGTGACAGGACAAGAGGGAACGGGCACAAACGTGACCATAGGGAGTTCCATCTGAACCTGAGGAGGGCCTTCTCTCCTGTGCGGGTGGCAGAGCAGTGGCAGAGGCTGCCCAGAGAGGTGGGGGAGTCTCCCCCTCTGGAGCCATTCCAAACCCGCCTGGACGCCGTCCTGTGCCACTGCTGGAGGTGCCCCTGCTCTGGCAGGGGGTGGCACTGGGGGAGCTCCAGAGGGACCTTCCAACCCCCACCAGTCTGGGATTCTGTGTACCTGTTTGCGCCATGTGCCCCCAGTCTGTGAGCATCAGCATCTCACCTGGACCAGTCGTGGAAGCTGGTAGGAGCAGCGATGTGAGCGTTACACTGGGAAGTGTCTGTGGTTTTGAGGACCACAACCACACAGGTGAGCACCCGAACGCAGGGAGGCTCCGCCACGCAGGCCTGGCCCCGAGCACTGTCCTTGGCCCGACCCAGTCCAGAGGCATGGCCAAAAGCTGGAGATGTGGAAAGGTGGAGGAGCACTGCTGTCACGGCCAGCAGCCGCCCGCCTGTTTGTGTCACCCAGCCTGGTTCGTCAACACGGCATAATGCAGAAGATTGCGGTGCAGATTGGCGCTGGGACCAGAGCTGCAGATGTCCCATTCTTTTAAATGGGTCTTTGTGTGCTGGAGATAATAGTGGGGAAAAACACTGCCAGAGACACTGCTGTCAAAACTGTTCCCAGAACAAAGTTCTGGATAAATAAGCTGCATAATCAAGCAATGAAGGTTTTTGATTGTTTCAAAGTATGTTTTTATTTAGGATCAGACAGTATTATAGTAACGTGTCCCTGCTGAGCGTGGGGTAAGCGTCACGGGTAAGTTGTGTGCAACTGCGCACCCTGGTATCTGCTGGGAAGGCCACACAGATAGGCAGGTGCAGTCCAGGAGGTTCCTCCAGTGCAGTGATGGTAACTATTTGACTCGGGTGGTGGAGGAGCCCACAAGGAGAGGTGTACTACTGGACCCAGTACTGACAAACAAAGAGGGACTGGTGGAGGACATTAAGGTTGGGGGCAGCCTTGGCTGCAGTGGTCATGAGAAGATAGAGTTCAGGATTAGGTGCAGTATGCACAAAACGACAAGTGGGATTGCAGCCTTGGACTTCAGGAGGGCCAACTTTGATCTTTTCAAGAAACTGCTTGGAGAAGTCCCATGGGAGAGGGCTCTAGAGGGTAAGGGGGCTCAAGGGAGCTGGCTGATACTTAAGCATCGCTTCCTCCAAACTCAGGATCGGTGCATCCCTAAGAGCAAGAAATCAGGCAAGGGAAGCAGGAGACCTGCACGGCTGAGCAGGGAGCTTCTGAAAAAGCTCAAGTGGAAGAAGGAAGTTTAGTCTGTGGAAGAAGGGGCTGACCGCTCGGGAAGAGTACAAAAATGCTGTCAGACTATGCGGGGATGAAACGGGGAAAGCCAAGGCTGCCTTGGAATTGAACCTGGCGAGGGATGTCAAGGTCGACGGGAAGGGTTTCTTCAAGTACATCGGAGGCAAAAGGAAAACTAGGGAAAACGTGGGCCCGCTGTTGAACAAAAAAAATTAAATTGATTCGCTGGTTTTATCGTTAAAGTTTATGAGGACTGTAGAACAAGTTAATATTATCTTTTTAATTACAAGTTTTACACAGATGTTAATTACCAGGCGAAGATTGTATTTCAATTACCATCAGTGCCATCGTAATACAAAGTGGATGCGAAGGTTGCTGTCGATGGCAAGGTAACCGGTACCGCGTCCTCTGCAACCACCATACCGTGGCTGCGTCAGACGCCTTTGCTTTCTCTCCAGAATGGCACAATCCCTCTTTTTACTTTCCGGATAGAACCTGAGAATAGATTCTAAATTTTGTATAATTGGCAAGGTTCTGTCTGCAGCTCTCGGTACAGAGTGCCCTCACGTGAGGAAGCAGAGGGGTCCTGCCGGCGCTGGTCCCGGCAGGCGCGGGGCAGCACCGGGGGCCGGGGGGGCACAGCCTGCGGCGCCCGCAGCCCCGTCCTGCCCACCGCCGGCACCGCCGCTCTGCCCGCTCTCCCCCTGCGCGGGCATCGCTCTGCCCGCCGCGGCGTTAATTGCCAAATGAAGTCCTCTCCAGCTCCTCTGGTGTGGCAGTAATTGCCCTCCGGCTGATCAGATGTAGCCGCTTTCTAAGGCGTGGAAGCGCTCAGAGGAGCGAACTTGTCTTGGTTTGGCGGGTGAGCTGTTAGAGGAGAGCCTGTCTGGAGGAGATGGACTTGTTAAAAATCAGTATTGGAGATGATTCTTTCAGCAACAGAACAGCAATGCATAGTTTACAGTAAACGCTGCTTTGCTGTCTATTTGCTCAACAAACTCTCTAGTTTGCAAGAAGCCGATAATCACAGTCTTCTCGCTCTTCTCTGCAAGAACCGACCGTCGCTGGTTTTGCAGTCTGTCTTCGGAGTCTCAGACCCTCTCTGAGTGCCTGCGGGTGGTTTCCAGCCGTACTGGAGTGACTGGTGTTTAACCACATGACGTTCCCCGTGAGCCCAGTGGTCGGGGTGGTCATAGCAGAGGTGTAGTAAGCACGTGCTTAAGTGGCTCTATCACAAATTACCAGTTCTTTCTCTTTTCTCCCCATTTCTACTGTAACATTTGGTGATCAAAACTGCACTCAGTTCTCCAAAAAAGCTCAGGCTATTTATACCTCATGGTAAGTGCTTCCTTACTGCTTCTGGTCCTTCAGAACAAAGGATTCAGCTCTTACTGCTGCAGAGGCTGCGGATCTCCCATTTCCTTCCCATCCTTCCCGAGGCTGCTGCCGTGCTGTAGCGGAGACTCTTTTCCCCAGGCGGTCCCAAAGCCTACTGATGCTTTTGGGTGCCACAGGCGATTTTACGTTTATGCTTCACATTTCAAGTTTCAACCTTGCAAGTAAAATGGCAGCTCTATAGTTATTGGGGAAACAGGGAGGGATTTGGCCCCGGGAGCCCTAAGGGGAGGATGAGCCCCGGCTGTGGTCCGTCCAGGGTCCTCCCCTGCTCCAGCCCGCGTCTCGGTGGGACCCGGCGCTGGGACGTGGTGCTGGTGGCCCCGGCAGGCGTGGAGACTGCTGGGTCTCGCTGAGCTTGCAGAGCAGAAGCGCTGCAGGCTGGACCCGGTTTTGCCCAATGCTTCATGTCTTCCGCGCTGCCTTCCTCAGAGGGGGGCAGTGCCGGGTCCTGCGCCACCACTGCGGGAGGTGGGCGGCGTCGGAGGGGACTGGTATTAACTTTGCTGGGTAAAAGCTTCGGGGCACATTCAGGGTGTGCTTATGCTCATGATAATCCCTCATGACTTCATCGAGGTTGGCTTATTTTTGTGAGCTGAAAACTGCTGCTCCGGGTGATTAATGGTTGGAGAGCGCTGCTGGGATCAAATAAGCTGTGCCAGAGGAATCGATGCATCATCCCAGAGTCACAGCCGTTTCCAGAATGACCACTTAAAACTGCAGTGCTTTTCTTCTCTGGAGAACGGGAAAGATGGAGACTTTTTTAACCATTTAAATATCTAACTGGAGTTTTGTAGGTTCTCCGCATGGGGAGTTCAGACAGAAATACCCGAGGGAAGTCAGCAGAAGCTGGAGGAGAAGTCAATATATGTGGGCAAGGTGCGACCACTCCAAATAAGCATTTTTATAAGCCAGAGCAGTGTTCAGCGGTGGTTCACTACCGTGTAGGATTAAGGTGTTCGATATTGGTGTGTAGTGCTTGCTAATGCCAAGCCTTGACTCTGAAAACAAAATAAGCGAAATCCAGCTTTGTACGCTGCAACTCCCCGCTGGCTCCAGCCCGAGTCAGTAGAGCGTCTGTGGACGTGAGGGTGACAGCGCGTTTGTCTCATCTTTCAGAGGCAGAAGCCACTGAGAGGTTCAAGAAGAAAAAGTCCTGCTCACAGTTTGGAAGCAAAAGGAAGATCTCGTGAACCAAGCTGTGGGTATTTGCGTCCGATGTGTCGGTAGCGTCCTGCAGAGGACAGGATCGCGGGTGCCTTGATTTAAGATGACGTCTGCACTTGCAGAAGGAAGAATTAATCTCGGTGCAGCCGAGATCAAGCAGTCGCAAGTATTTATCAGCTCCGCAGATCCTGCCCGGAATGCAAACTACTTGCTTTTGTTTGAGCCCAGACAAATTGTGCTGCCCCTTCATAATTAGTTTGAGATAAGTCAGGACATGCTATTAAATGATTAGATGACCTTTCATCTGAGCAGGGATTTCAGCCCCTTTGATTCCTTCAGAATCAGCAGGAAAAAAGTTATTGGATTTCTAAAGGAGAAAAGGCAAAGCCTGCCTGAGAGAGAGCAAGTTGGGCTGAAAAATGGGCAACAACAATTTAGATGATTGGGGAAAGTACCCTGAATTAACAAGAACAAAAAAAAAACTTCTGAAAAGGACATGATGTCTGAGTCCCCCGGACACCAGAAAACACCCAAATCCCAGCGCTCTATTTCCATGCCAGCTTACACCACCGTTGGGTGGAAAATAGAAATAACTCTTGCAAGCGACAGCTCAATGAGTGATGCAGGGGAATAAGAAGCCAAATAATCCCTGGCAGGTTGTGGACTTTGTTTCTGCTTTTGGTGTTTAATCCACAGTGTGATGGGGAGTGCTTTGATCCTACAGAATAAGGTTTATCCCGAGGCTTTAACCTAAGGTCAGGTTTGTGTGAGAGTGTAAATGGTGCGGATGCTTCCTGCGTAAGATCAAGGTTCATCCCTGCAAATTACAGTCACAATGTGGGAGTAGAAGATGAAGCGGTCAAAAGTGTACGTCCCTCAGTTATGTTCCGCTTATTTAGTCCTAGTATTAATTTTGTTTGTTTGTTTTGTTTTCTCAACATCAAATTGTGGTCTGAAATTTGAAATTCTTAATGTTTTCCCTGGATCAGTTGGAAGCTGGTGAAAACTGCGACCACAAAGCTGACTCCAGGACAGGGGTTCAGAGCCCTGACTGCTCTTCCTGCTCCAGAGCCTGCTGGTCATTCGTTCTTCTCAAATTAAAGCTGGTCCCTTTGTCCCCCTGATTTGATTTTCAGGCGCTGTGGGAAGACCAGCTGAGCTTTGGGTGCTATGCCGTGTTTCCATGGCGTGTCTGTTTGCCTCGTGGGAGCATTGCTGGAGCTGGGCATGGCATGGCACGGCACGGAGGAGTCCTCCAGGCGCCCGGCGCTGCCGTGGTGGAGGGATGCAGCTCTGCCGCCCCGTGCCCAACGGCCCGCGGGATGCCCGGCTCCTGCCGTGGGGCTTCCTCCTGTCTTCCCGTCCCTTGGCTTGTCGGCTCTTCTCACCCCTCTCTCTCATCAATTATTGGGACAGTTCAGACAGACAGATTTACTGTCAGGTTGACAGAGGGTGCGATGCTCTGGCAGTGGGCAGCCACAGGGACGGCTCGGCAGCAGGCGGGGTTGGGGACGCTCTCGGGGCGGTGCTGCGTGGCAGCAGGGGCGGCAGGGAGCAGCTCCGCGCGTCTGCCCTCGGCGGAGGCAGCGACGAGAGTCTCCTGGGCGCTGCACGGCGGTCAAGCGAAGGCAGGCTAACTCCTTGGCTGCTTTTGCTGATGAAAACAAACTTTGTGCCAAAGCAGAGAAGCAGCTCTGAACACTTCCATTCACGCACTGCGTTTTTTAATGACAACTCTTACCTTAAAGAAGGGTGTTTCAAAGCCAAGAGTCAGTTTTTTCCGCACGTTACTTTTTTAATGCCACCTAGGTCAATGGTCCTCGTTAGTCCCCTGTAAATTAATGAGATAGCTGGGGCTGTTGAGTGAGGACTGAGATTGTCCCAGATTCAGATGAGAAGAAGCTGCCAGCGATGGTGACAATACCGGCGTTGTCATTGTCTGGGGCCCCATAAAGTGAGATCGAACTGGGAGATGTTAAATGCACATCTCGTGTCCTGAATCGCAAATGCAAGCTCCGAACCCTTTATGCCTTTAATGCAATAAAAGCAAAGGCAGCTGTATACAAACCATTTGGCAGCAGCTGAATGTTCAGGGTATCTGGGACTCTATTAAATCTTTTATGTGCCATGTCTTGAGCAATATACTACCAGCTGATGCCTGCCTTCTGCTTCGCAAATCTGGCAGCATTACATGCAATTTTTTCTAATGGCTGTATTTAACCACCGAAAATTTCCTTTGTGCGGCGAGGGACCGCATTATGCAGAATGAGGACAAAGTAGTCTCTTCTTTCTGCTTTCTTGCGTTGCTTCGCATTGTAGATCTGCTTGAAAATGGATTGAGATTAATTTAAAAACCGCTCTGACTTGTTACCGAGTGGATGTTTATTCTTTTCCCAGGAAACGATGCACGAATGGAGAAGCACAAAAAAGAAAAGATCGGGGCACTGATGTTTGGGGTGGGGAGAGAGAGGATTTCTGAAACCGGGGGCATTTTACGAAGGATTCCTGCCTGTGGCAGAGGAGCCAAGCACTGAGCCTGGCCGGGGCGGCACCGACACCGGTGCTGGGGTTTGGGTCAGGTTGGATCCCTGCAGGAGCTGTGGTAACGTGATCATTAACATGAATGGCTGTGGTAACCGTGGCGGTACAGACAGAGCGTACCTGGGGCACGGAGGAGCGCCCTCTCGCCCCAGCCGTCCCCCGGTTGCTGGCTGTGCCGCCCGGGAGCTGTGCCGTCGGGCGGCACCGCAGCGGGAACCGCGGGAACCGCGCGCCGCCCGTGGGCACGCGCCCCCGGCCACCCCACGCAGGTCAGCCCGCGCAGCGCCTCCCACGGGGCCGCCCGGCGCTGCGGGAGGGACGTTTCCATCACGCCCACGTTGGTGTTCTTTGCCAGAAAACAGAGAACAAAAATTTCCAGAGCGCCCGAAACTGGCGTTGCTTTGTATGTAGGTGATGCTGTTCCATTTCAGAAAACTATTCCTTATGATTACAGAGTACAAGACGTTTTCATCATTTCCTCATTTATTATACTGAGTTTTCATTTTCCCTGCAGAGAAACAAGAAGCAAATGACATAAATATAAAATGCAGTGCCTGTTAAGATACTGCAAGTCACAACCTAAAAAAAAAAAAAAAAAAAAAAGATTTAGGCATTAATGAGCTTCTAGCCATAATGTGAAATAAACAGCCATCGGGAAAGAATGTTGTTCAGTGCCTGGATGGCCCATATTCAGAGGTTTGTTTGTAGAGGAGTTATATGACCATGTTTTAAAGGGATATCCTTAGGTCTTTTCTGCTGAAAGAATTTATAAAATTTGAAGTTATTTTTCCCAGGTTTATTAGATTCACGACCAGTTTAGCCTGCTTTAGGCAGGGGTCGGATCCTGCTGGTGCTTTGCATTGCGGTAGATAGTTCATTATTATTATTATTGTTAAGTTTGGACGAAGTGGGGTTTTACCTTACATTTTGGTGTCACGAACAGTCCCTGACAGCTGTAGCCGATGAGCTTTGCACGGCCACAGGCGCTGGGGGGGACGGTGCCAGCCGGGGGGGGACGGGGCTGGGGACCCGTTCTCTCCCGATAGCTCAGAGGCGCGCGGGGCACGGGCTGGGCACGGCTCCTGGAGCGCACACCGTTGGTGGGCATCGGGCTTGGCGGTGCCACCGCCGGCAAGCGACGGGCAGCCGGGGGTCGGTCGGGGGCTGAGCCGGGGTCCGGTGACCCACGTCCCGACCTGCGCTCTGCCGTGGCCGCCCCACTCCCGCGGCCGCCCCGTGGGGCTCTGCCGGCGGTGCCGGCCTCTGGGCACGGCGTGAGTGCCACCCAGGAAAGGTTGCTCAGGTCGAGCCGCCCGAGCGGTGAGCCTTGAACGTGAGGTCTGAGGTGTGCAGAGAGTTATATCAATACATAATTTTCCGTTCTTACCATAATTGCAATGACGACGGCAAAATAATCCCGTAATTTCCGTGCGCATCGCTAATTGGGATGTTTTTATCAGGCTAACGATAACCACCTATTATTTTGTCACCTTCTTGCTGTAATGTGTCCTTGATGATACTATATTGTGCGCCATTAGCACTCGCAAATGGTTATTAATGGCAGTATTTTAGAAGTGCGGAAGAGTTCAGCGGCTGCCGTCTGTGGGCGACGTCGTCTGCCGTCCGCAGAAACTCCCTGTGCTTGCTCCCGTGGTGCGTAAGCGTGACCCGCTCTCTAACGAGCTGCGGGAAGCCACCCCCGGGGCAGCCTCCCCCCGCTGCGCCGCACGAAGGCTGCATCACCAAAATGCCAAATTACTTATTTTTCAAAGAAAATATACCCAGCACATTGTAATCATGGGTACGTCTGATAATTAAAAGAGGACAGACACAATTATACCAGATGTAGAAATTTCATTAGTTCATTTAGAAATAGTTACCTGGATAACTAATTAGCTCTTTTAAATATAGTTACCCTGGTAATTAAGGTGTCGCCAGGCTCGGAAGAGGCACAGCGATGGCGATGCTGGCTGGGAAAGCCATGCCGGCCCCGCGGGCTTCGTGCCTCTCAGCAGAGCGGGTGCCGGGGCCGGGGACCCACCGGCATCTCCCACCGGTGCCAGGGGCTCCGCGTGCCGGCGGGGGGATGGCTGCGAGCCCCCCGTGGGAAGCTGACGTCTCGCGTGGGCACCCACCGTGGCCTCCTGCCCGCCCGGCCGTGAGGAGGGGCTGCCAGGGCCGGTGCGGTGGGGAGCAGGGCGGGCAGGGGGAGGCGGGAGGGACGGGCCAGCGGTGGGCAGCGTGGTCCGCAGCGCAGCCCGCGCCCGGGGAAGGAGGCGTCCCCGTTGGCGGTGGTACCCTGCGGGCTGGGAGCGCCGGAGGGGCAGCGGGGTCACACAGCCCCGAGCAGAGAGGGTCCGGGTCTTGCAAGGACGGAGCGTTGCTGTGTTCCTGGGGGCACGGTGTTTGTGGTTGTTTTCAACAAATTTACATTTTAATCGCTTTCTGCTAAAACAAATTGGATTATTTTGACCTTTCAGAGCTCAGCTATGTACGCAATAGATTAAAACCAATCTGCCGGAGGCTGGCAGCCAGCGGCTGTGAGCGGAACGGAGTCAAGGCTGGGGGAGAAGCCCCGCGGTGGCCCGTGGCCGGTCTCCACGCGGAGGCAGCGGGCACGGAGCTCTCCCCCACAGCCCCCCCGACACCATTCCCTGCCGGAAAGCTCTCCCCGGAGCTGGGCGCCACGTCCCGGGGGAAGCTCTCTTGTGGCTGCAGGGTGAAAGGCAACGGGGTGGGATGGTGCAGTGATGGGGGCACTGCGCTTGCAGCGGGGCTGCTGGTATCGGCCGTCCCGAGCCGCAGCCCAGGGCTCAGGAGTGTTTGGTAGCGGGGCGGAAGCGCTGAGCGGTGCGGGTCTCAGCCCGGGAAAGCAGCACATGAGGATATGGAACATTTCACTAAATGTTTTTTCCCTTGCCCTTCTGCGGTGCTTTAGGTGTGTATTGTGCAGAAGCGAGACACCGAGAAGATGTATGCCATGAAGTACATGAACAAACAGCAGTGCATCGAAAGAGACGAGGTTCGCAATGTGTTCAGAGAGCTGGAAATCCTGCAGGAGATCGAGCACGTGTTCCTGGTGAATCTCTGGTGAGTGTCTCCTCTCCTCTGCCTTCTGGGTCCTCGCAGAGCCCCGTCCTCCCCATCCTCTGGGGACACGGGCGTCCGTGGGAGAAACCCACGAGCAGCTACGATGGAAGTCCGTGACAATGGGAAATGTGTTCAGGAGACACAGCACAGAAGATACCCGAATGTTATGGCATCCAACATTTTAAACCAGCTTAGCTTCTCTTTTTCCACCAAAAACCTCTGTGTGCTTGTTGGGTGTTTTTCACAGCCTCCTTGCAAATGCCACTATCGGGTCCCTCCTAAGGGCCCCCTGACAATTTAACCATAAAATATGTTTGTCCCATGGTATGTTGGGACTCTCTCCTGGATCCTCGTCCGGGTGGTCCGTCCTCTCTCTGCCTTCGCCCCCCAGTGAAGGAGCACCCAACACGGGGTAGGAACCGGGAAATCCATCACCTTCACCCATGGTCGACCAGCACACCACAAAGCGATCTCGTGCTGGCAAACATCTCTGAGCACTGCTGGAGGGAGGTGGGGCAGGAGCAAACACGGGACACATTACAGGGTGATAGAAATAAGGAGTTCATGGCTTATATTTCCAGACTGCACGAAAAGTGACATGAGAGATGATGGAAAACCTTTGATATCCCATTGCGTGCAGGATGACAGACTGAGAAGGGAAAAGACGACTGGTCCCTTCTCTTACTGTGTATGTGACTTGGGTTGCTCAGAATTTTGCCTAGGATTTATTCCCCAAGTGTCCTGCACTCCCTCGATGTGGTTTGAAACGCATTCTTTCAAAAGATATCACGGCTTTTGGTAGAGGCGGGCTGCTGCAGCCGGGGCTTGGCGAGTGTCATCGAGGCAGGGAGGCAGAACTTCCAACCCAGCAGTTTTAGAGATTGACTAAAAATTTGTGCAGCCACAACCGCAAGGAGAAAATAGTAAATGTAAAATAAAGGCCATACTGACTTGGAAAATAATGGGTAAGCAAAAATGCTCTGTTATGTAAAAAATGCAAGGAAGTGCATCTGCAACGCACAGTGCACAGTAATCCCCTTCTGAGACTGCAGGCGGTTTGTTACTACTGAAATGTGGTTCGAAGGCTGCAACCAGCGCGTTGTGAGCGGCTCTGTGACTTTGCAGAGGCAGGAGAGGGGCACAGGCAGCAGTTTTCCCGGGGAAGCCACACACCCTGGGGGGCCGCGGGCAGGCGGCTGTCCATGGGCCTCCCCTCCCTCTGCGGCCGTGGGGGATGCGCGGCAGGCTGGTGGGCGGGAAGATTTTCAAAAATTCAGAAAGTTTTATACCCAAGTGATGAAAATTGGCAATAGTTTACATTCTTTTTGTTGATCTGTTACTCCAGAATAGCCAAAGAAATCAATATTTATTTCTTCAGCATTTTAGCAATTGCAAATTAAATGGAGTTCAATCCAGTTGGTGGCCGGTCACCAGTGGTGTTCCCCAGGGCTTGGTACTGGGGCAGTTCTCTTTAATATCTTTATCAACAACCTGGACGAGGGGATCGAGTGCACCCTCAGTCAGTTTGCGGAGGACACCAAGTTGTGTGGGAGTGTGGATCTGCTGGATGGCCCTACAGAGGGGTCTGGACAGGTTGGATCAATGGGCTGAGGCCAATGGTGTGAGGGTCAACACAGCCAAGTGCCGGGTCCTGCCCTTGGGTCACACCAACCCCATGGACGCTACAGCCTTGGGGCAGAGTGGCTGGAGAGCTGCCCGGTGGAGAAGGCCCTGGGGGTGTTGGTCGACAGCGGCTGAACATGAGCCAGCAGTGTGCCCAGGTGGCCAAGAAGGCCAACAGCATCCTGGCCTGTATCAGGAGCAGTGTGGCCAGCAGGACTGGGGCAGTGACTGTCCCCCTGTACTCGGCACTGGTGAGGCCCCACCTCGAGTGCTGTGTTCAGTTTTGGGACCCTCACAACAAGACAGACATTGAGGTGCTGCAGCGAGTCCAGAGAAGGGCAGCGGGGCTGGTGAGGGGTCTGGAGCACACATCTGATGAGGAGCGGCTGAGGGACCTGGGGGTGTTCAGCCTGGAGAAGAGGAGGCTGAGGGGAGACCTTCTCCCTCTCTACAGCTCCCTGACAGGAGGGGGCAGCGAGGGGTGGTCGGTCTCTGCTCCCAAGGAACAGGCGATGGGACAAGAGGGAATGCCCTCAAGTTGTGCCAGGGGAGGTTTAGGATGGATCTTAGGAAAAATGTCTTCACAGAAAGGGTTGTCAAGCGCTGGCACAGGGTCCCAGGGCAGTGGTGGAGTCGCCATCCCTGGAGGTGTTTAGAAGCCGGGCAGACGTGGTGCTGAGGGACATGGTTTGGTGGTGGACTTGGCAGTGCTGGGTTAACGGTTGGACTCAATGATCTTAAAGGTCTTTTTCCAGCCTAAATGATTGTATGATTCTATGAATATTTTTTTTCCAATGAGTAATGAAATTCTTAAGACAACTTGCTCGCTTAGCAATTTTTTCCCTTTCAGCTCATACTTTTAGGATAAGCCTACATTTAAGATGTGAGCAGAAGTGTGTGATTCATAAGTATTATACAATCCCACATACTCTTTCCTCAGAAATACTGTTGCCAAATATAACAATTGAACGTTGTTTTGTAGTGTATCCTCACTGCTATCAGTCTCCTGCGGGATCCACTGTAGATTTAGAGAGGCGTTTTACTCTACAGTAAATATAAATCTCTTTTTCTGGTTTTTATGGTTAAATTAGCACTTGTGTTTTCCAATTCTTTTTCAGGATCGGCAGAGATATTTCCAGTATAGGATTATTGGATTGTTCACAACTGAAAATGTGAAGTTTCTCTGCAGTGACTGGCTGTCACAGCCCCGAGCTCTGCCCGCTGGTGGGGTTACACGGCAGCGCTCGGGGTGACAGCGGCAGGGCTGGCAGAGAGGGGGGTTGATGGGGATACTTATCCCTTCAGAGGACGTGTTGCTGAGGGCAGCAATAGGTTAAAAAGCGGGACAGCATCATGAGTTGTGCTTGATTAATTAGAAAGGTGCAAGTGGTGAAGCGGGCATATGCTCGTGGTGGGGGTGTTTGCAGTTTTCACGGGAGCTGTGTCATTAGGAGCGGGAAAAAGCCTGACTTGGCTTTGTGACTGCCGTGCGACTCAGCTCGCTCACGCAGTGCCGATCCCGCAGGTACTCCTTCCAGGACGAGGAGGACATGTTCATGGTGGTGGACTTGCTTCTGGGTGGTGACCTGCGCTACCACCTGCAGCAAAACGTTCAGTTTACGGAAGAAACGGTCAAACTCTACATCTGTGAGATGGCGCTGGCTCTCGACTACCTACGCAGTCAGCATATTATCCACAGGTAACCACGCAGGCTCTTCCTCGCAGTCGTTAGCCGGCGGGAGCTGCCTGGGGTGGGTGTGGGGCGGGCGACGCTGTCTCTGCTGCAGGGAGCCCCTAACGCCATGGGTGCCCCTAACGCCATGGGTGCCCCTAACGCCATGGGTGCCCCTAACGCCATGGGTGCCCCTAATGCCATGGGTGCCCCTAATGCCATGGGTGCCCCTGCGCTGGGGACCTGCTGGTGTTAAACCGCAGCGGCACCGCTGGGCCGGGGCACCCGCCGGCTGCTGCTGCGGCTCCCCGTCACTCGGAAGGAGCTCACGCTTCGCCGGGGGCTGAAAGCGCCCTCCAGGATGGGTTTCCAAACGATCGAGGGCTTTACAGAAATAGCCCGGTCTTGCCTTGTTAATTTTACTTGGAAATGATGCCCGAACAAGTCTGATGCTCCCACTGTTTTGCCCAGGAAAAGCATATTTCGAGTCCATCATAAAGGGACTCGTCTCATGTTGGGGTATTTTTGTTTTATACCTTTCTAATTTTTGATAGATACACAAGTTGCAGGTTTGTTGTTGTTGAGTTGCATCCTTGATCTGACGGAGGTTCCATCTTCCCATAACCTTGCTTCTTTTCCAGAGATGTGAAACCAGACAACATCCTCCTCGATGAGCAAGGTAGGACCTCCCTGCCGTACTTTGTCTGCCTCCTTCATCTGAGGGACAAATTCTTTACTGAGTGTCTTTTTTATCTGGAAAAAGTGTGGAAAAGGCACCGCTCCCAACTGTGCAGTGTTCGGTCGGAGGTACCTGTGCAGTGTAGTGCCGGGGAAGACCCACCGAGGGCAGCCGATCCCTCGTCACCCTCGCTCTGCCGCCTCCCTCGCTGGTGCCCCAGCGCACAGGTCGCCCATGCCGGAGATGCGGCACCCGGCACCGTGGAGAGCATGAAGCGCAAGAACTGATTTTGTTGAGTTTTAGAGCGAGTGATCTGCACATATACTTTTAGGATAGTTTTGATGTCTTCCTGGGGGTGGATCTGGGCTGAGCCAGGGGGAGCGAGCTCAGGAACTGGCTGAGAGCGTCTATGAGAGCATCGGCTGGTAATACTGTCTCAGTGGCCTGCACAGGAGAAGTACTGTAGGAGATCCTATAATGACCTCTGTTCCAGCAGTAGATCTTTTAAAACAAAGACACAATCTCTCAGGCTCCAAACCATCTGAGTTTTATCATAAAGCCTCGTAAAAGCCAAAGCTTGCACTTGCATGGGAGTTAATTAGAAAATAGGACAGGGTGAAAAGCCCAAACACAAATGGGAAAGCGGAGACGTGAGGGCAGCTTCACAGGACAAGGCAGGCTGTGGTGTACACACCACCTGCATAGCTGCCTTGTAGATAGAGAGCAGAAAGTAGCGTCCAGAAGGGCAAGTGGGGGGTCCTGTATACCAGGCTGCCTGGAAAATAATGACCTTTTCTGAATTTTAACTTTCAGACCTGATGACAGAGCAAGTAGAAACAGAGAAGGTGTTCCAGCACCGTTCGAAACATCTTAATGATTTTTCATACAGGCTTAGGGTTTGGGAAGTATTGTTCCGATTCCGTTCAGCTGGCGTGCCCAAATTTGCTGTGGTCTGTACAGAGTGGCAGTGGAGTGTTTTAGCTCTGGGACTTTGGGGGAGTCGTGCTTCAACGGCTTTCATCAAAAATGGTTCTAGGGCTTTAATCAACGCGACCAAGGCAACACTTAGCGTAGTGTTTCCCTGTTGTCTTCTTCACTGGCTGTGGTTTCTGGCTCGGGGAATTTGACCAAGGGCTGGAGCTGGTGTAGGTTAGAAGATGGCTCCAAGCGTGATTTAAAATCGAGACCCAAAGGCAGCTACCATTTAATCCCAGGCCTGGGGTGCTGGGAAAGCTTCGGGGTCTGTCGTGGCTGTTTGGTGGGGTCTGACCCGGACCTGCCTGCGCCCGTGCTGCACTGTCCGAGGGCAGAAGCTTATGAAAAGGAATGTGTTCTGACTGCATTGCCAATGTTCTGCACTGCAATTAATTCCTTCTTAAAATGTGTCTTTATTTAAGGTCACGCACATTTAACAGATTTTAATATTGCAACAATAATTAGGGACGGTGAAAGAGCAACTGCATTAGCTGGAACAAAGCCATACATGGGTAAGAAGTAATAGCTGTTCCTTACGTCTGTATTTTACATTTCAAGCGCGCTCACCGCATGCTGCCTGACAGTCCCTGTCTGTGACAAAGGCACGGAATTAATTTAGCACATTAATGCATGCGCCCGAGTCGTTCAGCGGAGCCTAATCATTCAAAAAGTGAATGAGTCGCTGCCAGCACACCCTCCCCATCCCCCCTGCCCTCCCCGCTGGCCCCGGGCTGGGACGTGGTGGGTCGCGGAGGGCACCGGGTGTCTGCCGTGCCTCGCTCGGTTGGGAGGGCTCTCCCCGTGGGCGCCCCACAGCTCAGCTGCTCCCCGCGGGCATCGGGCAGAGAAATAACCATAAGGTTTACCCACTGGCTTACGTGAAATGCTGAAATAGAACCAAACTGAAGTCAGCGAATAACCTGTTGTATTTCGCCCTTTCTCTTCAGCCCCGGAGATTTTCCACTCCTTCCTGAACGGCGGGACGGGCTACTCCTTCGAGGTGGATTGGTGGTCGCTGGGAATCATGGCTTACGAGCTGCTGCGGGGCTGGGTAGGGCGCCCGGCCGCGCCGAGGTCTAAGAACATGCTTTCGGAATGGCTGCAGAGAGGAAAGGGAATTTCTTCTCTTTTTTTATTCCATTTTTTCCCCAGAGACCGTATGACATCCACTCCAACAACCCCGTGGAGTCTTTAGTTCAGCTCTTCAGTACTGTCAGCGTTCAGTACTCATCTGCGTGGTCAAAAGAGATGGTTGCTCTGTTAAGAAAGGTGGGCAGTCCTGCTGGTGTGGTCTGCATTGTACATTAGCCGCGGTGTGCGTGGGACTAGCTGGAGAATTTTCAGCATATTAAAAAATAATGTAAAATTGAAATAGAAGTAATTTTTATTGCTTTGTTCAAGCTTAAACACAGATTAATTTTGTGTTTTGTTTGTTTATTATCTCTGTAATGAGATGGGTTATGTTTGATAGCAAAGGAAGGAAAAAGGCTGGTTGTGGTGTGACAATCAAATTCCTACCTGGGCTGGAACTGTGCCCCTCCAGCATCCCCCTCCATGATCGGTGTAACCTAAAAACGTGGCAGTTGTGGCTGAGGTGGCCACGTGAGCTGGAGGAACGTGTGCTGAAAGAGGGGAAATTTAGATTAGATCTGAGGAAGAAATTCTTGGCTGTGAGGGTGGTGAGCCCCTGGCGCAGGTTGCCCCGAGAAGCTGTGGCTGCCCCATCCCTGGAGGTGTTCAAGGCCAGGTTGGACGGGGCTTGGAGCAACCTGGGCTGGTGGGAGGTGTCCCTGCCCAGGGCGGGGGTGGGACTGGGTGGTCTTCAAGGTCCCTTCCAACCCAAACCATTCCATCATTTTATGATTCTCTGCTGCATTAGCTGCTCCCTTTCATCAGTCCTGCTGGGCCAAAGGGTCTAATTCGGTGTGTTTGGTTGTGAGAACTGTCGGGGGGGTTCCATATCTATGGGATGATCTGCTGCTTCCCTTGTACCGCACAGGAGAAAGTTGTTGATTTGCTGTGGAGGCTGTAGTTTTAGCTTCTGCTTGCTTGAGAACTCGGGAAAGTAGCTGATGGGTGTGCTGTAAAAGAGATTGTACACGGTGCTGCCAGCAAATAAGTGACTCTGATGTAAGTTAATGTTGGGTGGACAATGTGCATAATGAGATTTTGTTTTACGGAGAAGCAGTGTTGTTAGTTGTGACTGCAGCGGAGCATTCAGCGGGTTCATATTGCCATCTGCTGGGCTGCAATCGGGCTTCTAGAGACCTGGCGGGAATTAAACGTCTCACCAGGAGGATGCCAGCAGCCCCCTCAGCCTGGCAGGGCCCCCCGCGCCCCCAGAATCGCTGGGGCTTCTGTGCTCGGGGCACCCCAGCCCTGCGCTCTGCCCGCTGGGGCAGCCCGGGGGGCTCCGCGGGTGCCCAGGGCGATGTCGGGCGCCGCACTGCCCACCCCCTCCGAGGGTCTCCGCCAGCCAGGGGCAGCTCCCGCTCCCCACTCCCCGCTCCCCACTCCGGCACTGCGGCTGTGCCGGCATCGGCGCCCCGGGTATCCTTCCCGCTGGGCTGGTGCCATCACAGAGGCTTTACTTGGGAATTGGGAATTCCCCCCCTTTCATTTTAAAGATGAAGATAATCTTATGTCATGAAAAAGTGCCTGAAATGTTCCCCAGGCGGCAGCTGCTGGTCGAGGTGGGCTTTGCCCCCCCCCCCCGCACAAGCATCCCTGTGCTTGGGTGCTTGGTGGGCTGTGAGTACAGTGGCATCGCCTGCTTCTTGCCTGGCTACCTTTGGCGTTGGAAAAATACTCAGTGCTGACTTTATTTTCTGCAAAAAGATTGTAGCCACCTATAATTAACACGCCTAGAATTATGCCGCAGTTTTTTAAAGGAAACAGCCCTAGATGGGCATTTTGTAGATGTGCTGCTGTAGGTGTCCATCAGTTAGGACACTGTACGCACTTAGTTTGTTGATGCTCAAAACCACGCTGGGGGACTCAAATTCTAGGTGCTCTGGAAAAATGGCAAGAACTGGTCCGGAGGTGGGGTGCAGCACCGGTGCCAGTGGTGGCGGCACAGGCAGGCGGGGGGTCGGCTCCTGGAGAGGGACAAAGGTGGGCGCAACTCAGCCACCGTGAGCATCCCACGCCCGGGAGAGGGAGGACACACTTGGGGCTGTGGGGATGCACTGCAGTGGGGGCGTCAACTGAGCTTCAGTGAAGATTGTCACGGGGAGACTATGCAGAGAATTTTCAGGAAGCCCTACCCGGACTCTGTGTTAGACGTACCTCCAGGTTAGACATACGTCCACCTCAGGCATACCTCCAGCAGTCCTGGAAGCATAACTCAAGCCAGCTAAGCACACAGCGCGGTACACGGTGCTGAATTCTGTGAAAATCAGGTCTGTCCCCAGACCGATGTCTCAGCGGAACAAGCGATCATTTTGAATGTTTTTCTCTGTGCTTAGTAGTCCGTGTGTGTGACATACGGAGTAGTGTTCCCTGGTGTCACAGAAGTGGTGTGAAAATAGGACATGTGGAGGTTGAAACCGAAACGATGAGCCTCTGGGGGAATCGGCGTCTTTACAAGGGAGCGAGGTCTGTCCCTGCCACGGGAGGAGCGCGCCGGGGCGGCAGCGCCCGGGTGCTGCGGTGAAGGGTTCTGCATCGCAGGGGGGCACGGGAGGAGCAAACCCAGGCGGGTCCAAGAGCTCACGGAACCGGAGTTTTGGCCATCTGGTTTCACAACCTCCAGAACGTTTTTCCAACGTGGGTTTTTTCTGTAGTCTGTTACGTGTTTCCCGTGGCAGAAGGGTCGCTGCATGGCCGAACCATCCGAGTCGGCCTCTAGGGGCGGGATGCTCCTGGGCTCCTTTTCTTTCTCCTCTGACGGGAATGCTTTTGTCTCCCCAGCTGCTGACGGTGAACCCCGAGCATCGCTTTTCCTGCCTGGCCGACATTCAGGCCTCGGCGTACTTGTCTGGCGTGGTCTGGAGCGACGTCAGCGAGAAGCAGGTGGCACCAGGCTTCGTCCCCAATGTGAGTGGGAGCGACCCGTGTCCCGGCCCCGAGCAGGGGCCGCTTCTCTTCATTAGAGGAACCGCTGCGTTCAGCAGAGGGTTTCTGACGGAGAGGTGTCTGAGTGTATTTGCTGCGAGAGTCTCTGCTGTGCCTAACGCGCGCGGTGTCGTTCCTGTGTCCCGGCAGAAGGGCCGCCTGCACTGCGACCCCACTTTCGAGCTGGAGGAGATGATTCTGGAGTCGAGGCCCTTGCACAAGAAGAAGAAGAGGCTTGCGAAGAACAAGTCGAGGGATAACAGCAAAGACAGCTCACAGTCCGTAAGTGGTTTCTGGGGTAACAGCCAGCCAGGAAAAAAGGCTGAGCTGCTGAATTTGGGGGTGTATAGCGGTAGTTACTGTGACAATGCAGATTTATTTTGATAAAAACATTTGCCCAATGGAGTCTTCCCTACAACCAGATGTTCCTCTTATGTAAGTTTGATAAAACTCTTTCACAGTAATCTGTACTGTGGAAAATGAAATGAAAACCAGAGGTCCGGCACACCGGTCAAGAGAGAAACTAAAAGAGAAAACACATGTCCATACGACCTTCCCCTTTGCGAGGAGCACTGCCCCGTGTCTGCGCCAGCTGCCGGCGATTTACCCGGGAGCAGCGTATCCAAGCGCTGGTGATGGCCACGCAGAAACAGCCAGCCAGGCAGTCCCGGCTTTGGGTGATGGTCCCGCGTTTTCTCTGGCTGCGCGAGCGGTGCGGCGGGGCTCACCGCGCGGCTCTGCCGGCTCCTGCCCCGGGGCGAGCTCCGGCTGCACTGCCTGGGGCCGCCGGCGCGGGGGCCTGGGAGAAGCGTGCCCGCGGGCGCTTTCTGCAGAGAGGGATCGTTAGCCAGGAAATTAAACCAGAGATGCGATGCATTTGTTTCTTCTTTTTGCTGTGGGAGTCACAGTGCTTTTATATCACTGGGGAGATAACTACAAGAATCTCAGTTTTTACAGAGCAGACACGTCCCAGGAGTAAAACCAGCTCCTTACGCAGCAGAGCGGTACTCGGTCCTGCAGAGCCCGGGGGTTCGCCGGGGTGTTTGCGGGTACGGTGGAGTGCCGGGAGCCCAGGGACAGCGAACGCGCATCACCGCCGTCCCTGCTTCCCCCGCACGGTGCCCCTGTGCTGCACAAACCCCAGACTAAGGGAGCACACGGTGCTCCCCCCAGCGAGGCCAGCACCATCCGCTGTCTGAGGGCAGCGCCGGGCAGGGTTTTGCCTGTCTCGTTGTCCGCCAATTAACTGCAATGGATCCCTTCCCTCTTCAGCGGGAGTTAATGCTGCGATCAATGAGACTTACTGTAAATGCTGCAGAATCAATCGGGAAGTAAGGGAGGAAAAAAACCAGAATAAGCAACTTTGCAAATACCTGCCAGAGGTTTTGCTGCCAGGAGGGTGAAGGGTGCTGTGCCTGCCCGCACCCACGGCCCATCGGCAGCCGCCCGGCCCTCCCGCGGCCATGGCCCGTGGCGGGGGTGCCGCGGTGGGCGAGACGCTGCCTGGGCAGGAGACGGGTGTCCCTGCTGCGGTTGGAGGTGCAGCGGAGCAGCAGCGTTTGGCTTCAGAGGGGGTCTCTGCACCCAGACAGAGGTGATGCAGGAGGTAAAATGAAGGCAGACATCGGGAAGGGTGGGCTGTCCCCACGCCTGCGTTTCCCTCCCTTCCCGGGGCGCGTGCAGGCAGCGTACCTGCCGGCCCCCGGGGACCCTGCGCGGCCGTCTGCGCGACACGGCGGCAGCTTTGTGCCTTGTTCTTGCAGGGACGCCCAGGCACAGGCTTTGGGCTGGTCTCCCCCCATGCTGGCTTTCCTTCCTGTGGGCAGGTACCCCTCCCAAACCAGAATACACGCCTAAACGTGTTGTGTTTATCTGGAAAACTGTGTGCTATCTGTGTTTTCTGGAAAACTCTGCTCACCGCAGATGAAAGAAGCTACAGGCGAAGGCCATGAAGGCAATCAGCGGTGCTGTTTCCATCATCTGTTTGGGCTGAAGTTCCTGGTGGCCGGGAGGCTGCGGGCATGCAGCGGGCATGCAGCGGGCATGCGGGCATGCAGTGGGGAGCGCTGCGGTGCTGCAGGCAGCAATGCCGTGCAAAGGGGACTGCTTATGCGTGTACTGTTTTTCTTCAACAGGAAAATGACTATCTCCAAGAATGCCTTGAAGCTATCCAGCAAGACTTTGTCATCTTTAACAGAGAGAAGTGAGTGTGTGGGGTGCTTTTTTTTTTAAGGAAAAAGTACTCTTTTTCCTGACTTCCCTCAGGAGTCAGAGCGCCGGTGCCTGACGCCGGGAGCATCTCGCTGCCGGCTCAGCCCTGGGTGACTGACGGCAGCCGAGGAGCTCAGGTGCTGCCTCTGCCTGACAAGCAGTTCTCACCAAAAAGGGAGACGAGATCAGGGATTATTAATCACTCCCATCAAATAACATATGCTGCAGAGACACTTCTGGGATTTAACATATGTACGTCACACTGCTTCGGTTCCCCCGTTGCATCGTCTGTCCGTCCTGCTTTTAGAGGACGGTGGTTTGGAAAATGAAGGCGAGGAACCTGCTAAAATCCCTGCAGGTCATGGGTGGGCAGTGAAAGCGCTGGGGTTAGAGCAGCCGCTCCCCCCCCCGTGTTCGGGCACGCTGGGTTGGTAACCTTTGGTTGGTAAGTGACGCAGGAGACAGCCCCCATGGAGGAGGAGGTGGGGGCAGGGAGCCCGCTGCCCTGGCCACCGCTCAGGGCGCCTCTGGCCGAGGTCTGCGTGGGCAGCGCTCCGGAAAGCTGAAGCCGTGCAAGTCATTGCGGAGTATTTCAGAGCGTTTCGGTGTGTTTTGCTGATACGTCGGTCCCTGTGGTGGCCTTTTATGTGCTCTGCGTGTGCTCTGGAATGACTCCTCTCGTTTGGCGCGGGTCTGCTGCCGGCAGCTCAGGGGGAGCGGTGCGTGGGCAGCCCGGGGCACGCTGGCGGCTGCAGCCCACCTTCGCACCGCTCCCGCGGGGCGTTTGAGCTGGGGCTGACCGTAACGCCTGGTTCCTCCGCTCTGCGCAGGCTAAAGAAGAGCCAAGAGCAGAGGAGCGAGTCCGTGTCCCCCCCCGAGACCACCGACGAAGCCGAGACGGAGGCCGAGTCTGAGACCTCCAACTTGAACATGTGCAGCTCCGTCTGCTCCTCCGCGGGCAGCAGCTAGGCTGCAGCCGCCGGGCGAGGGTCGCTGGCCCGCGCCGCGCCGATAACCCGTTCTCAGGTTGCGCTGAGCACCGCAGGCTGTCCTCCGATCCCAGCGGAGCGCACCGACAACTAGTCTTGCCAAGCTGTAGCAAAACATAGTTCTTACAGAACTGCATTCCCGGATTTAACGGATCGCCAGTTCGGCACACTGGTTGCCTGTCGTGGGTAAAGGTACTTGCTATGCAACTTGTCAGAGGAGGTAGAGCAACTTCTTTACTTGTTCTTTTTTAATGTCAGATTGCTGATCTGCACATCTTTTTAATACCGTAAGATGACAAGAAAAGAAGTTACGTCCTCGGGTACGGGGGGAGACACCGCGCAGGGGTGGCGAGGGAGGAAGGCTGAATGAATAGGTGGTTTGAATTTTGCTGTGGCGTTCCCTGTTCGTAAAGGCTGCCGCAGGGACAAGCAATCCTCGTGTGGGTGGGAGCAGCCCCGCGCCCCTCCGGGCCGTGGCGGGCGGCAGCGGCCCCCTGGGACCCTCGAGCTGGTTCGTTGCTGCAGCGTGAGGACATCCCAGGCGCGTCCTTGTCCTCTCGTCACCTCTCACAATTTCTTTCCCAGCTCGGGGCAAATAAATGGGTTTTGTGCACTCCATGGATTCTTCTGGGGGTGGGTAATGATTAAACACATCACGGAAATGCAGAATGTATTTAAAATATTTGCTTTCTTCACATAGCTGCTGCGAGCGGCGAGGAGCTGCGCGAGCGGACCGGAGGGTTTGGTTCTCTTTGTCCGCGTTCGCGGGACGCGATTTGTCACAGGTTCACGTTTTATCGGGGGCCAAGTGGGTGGCCTTGCAATGCTGCTCGGTTATGAAAGAGGGGAATCTCTCATTTCACCCTTCGATTTACTTTATTTTCAGTGTAAAGTACAAGTACTGTATATAATTTACCAATACCTGTTTTAACTTCTTAATAAGACGGGAGATCTCTTTAACTGTTTCCAGCTGTGGATATTGCCTTTCTTCTTGTTTCAGAAGCCTTCACTATATTAGTTGCTTAATCTGCTGTAGAGTGGCTTTTGGTTACTATCGCTAAAAATGAGCCGTGGGTTCTGCTGCAGCGTACGGCTGTTGTGGTACACAGGGGTTTCGTCAGAACCGCCTTCGCTTTCAAACTGTCAACATCTGTTTGCTGCCAGACGTTAGGACAGTGCGGGGTTTGCAGCCTTACTGTATATTCGTAACGAAAAAATGGATAGAAGATGTTTTTAACAGATGCAGACTCTTTCAGGACAAATTTTTGCTGCGTTTTTGGTTTTGGTGAATAAAATAGAAAGGCGTAACCGGTACAAAACAATTTTATATGAAAAATGACACGGCACATTTATTTTCCACAGTTTTATGTGGAAATTAGTACGTGGTTAAAATTGTGCAGAACCAAATTTTCATAGAAGTCTTCAAAAGAAGTGTTCGGGTGTGCGGGCACAGCTTGCGGGGGGGAGGGCAGCCGGGGCTCTGGTACCAGTTGGGCGGTGATTTTCAGGACGGAGCCGGGTAACTGCTGTCCTCTGGGGCAGCTCTCACCGCGCTGGGGACCATCCAGCCCTCGGCCGTGCCAGGGGGGGACCAGGGCCGCACCGCGGGACCCGCCGTCAGCCGGGGGTCCGTGAGATGATGGACACTGGCTGGGCACAGGCATGGCCTGCGCCTCGTTAGGGGCTGTGTTAATGACGGGCCGAAGGGGCGGTGCAGCCGCGCGGTGAGCGAGGTCTGAAATAAGTGCTTTCCCCTGCGCCTGCTCCCTGCTGCAGGGGGGCACCTGCACCCGGCTCGGCCCCCGGGCTGCGCTGGGGGGACCTGCCCTCCGCCCCGCACGCTTCCAGTCTCGTTACTGGGTACCGGGGTAACCTCGTTACCCTGATCAGCTAATTTGCTTCTGATCAGAGCACTCTGATAACCCCGCTGCCGCGGAGGGTGAGAAACCCACCTCTTGGCCTGCCAGGACTCAGGCGGGGCAGGAGAAGCAGAAGGAGGGTCAAAAGCAAGTATTTATTCAGGAATTAAAAATTAGGGATGATTTACTCCACTGGTGTGGATAGGTTTTTTTCAGTAAACTCCATCTCACTGTTGATCATCTTTCTGTAAATAATGGCAAAAGTTCAGACTATGAGAAGGACAAGGCGCATAACATCTTTGGACCAAAGCGTCCCTTATATGGGATGCAGATAGATCCTGTTCAACCAAAAGCTCTCGGGCCAGGAGAGATGTTGGCAGTTTGGCAGGACGTCTAATCAGACGTTTTCATCGCTTTCCTTAGGACAAGTGACAAACGGCCCCTGAGGTCGAGGTTGGCGTGTGTAGGGAGGAGCTGGCTCACTTCTGAAATGGATGTTTCTCACCCCAAACCCTCTCTGTGTCGGTCATTTCTGTCCCCTTTTCAGCACTGCTCTTCCTGGGTAAGTTGTACGAAACACCCTCAGCAGCTCTCGGCAGAAACCGGGAAAGCCTCTGGGGAGGCGCCGGGTGAGTGCTCCTTCCCAGGGGACATGGTTTGGCGCAGACTGTGGCTGCCCAGGACGCACCACCGCACTCCGGCAGCGCCGTCCCGGGGACGCGCCGGGGGAGCTCCGCTTTCTGCCGCAGTCTGTTTCTGACCCTCAGTCACTGAGAGGAGTGCAGGGCACAGATCGGTGCGCTGAGTAGCAGAGACACCGTGAGTACCGTGTAACTGAAGTACTCATTATCGGTCTTAATGCACGGGCGTAACTTCGCCCGCTGAGGACCAGGTTTTATGGGCGCCTGTTTGTGCCCAGTCCCTGGAGCAGAAATTGCAAGAAAAGAGTAACTGGAAAATGGAAAAATGATAAGAAACAGATAGGTGTTTGCTTCGTTGTCAAAATCCCCACGATGGGTTTCCGTACACCGGGCCCTTCCGTCCCCGCCGTGCCGCTGCTCGCTGTGCCCCTTTGTGTCGTGTCCCCATCTCTGGTGCAACGGGTTATTCTCTGCGAGGGGGCTGGTTCCTGTGAAACACGTGTGGCGCTGAAATTCTCTGAACCGCTCCTCTCCTGTTCTCTCTGTTGCGTCAGAGCCTGAGGCAGCTCCAGGCGTGAGCAAAACTCGCAGTGAAGTCGTGAAACACTCCTGGTACCAAACCCCATCGCGCAGAGTCCATAGCAGCTCTCGTTTACATCTCCACTCCAACCAGAATACAATAATTTTCTGTAGATAAATATTTAAATACATGTATTTTTTGTATGACAGATTTATACAGGGTGTGTCATTATTAGCTGTGAAAAGTCTACATCGCCTATAAATTATTCTCCTTAAATTCCTTGCCATAAGATTGTTTTCTTATCTCTGTTGTATTATGAAGTTTTGCAAAGTTGCATATTTTTAAGTGTTTCCATTGAATTCCACAGACTTCACTGGGAATTTTGCGTAGCAAACAAATGCCAGATCAGGTCCTGATGTTTCTTCTCTTGCCAATTCTTTATTACTCTACACCTTGCCAAAAAGAGAATAAGAGTAATAAAATAATAGCAAAAAGGCCAATAATATGAACATTGACATCGGACAGTGCTGAAATCCTGATGCCTTGGTAGGGTATTTTTAAAAATTATTTCAGTGGAAATATATGTAAAGTATATCTTTGTATTTTATGTTAATACATTTCTGTAATTTTATTGCATGAAAATTCTACCATGTCACAGAATATTTAAGTTATGACAAGTTTGTGTTTTTGCAGATACTGCGAGAAGCCATTGCGTATGTGGAGTAATAAACGTGTATTTTTAACATTGCCAAGTATTTGTTGTCATTTCGAGGCTATTGATCTGTAGAAAAAAACCCACTGCATCTGGCAAAAAATGGGTGTTAAAATTACATTTCTTGTTTGCACGTGACAGACTGGAGCTGTTTAGCGTCCGAGTGACAGCGGTGGGTGTCCCAGCCAGAAGACACGGCTGTGTGCACTGTGCCCCCTGGCCAGCAGCCGCGGGGCTGCACAGCCGCCGAGCCGGCGGGTCAGTATGCCATGGGGTTTTTTAATTTCCTGCAAATGGGGTGGGGTGGGGTGGTGCCGGGCAAAGCCGGGTTGTGTGGCTGCGTGAAGGTGTGAACCACAAAAGCATCAAAATGCTGAAAGGTTTTTGTAGCCCAGCCGTTGCCGCGGAGCCGATGGGATCTCCCTGCTGCCGCAGAGCCGGGGATGGGACGAGAGCTGCAGGAACGCGGCCGTGAGACTCCTTAAGAGCAGCAAAACAGGCGTTAAAGGGGGAACAGCTGAATGCAGACATTTTACAGCGTCCCACTTTGCAGTGTCAGTGAGCGGGTGTGTGTAATTCCCTAGGGGGAGTATATCTTTACAGTGGTGGGGCTGAGGGCCCTTGGGATGGTGGCTTTGGGGTCTCGGCGAGGAAGAGGAGCACCCCGGGCATGGCCACCGGCCTGGGTCGCCCCTGTCTGTAGTGGCCCCTGCCCGGGGCACGGGTGACACACAGCTCCGAGTCACTCGGTCCCTGACGGGCTTGTGCTGGGCTGGAGCCCGGGATGGGAGCGGGGAGCGGGGCGGTGTGTGAACCCACGCAGGGGACACGGCACGGTCCCCGTGACCAGCACCCGCCATCGAGGCACCAACAACTAAGCTGCATTTTTGGTATTTCAGTGCGCAACCCTGGATTTTGTGTCTTAAACTCAATAAAAACGACCCTGGGGAACGTCAGGAGGTCTCTGCTTTTTGGCTTTCATCTCTCATCAGTGCTTGGAATTATTTATGACGGTTGTTGGTGCAATGGGCTGGCTTGCTGCAGCTCCGGGTAGAAAGCATCTACAAAGGCTCTTCCTGACTTCAAAAGAAGTGGTAAAGGAACGAGACAAATCAATAGATGAGCCTTAACTTGGCTCTCCCTGCAGATCCCTTCGCTGGCGGTTGGCAGCCCCGTGCCCCGGCCCTGACAGGGCTGTGCCTGGCGTGACCCCTTGTGGGTGTCCCTGGGTGGCTCCAAAGGGTGAAGGGCACGTGGGGCACCCAACAAGCCTGGTCACCCACCCCTTGTACAGGGGGAGAAGGCAAAGGTAACGGGGTGAGGACAGTTACTGAATCACAGAATCGCAGACTGGTGAGGGTTGGAAGGGCCCTCTGGAGCTCCCCCAGTGCCACCCCCTGCCAGAGCAGGGGCACCTCCAGCAGTGGCACAGGACGGCGTCCAGGCGGGTTTGGAATGGCTCCAGAGGGGGAGACTCCCCCACCTCTCTGGGCAGCCTGTGCCACTGCTCTGCCACCCACACAGGAGAGAAGGCCCTCCTCGGGTTCAGCTGGAACTCCCTATGGTCACGTTTGTGCCCGTTCCCTCTTGTCCTGTCACTGGGCACCACTGGAAAAAGACTGTTCCCATCCCCCTGGCACTCTCCCTTGAAGGATTGATGAGATCCCCCCTCAGTCTTCTCTTCTCCAGACTAAAAAGCCCCAAGTCCCTCAGCCTTTCCTCGTCACAGAGATGCTCCAGTCCCCTCATCATCTTCATAGCCCTTTGCTGGACCCTCTCCAGCAGTTCCCTGTCCTTCTTGACCCGGGGAGCCCAGAACTGGACACAGTGCTCCAGATGTGGCCTCCCCAGGGCAGAGCAGAGGGGGGGATGACCTCCGTCAACCTGCTGGCCACACTCTGCTTGATGCCATTGGCCTTCTTGGCCACCAGGGCACATTGCTGGCTCATGGGCATCCTGTTGTCCACCAGGACTCCCAGGTCCTTCTCCACACACAGTCCTTAACTTACAGGGTGTGAAAAAGCTGAGAGACTTAAACCGCTGCAGCAGCGCTGTCGCCGGCTGCGTGCCCGGTGCCTGTTATCGCTGTGCCTAAACCGCCCCAAACAGCGTTTGCCGGGGCTCACCCTGGGCTGGGACGAGCAGGGAATGGCCCTCCCCGTGTTGGTCGCCCAGCGTTGCCTGTCTGACCTGCCGAGATGTGTGGTGCCGCTGTTTCGGGTGGCCGACCCAAGGCAAGGCGGGTGCCGGCCGCTGCTGCCGGCGCAGGGGACTGGGGGAGCCGCGTTCCCCAGCAGGGCAGGTCGAGGCGAGGGTCCCCACAAGCTGGGAAAACAGCAGCAAAGAGCGTGGAAATGCAGTGACACCGTGTCCCTGCAGCCCTCGGGCTTCCTCGGCCGGGCACCTCCCGGCAGCCCTCGGCCGCGCTGCTGGGCCACGGGGTGTCCTCACGCTCAATTTTAACTCTGTGCGATTTTCCGTTGCCTGTAAATGCGCTTGCATTTCAGACCGATGCGCTGCAGCGAGTATTCTGTTTTGGTTTGGCCTGGGCAATCGTCATCTTTCAATTTTACTGTTTTTTTTAAACAGTCCTGCCCTTCTGCTGGGAGCGGAGAGGCTCAGCCCCACGCCAAACGCGGGTCCCCCACTGCCGCTGCTGCCGAGCCCGGCACCGGCCCTCGGTCAAGGGCACGGAGCGTCTCCCGCTGCCGTCGCCCGTCTGCGCCTGACCCAGAGCCCGCGGGAAAGCTGTCTGAAGAAATTAAGGCCAAAGAGAGAGCGCGTTTGTGCCGCCGGTGGTTCCGTTTCCCGGAGGCTCCGGCTGCATCAGCCTCTGCCAGGGCGGCGCTCAGCGTCTCCGGGCACCGGCAGAGCTGCAGAGATGCGCTCAGCCTCGTGCCGGGCGTTCCCACGCCGGGGCGGCCGCGCAGCAGCGCCGGCTCCGCACCTCCCGGCCCCCCCTCAGGGAATGGGCTGCCTGACGGAGGCAATAAATGCAAAGGCTCCCTTCAGCAGAGCAGGATTCCAGCCCTCCGCCAGCGAGGTGGATGGAGGGACCACAACCGCTTCTGCAGGGCGATGCTGGGACAGGGGACGGTGTCTCCAGTTCCTACCGTGGTCCCCACTGTCCCGAGGTACCTTCCACTAACGAGCCTGGCTGTTGGGAGAAAGGGGTATTGGGCAGAGAGCACAGAACTTCCCTCACTGGGGGTGCTGGGGGTGTCCCTGTCACCCTGTGGGTGTCTGGGCAGCTGGGACACATCACTGTAACTTTTATCTTTCCTATTCCTTATGCAGTTCCCATTGCCATTACTTTAAAATGCTACCTAGAAAGAAAATAAATAGATGTCTCAGTGCAATCGCATGAAAAAACCCAGAAAACCAACACATGAAATTAAATAATTTGTTTGAAATTAAATACAAAATATATGAATGAATATATTTCCATGCATGTTTGATGCAAAAGATACTATAGGTCATGGCATTAAGCTGTGAGACGTAGGTCAGATCAGATAATCCAAAAAAAAGCCACCAAAAAAAATTTGTCCCTTCCTGGTTTAAATTTGTGAATTCAGGTAGTGATACATTCATCTATATTTAACTCGTGGGTTAGTGTACCCAGAGCTGCTGGACAGTGTGATTTTAGCCTCTGGAGCAGACGCTCGCTCCTGTTCCCACACCGTTTCTGTTCCCTCTCTTGCTCCCTGGGCTCAGACAGAGCTGGAAATCACAGCGTGACAGTGCCCGGGGAGACTCTGCCGCTCACAGACACGTTACAGCGTCTCGCGCTGCCTCTGCCTCTCACGGGCAGCAGAAGCAATGCTGACCCAGTGGGAAAAATCAGACCACCCTCCTGGTGTTTCAGCTGTATTTGCACCCCAAGGGCTTGTGGTGGGCAGGGCGGCTGTGTGACACCGAACCTGATGGAGCAGCTCTTGGCAAGCGTGCAGGGTCTAAGCAGAAGGGGGGATTCCCCGTTACTCCTACACAAATGACAATAAGCCTCTTTCCACTGTCAGAGGGGAGTACAGGGACCTGCACATCACGACTGGATGTTACAAACCTTCATGCATAAAAACCCAAAGGAAGAAAACACAAAAATGGACTCGGATGGATCAACCACTTTACCATTTTATGATTTCCCACAAAGTTTATTCAAAGCAAGGAACAGAGAACGAATGGCGAGCCATTCTCTTAGAGGTACATGCATAGTTTTGTGGAATAGAGGTTCACCTTTACTGTACATACCTTTAAATATAATAAACGGGCTCTAATATCCTTTATAAAAGAGTTTGTCATATGCAACTGGCCTTGAAATGAGCCTTGTTATTGGTTGTAAGACTTACACTCGGTTCTTGAAAAACTGTATAAATAATCTTTAAAAACCAAGGCTAACAGAGAGACTGCAGCCCACCGGCGCGTCTGCCACGGCTCCAGCACCCGTCCCGCCCCCGGGCGCTGTGACCACCGCAGGGACCGACGGCCGCGCCGCTGTCCCGCACAGCCGCAGCGACGGCGACGCCGGCAGCACGGGCAGGCCGGCACCGCGGACGGGGTACGGATGTGCTGGGGGACGCTGCAAACACGGGGCGAAACTCTCTGTGTTAAAAACAGTCGGAAGTGCTTGTGGGTTAAAAGTCCTCTGACTGGGAAGGGCAGTGGATGCTACTGGAAAGGAGCGTGTTCCAGCCAAAACGCACCTTCGCTCTCGTCGTGGCCAGCGGCCGGCGGCACGGCCGCGCACGCTGCCAAGGGCAGGTCCAGGCGCCCACATGCACACGGTAAGGGCGTTCCGAGGAGCCGGCGAGGAAACACACACTGGGAGAAATCGAGATGGGAGCGCTACCTCTCGGGGGGTTACTCTATTTTCTACCTACAAGAAGGGCTGGGGCAGCTGACGAACGCTCCATCCTGAGCCTGAGGGTGACCCACCGTCCCCTTCCCGGCTG
>VUYV01000063.1:3733960-3750864 GCA_008711295.1 Anarhynchus alexandrinus | reverse complement strand
TGGGTTAAAAGTCCTCTGACTGGGAAGGGCAGTGGATGCTACTGGAAAGGAGCGTGTTCCAGCCAAAACGCACCTTCGCTCTCGTCGTGGCCAGCGGCCGGCGGCACGGCCGCGCACGCTGCCAAGGGCAGGTCCAGGCGCCCACATGCACACGGTAAGGGCGTTCCGAGGAGCCGGCGAGGAAACACACACTGGGAGAAATCGAGATGGGAGCGCTACCTCTCGGGGGGTTACTCTATTTTCTACCTACAAGAAGGGCTGGGGCAGCTGACGAACGCTCCATCCTGAGCCTGAGGGTGACCCACCGTCCCCTTCCCGGCTGACCCCAGCCCCAGCAGGACCTGCGTGCGCCCCGGCGGCAGCGGTGACGGTGAGGTCAGCCGTGCCGGCGGCGCAGCGGGGGAGCGCAGCCCCGTCAGGACAGCGAGGTGATGTTGGACCGGCCACCCGGTGGGGCGATGATCTTCTGAGCTGTGCGTCTGGCAATGTGGTCATCCGCCTGCGACCCTGGGGAAGGGGAAAGGCATTCTATGATTTTATGATTCTGTGATGCATTGATTAATAAATTATCACAGAATCACAGAATGGTTTGGGTTGGAAGGGACCTCGAAGACCATCTAGTTCCAACTCCCTGCCCTGGGCAGGGACACCTCCCACCAGCCCAGGTTGCTCCAAGCCCCATCCAACCTGGCCTTGAACACCTCCAGGGATGGGGCAGCCACAGCTTCTTGGGGCAACCTGCGCCAGGGGCTCACCGCCCTCAGCATAAAACATTTCTTCCTTAGATCTAGTCTAAATCTCCCCTCTTTTGGTTTAAAGCCACCACCCCTTGTCCTATCAAAACAGCAAAAATTAAGTTTCTGTTCCTCAGCTTGGCGCTGCCGCTTATGCTAGCCTGGGACCTGGTGATCCCCCTGCGAGCCAGCCCCCCGCCCCCTGCGGCCCCCCGACTTTCAGGGCCCCCAGTCCTACCAGACAAGCTGAACCCCGACTGATGGAGGTTGCGCACGGGGGGAGCCTGGGCTTTGCCGGCACAGGGCGCGATCCTGGACGCCGCGGTGGGCGCCACGGCTTTGGCGCTCGCCAGGACATCGTGGACCGGTCCGTCGTACAGCCCTCGGGGGACGCCGTGGACTTCGGCCAGCTACGAGGCGGGGAGTAAGCAGAGGTGTAAGGCACGTATTTAATCTAATGTGAACAAGAACCAGACCCAACCTACGGGTAATGACTTGTTGTCCTTCTGCCTGTGCCCAGCCCCTTACGGAGGGGTTTTGGGGAGGCTGCACCCCCTGAGAGACCAGCCCAGACGCCCCCGTGGCAGGACAGGGCAGCTGGCAGCTCTTCCCACGCTCAACGCCAGGCAGATGATGCTGCCCGGACCCCACGGGCTGAGGTCCTGTCCCTCGGGAAAAGGGGCTCTGAGGGGTGGCCGGGGTGTCCCTGCCATGTGAGGGTCCGCGCTCCCCTGAGGGCACCATCCCAGGGGCACGTGCCCCATCTGGTGTCACCGGTGTGACCGTCACATCCTCCCGCAGGGAGGCTGAGCTCAGCCCTGGGCGCTCAGGGCTGCCAGGGCAGCCGAAGCCCTCCTGACTTCATCACCACTGTTCCATCACGGATTCGCTTAAGGCTGTTTCTCCTCCCAGGCGGAGCAGTGACAGCCCTTTGACCACCACGGGGTCAGAAGGGACTTGTTTGGAAAATGAAAAGTGCTGGGTTTCAAATTAAAAAGGCACGGACTGATAGGTTATCAAGACATATATAGCAAATTCTGTAGAAATGTTTCTCTTACATGACCTCTGCCTTCATCATGCTGAATTATCTTGTAAGGAAAATACCCCGCTCAGTGGTTTCCAGTGCTCCTTTTGGCCATAGCTTTTGTGGGAAGCGCTGGCTATATCCCGGCTGGCGAGCCGGCCCGGGCAGCCCCCCGGGCGGTTTGCACAGCGCCGAGCGCACCTGCCTGAACACGTTAACCCAAAAAACCCACCCCGCGCCGCCGGCGCTGACGCCCGCGGATCGCCCCGCCAGAGCAGGGACGTCAGCCCACCGTGCGTCACGGGTTGTGGTTTGCAAACCGCAGCCCTTACGGTAACAGCTATGGCACGCGGGGTCTGCTTCCGCACGACAGAGGTGCGGCTTGACCGCGCACAAGGAGCCCGGGGACCCTCTGCCCCAGCCGGTGGGACCGGCCAGCCCGCCCACCGCTCGTCTGTGCGTGAAGAGGGATGCGGGACGGGCCAGGGAAATGGAGGAGGCCTCCACTGGCACCGTCAGATGGAGTGGACACGGATGCCCACCGCCAGGCAGTGCCGCGGGGGAGACCCGACCTCCCGCAGGGACCTGGCAGGCGCCTGCCCATCCCCATCGGTCGGGGACCTGGCGGGTCCCATCCCCATCCCTCAGGGACCTGGTGGGTCCCATCCTCATCACATGGGGACCTGTCGGGTCCCATCCCCATCCCCATCCCTCCTGACTCCAGAGACACCCCCAGGAGACCCCCGGGAGCGGGGGGTTGCTGCCGCAGCTGCCAGCGCCGCTGGTGCCTCTGCGGGTAATTTGGGGTTAACAATTTCCGCTCTACCTTCGTCTACAATGCATAATGAAAATGTCCACAATAACAGCTGGCAAAGGGGAGGCCACAGCTGTTAAGAAGCTTTTTATATACTTGCACGTCTTCATATCTCCTTAAAAAGCTGTGCTGGCACACCGAGCGATTTATCTTATTGTATTTCCAGTAACCCCGACCACTACACCCATTAGTCTTTGAGAGACGCAGAGCAGACACTGGGAATACAATAACATAAACTTTTCTAACGTAGGCAGGAGAAGAATTCCTCCCTTCTACCTCAATGCAAAAGAATCAAAACCAGATTTGCTAGAAGTCATGTGTTTCCTTTATAACTTTATAATAAGCAAGTAATACTAATAGTATTAGTGTTATTAGTTATTGATTAACGTGCCAAGCCACACACCAAAGCAGTTACATGACAACGTTACAAATTTCCAAGGCCTAAGAAGAAATAATATTAATAATATTTTTGTTTCTGCTGCCTATTCCATCAGGAAGCTTACTATAACAGCGACTGCAATGCAACAATGCAGAGAGATTGCAACGAAAATACGGGATTATCGCAAATAAAATTCTCCTTACCCTGTTTCTTGCCTTTATCCTTTTATAAACGAAATCAGGGAATGTCTTTCTAGGAATGAAGCGCCCTGCCCCCTGGGTGACAAGCAGGTTTCCATCTTCAAGGACAACTCTTCCTTGACTTATGACCACGGTAGGAACCCCGTGGCACTCGGTGCCTTCAAATATGTTGTACTCCACGTTCTGGAAAGAAGAACCCAAGGTACTCGGTATGGCTGAGGCTGGAGAGGAGCAGGCGACGGCATCGCCAACTGCACACACAACACCATCTGTGTACACTGCTCCTCGCGCACCCGCCGTTGTGCTGAACTCACCCTCCACATTTCAAATAAGAAGGTTCTTCTAATTGCATGAGCTAACGCAAACTGGTATGGAGAAACTAAACCCTCAAAACACCCAGTACTTGCCCAAAAGACATGCAGCACTCCTGGAGCAAACTAGACTTGTACTGTACGCGAACAATTAAGTCCCTCTAAGCCCCAGAAGAGCTCTGCTAAAGTTCTCCATTTGGGGGCAGAAGTTCTCATTTCTTCCAAGTCACTGCAAGTCTTCGACGGGAACAGGCGTGGAAAGTCAGGTCTGTTTTGTGGGAAATGCAAAATCGTGCCACTTTCTTCAAATCCTCCCACTGGTATCACTAACAAACTGTCCAAAAAATGAACTTTACTGTGAAAAAATGCAGCACTATAAAGAAGCGAAAGTGAATTTTCTGGACCAAAAAATAACCTGTTCTTTTTTAAAGAAAAGACCCGAGTATTTCAATCATAATGATAATTTTCTTCAATGAAAACATATTTTGGTGAAAAAAACCCCACATGGGTCAAACTGTTTCTACACTGACTTCAAGCAGCTCTGTCGCCAACATTCCTCACACCACCTCACCCCCTCCTCTCTTTCAACTGCAGCTTTCTGTCTGAGGCTCCTGTCGGAAATTAGTTTGGGGATGTCCGTGACCTGGAAAACCACGGCTAAACCCCCACTAAGGTGCGCCCGAATCTCCCCGGAATGAGTCTCCCCTACGGACAGGCAGCGCCCGCGGAGGACAGGAGTGCGAGCAGGAACGGGTCTGGTTCTAAGGGAGGGATGCCAATATCTTAAACTATAGTTTAATACTATAGTTTAAACTATAGTTTAATACTTAATACTTAAATACTGAATCTATAGTTTAATACTTAAACCAAGTTCAGCACTTACATTTCTCTAGCCACAGCCAGTACATCGATCGTAAAATCAGTGCAGCAGAGGCAGCCTCAGCGCAGTCGCCCTGCGACTCAGTGACAATCCTACCCCTTCCCAATTCTCCAGCTCTACAGCAGCCAAAGAGTATTTTCATTTGCTTGGCTTTTACAGAGGAAAAGCAAAGTCCTTCATCCCTTTATCCACACCAACAGCTCCTCCCTTGCTTGATCTGACCTTTCTGATCTGAAGAAATCTATTCCTTTACTGCTCTCTTCTGACTCCAAAACCACCTCACGGAAATAATTAAAAAATATTTTACCAGATTGTGGGTTTTTGCCGAGATGATTTTGGTAGCCTTGGGGTTCCACAAAACCAGGTCTGCATCAGCGCCCACGGCGACGCGCCCCTTCCTGGGGTAGCAGTTGAAGATCTTGGCAGCATTGGTACTGGTCACCGCTACAAAATCGTTCTCGTCCATCTTCCCGGAGACCTGGGAAAGAGAGGGGAAGAGGGACCGTCACTGGAGGTGCATCCTGCTCCCGGCCGCGGGCAGCAGCCCTGGCCCCGTGGCCGGACTCCACGTGAGGATCCACTCTGCGACAGGGCTGCAGTTACGGGGAAAAGGGAGATGTGGGGGCTGTGCCTTGTCCCTGTGGGCTGAATAATGCAAGAGAGGTTTTTCTTTTCCCTGGACTCTGTGAAATTCAAGGTCTCTGAAAAACAAGACCTTCACTGGGAGGCTCCAACTCCCTGTACAGGTGTCTCACGTTCACTGAAGATGGTTAAGGATATTCCAATGAAGGAAGACTGGAAGTGAACCTAAACAGTGCTATTTATCATCTTTACTTATTATCTTAAGATAAATTCCATTTACATGTGAACAAAGCCTACCTAAGACAGGGTGGCTTGGTCCCCAAGCTCCTGGAAGCCCGCACAGAGGTGTCTGCTGGGTGGGATGCAGGCTAGAGCCTCCCGGGGATGCTCCTTGGGCGGGCAGGGCGCTCCGGTGTGCAGGGACACGGGACGTGGTCCCACCGGGCAGACGCTCGTTTGCCACGGCTCTCCCTCGGCAGCAGAGCTCCGCTCCCCACAGACACCGAGGTGCAGCAGAACCCGTCCCCACCAGTGGGGCCTGGGGCAACCGGCCAGGCACGGCCATGGCCATGGCCATCAAAGGAGAGACGCCCTGTCCCCCTCCACCTCCCCAGGCCCCCTGGAAGCACTGGGGAAGGTGAACATCGCGTCTTACCCTCAGGGAAATGTGTTGGAGAGACTTTCTCTTGTGCCTGCGAGTGAGCGTGGGGTGGGTGATCCCCCTGCCGAAGCCTTTGAAGACACTCTGAAGGCATCCGAGTGTCACACTTCCTCTCGTTAGCAAGCTCCTCTGAAGGTGCAGTCTAGACAATGTCACACCTCCTGGCTCGTTTGCATTAACGAGGACGCTGACACCACCTAGCACCGGCACTGCTCACACGCACGCGCATCCCCGGCTTCGCACGGAACCGGCGCTCCTTCAGTACCTACCACGCACTTCTCCCAAATTATCGACATGCGCTCTTCGACGCCGTTGGTTCCCTCGGGGATGAGGGTGAAGTTGTCCTTCCCCACTGCCTTCTGCGCGGTGGTGAAGGTGCAGTGGGCGCTGCCTGTGACCTGCAGGTCCCCGCTAGGCAAAGCACAGCAGAGGCGGTCAGAGGAGGCACCCGACGGCGCAAACCGCCTTCCCGGCACTACCACCCCCCACCCCACCCCGTGACACCGCTCCTCGCGGTGGGCAAAGGCCACCCGCGCCCGGAAGACTGCCCGGGACACTAACGGCTTGGGGGCTTCGCGCTCCGTCTGTTCAGCACAGACCGGTTTCACCAGCAAAGACCGTAAAGGCAGACGACTTACGATCTGCAAATGCCAAAGAAAGTCACAGTAAAAGTCAATTTTTACAGGTACACAGAGACATCTCACTCTACTAACTTACACAGGAACTGAGCACTGGAATCATCCAAGAGCTGTAAACAGCAGCCTCATAAGCACTATTTATATTCTCCCCTGAATTTGGCCATTACTTTTACTATTTAAACCAACATTTTAATCTTTGTACCTTCCCTTTGAACCTCAGATTATTTTAGGAAATGGCTCTCCAAGCGAGGTTCTTTTAAAGCACGGGTATGGTTAACTAAAGCAAGAGCCCGGATAAACCCCGATGCTACGTGCTACCGTGTCACCGTGGGAGGCACTGGAGCCACGCTGGCGGCAGGGCGAGAGGAGACCTGAGCAAGGGTAGCTTGAGGGGCCCGGGGGCACGCCCCCAGATTGAAGTCAAAACTGTGCTAGACTGAACTATGCTCCTATTTTATTGCCTCTTTTAAGAAAATATCAAGTGTATTCAGATAGCTTTACATCCTATGTAAGATATACTAACTTGAAACACTTTTCTTAACAACTGCTTATCCTTCTAGGAAAAAAAATCCATTTCAGGGAATTCTAAGAAATGTTTATTTCTTCTTTAAAATATATATTGAATGCATTTTTTTTTACAACTACCTGGATGCACAAACATCTCTTCATCCCACTTCAAAAATTCTCCAGGCATTACTTCTGGACCCAACTTTTCTAACTCCCCCCGCACCGGGCTGCGTTCACTGCGGAGAGCGGTGCCGCTGCAGCGGGCCATGCGGCTATGACCGGAGGCGATGCAGGGGCCGAGCTGCAGGACCTGAGCACCGACCCTCCGCTGGGCGCCCATCCCCACGGCTACGGATTGCTTTCGGCAAGGCGGCGGTGGCAAATTTGGTGCCGTATTTGCTGTGACATGTGAAATCCTGACCCGCGGCAAAGCTCCAGCTGTGATTAACAGCTTGGCGGCTGTGACCCTGGATACAGCCTCGCAGGAGGGTGCTTGTGCTTCCCTGCCCACTTGTATTTATTTCCCTGCCCGTTTGGGTTTATGTCCCTGCCCGTTTGCCTGCTGGGCTGCCAGCGCCCGCCTGGTCCCTGCACGGCTCCAGGGATGCTCCCGCCGGTCCCCGGGGCTTTGCTGTGTACCTCACCACACCGAAACAACTCCACCCCGTGACGTGCCCTAGAAGTTTACGTTTCACACATTTTAAAATTTTGCAAACGCCCGACGTTGCTTGTGATAACCCCCTCCTTTTTGCGGCGGTGCTGACGCAGGGCCGGGGGCTCTCCCCAGGACGCAGCGAGGGGGAGCGGCGGCGGTCGCTGTGCCCCCGGCGCTGGGGTGTCCCGGCCATCCCGCGGGACGCTGCGCCTCCCCCCTCCGCTTCTGCAGGAGGAACCGGGCAGCGCGAGTCTGCTTTTTACAGGCAAAACCTGGTAACTCTTTCCTGGCTTCATCAAAGCACAATTTAGACTCTTTTTGAGAGTCTCCTGGCTCAAAAACCCAATGATTTATTCTTTCGGTATGGAAAAGTGCGCCAATTGGTAAGATTATGCTTCCTACCCTGATCATAATGTGAAGGGGAACGCTGGACTGTGTGCGAGCCTCTGCCGGGCTGCCGCAGTGCCCAGGCACTGGGGGGGCTGGGGGTGCCCCCGGGAAGCCGGCGGCTGTCACCCACCGGGAAAGCTGGGGGGCCGCGGCAGGGAGGTGAGGGGCGGCGACCCCCCCGCCAGCCCCGCTCTGCAGGCGATGCCCGTACTGGAAATGGCGCTCGAACGAACGCAGGAGATGCGCTCAGGCACCCGCACCGCCGCGGAACTCACCAGGACAGGAGGGAGGTGAGGTGATCCGGCGTGGTGGGGTCCGGGCTGATGGGGGGCGACGTGACGAAGGCGGCAGCTTTGGCCCAGTTTTTACTCCAGTAGTGCGAGCCGTCGGCGCCCAGGCTGGCGGTGATGGGCTCGCCATACACAACCGTGCCTGCGGAGCAACGAAGGAATGAGGGCAAACGCGCCGCGTGCCCTGCAGCCTCATCACACGGCACGGACAAACGCCGCAGACAGCGATATGGGACGGTTTCACTTATCTTCAGTGTTCTCACTACTTCAGCTTTTTAAATTCACGCTAATCCCTCAGATTATCTCATACAACTGGGAAATGCTGTCAAAACAAGTTTTGAATCCGTCTGTTTTCTCCTTAGACCAAACATACATCTGTATCCACAAACCATCACGCCTTCCTCAACCCAAACCAGCGTCTCGGGCAGAGTCACCCCGCTGGGGGCAGAGGCGGCTGCGGACCCCCGTCCCCGGGCACAGCCTTCCGCCCTGCTCCCTGCAGGATTGCTTCCAGCTCTTCCCACTCCACCCCCAGTGTGCAGTCGGATTTTGCTCCAGATCCGGTTTTCATTTAGTTCATGACAAACGATAGCAAGCGAATTATTCCCTTTTTTTCAGCTGCATCTACCAAGACTCAGGTGTCAAACTTTCAAGCACATCTCCTCAAATCTTTCCAGCTCAGAGCAATTAGCTCTGGCACACGCTGCGAAGAAAAGCCAACACTGAGTTTTAGCACCCTTAAAATGTGAGAAAACTTGGGTGATAACGAGTTCATAAACTTTGCAGCTAGCGTGATGTTCTTGGACATGTTTAAACACACTCAATTAGCACACAAACACAAACCAGCGCTTTACCTTTCCTCTTTGCTTGAGCTAACACGTCTGCTGCCCCTCTGCTCATTATCTTGGTGACGTAGAGGGGGCAGTTGGCTTGCTTCGCGATGGTGATGGCACGGTACACCGCCTCCGCTTCCACCTGCGGACGCCAGAACACAGCAGAAAACGTCTCAGGGCGCCTCTGCTACAGCCGCGGCGCCGAACCCCCGCGCGGCTCTGCCCCAGGGCTGGAGACGTTACCTCCTCGGGGCGGCTGAGGACGTGCCCTTCTGGCCCGGTGATCCCGAGTTCCAGCAGCCTCTTTTGCTCCTAGGTGGACGAAGATGAAGGAAAGAGCAGTCAGTGATAGGAACAGCCTGTCCGAAGCCATGCAAGGGACAAAACACCTTTTCAGAAGGACCCAAAGGGCGATGGAAATCCACAAACAGGAGCAGGCAGTACCACTAGTGCCTGTGACACCCCACACACCGCTGCAGCCCATCCCAGCAGACCCATCTCGCGCTGAGGAAGCACTTCTGGACCGGGCAGTGCTGTGTCCCAGCAGGACCTGTGGACCTTCCGCGCTCCTCAAACCCAGCGGGCTTCTGGAGGATGTGGGATTCTAAACCCGCCACCGCTCGCTCTCAGGCTGAGCTAGACACCGTGCACGGCCACGGCCACCGGGAAGGCGGAGGGGACTGCCCCGGGCCCGAGGCCGCCTGCGGCTGCTGGAAGCCCCCGGAGGAAGCGGAGATGGGCGCAGGGCAGGCGAGCCCGGCAGCGGGCGCAGCACGTGCAGCTCTCCAGAGTGCCACCCGGTGAGTGACACAGCCACGGCCCGGCACATTCCCCGTCCCGGCGCGCAGCAGCGGGAGACGGCCGCTGGAATGGGCTCTGGCTCGCACCCGCGCTGCTCGCCGTGTCTGTGACAGCAGATGTCCGGCACACACCTCATCCAGTTCCCCTTCTGTCACCTTTTGTATCGTGTCACGCTCCCCCTCAGCTGGCGTTAGGCACAAGGACATTAATCAACACTACGGACCAGAGCTCACAGGCTTTAAAGAATCCCACTCCTAGAAGAGGTTATTTCTCCATGCCCCGCATTCCTGCGGCAGATATCCTCCGAGTTTGCCCCCAGGGCTGCAGTGCCATCACGCCGCAGCTTAAAGACATACTTCTGAAGATACCGAACTGCCTGGGGTCACGTTGTGTTCCACAGCCAGCTGCAGAAAAGGTTTCTCAGATAAAATCCCGGGGAGGTGGGAATTAGCCTTTATCCTGTTTGTCCCAGTAAGCCCATTTTTGAAGGATTGGGATCCTGCTTTCATTTTAAACTCTCCTCCCACACCAGACTGCACACTCGTGTGACCGTAAGCTAAAAGGAACTGCAAGTCTGATGCTACCTCGTGTCATCCAATTGCAGTCTGTATCTAAGATTTTCTTGTCTAAAGGTAAAAAATAATGAACAGGAGCAAAGTCTGCAGCACCAAGGAAGCTCCTGAGGGTCCTTTGGGAAATAAATATTGCCAAATGTAATGTAAGTTATTTCAAAAGATGCAAACCTCTTTATTTCCCCAAGTCCTTAAGACTTCTAAACAAGACAGATAGTAATAAAGGATCACTTAATGCAGTCACCTTTTAAGAAGCCATAAAACGCACTTGTTGGAACCACTGAGTGGAGCCTGTACAGATTTCTGTGATGGGACCCGGGAGCGCGTGAGGAACTGGGAGGATGCTGCCCATTTCGGCAGGAGCCCCCCATCCTCCTGCCCGTTCCCCTGCCTGCCGACGCTGCCAGCCCAGGGGCTCCTCTCAGCCCTCTCCCTCCGCGGCTGGGGAACGGCGCTTACCCCGGGGAGCAGGTCCCCCCGGCGCGGGGCAGGACGCAGGGACAGCGGCTGACGCTGCATGGCTCCGTGCCCACGCGTGCGGGCGCCGCGGCTGCTCTGCGGCAGAGCCACCAGCGAGGCTCGGCTTCTGCCGGAGAAGCGCGAGCGAGCGCGGTGGTGCCCCGCGGGCAGCGGGCGCCGCACTGTCCTCCCCCCGTGTCCCCCCAGACTGCTCCTCCTGCTCGCAGCTGGAGAATTCCCAGTGGATTTGGAGAATTGAGGGAACTGGCAGCACCCACTGAAGGCTACATGTGTGCTGGCACCGCTCCTCCTTCCATGAGACACATCAGCCCACTTGTTAACGGCAGCACTTTGCCTTAAATCAAAACATTCCAGTCAACCTTTGGTTGAAATGAGTATAAATACTGTACCTCATCGATGATGTCGCCGTTTTCCGCGTGCACTTGGGCAATGGCCCCCAGGTCTCGGATAATGCAGAATATTTCATACATCTGCCAAGAGACAGAGGGTGGCCCAACGTCAGCTCCACGGCAGCCCGCGCGCAGAGCGGGGCCACGACGCGCGCGGGCGCTGGCGGCGTTACCTGGGCGTCGCTGCACTGAAGTTTGTCCTTGTAAGCCATAAACACCAGGAAGGAGTTCACGCCTCGAGAAAAGAAAATGAAATGTGCGTTTATTGTCCCAGGTGAGAACTCGGCGACCCGGTACGGGCTGAGCTGGGGGCGTTCAAACCGGGAGGGGGACGGGGGTGCAGGCTGGAGTTACATGGAAGGCAAAGAATCTAAGGGCTGAAACAGGGACTGTCCCCACAAGACCTGAACCCCAAAGCCTGGGAGCCATGAACAACAATTCGCCCCTGTCTTTGGACGCACGGGAACCAAAAAACCCCAACCCACAGTCCATTTTTGATTTAGGTACTCTCTGTAACGTGCTCCGAATTCACAGAATCAAATGCGTCGCTCCAGGCTGAGCTCTCCCCCCAGAGGTGGTTTCAATTTATGGTTTATCCCCAACTTCTTTCTGATAACTGTGTTCGAATGAATGCATTAGTGCTAAGACTACAACTTACAGCAAAAGATGCGATTCTTTAATATCAGAGCAGTATTATTTAGTGCGCTGTTATTAACCTAGAGCAACAGATGTGCAGTACTTTGCATGGCACAGTCCTCATTCATTTCTAAGATAAAACACGATTCACGAAGCACCGAGCCAAAGCCGGAGAATTGCTACTGTATTTTATATGGATAGAGGCAACAACTAATCCCAAACTACGATCAAATTACAAACAAACTGTATTTCACGGGAACGTGCATATGAAAAATACGCAGCATAAGCCTGAATAGCTACATTGCTTCAGCCACTCCGCATTTTAATAGGAAATTCACTGCAAATTTCTATGTTAATTGACCAATTAAACCCTTGCTTGCAAGACTGCAAATTATACTGAAGTCATTTAGCTCTACATTAGCATATCTGAAAGCAAAATGTAGTTCCAAAGATGGCAATAAGAACTAATGAATTGCATGAATTCCTGCCGCGTGGCCTGGATTCCAGTAAGCCGCGTCCAGCGGACGCTTCGGGGTGTGCAGGAACTACAGGCACCAATGAAATCGCTACGGAACGCCATTCTGTAAGCCCTGTCTTGGACATTTTTGTCTGAACACTTTTCCGCACACCAGGCAGCCCGACTCAAGGTGCGCGGTACCATTCCTTTCGTTTCCAAAACTGATTTTTATGACTGGGCTGTACATTGCCCAAAGGTGAGAGCACGTGAACGGGACGTTATGGTACAAATCCGGTGTCAATGCCCCTCTCCACAGTATCCTCCCGGCAAAGGACGGGTAGTTCACAACTCAACAGCGAAGGAACATGGTCTCCTGCACACACCCCATAGAATCACAGATGGGTTGGGTTGGAAGGGACCTCAAAGGCCACCCCCTGCCCTGGGCAGGGACACCTCCCACCAGCCCAGGTTGCTCCAAGCCCCGTCCAACCTGGCCTTGAACACCTCCAGGGATGGGGCAGCCACAGCTTCTCGGGGCAACCTGCGCCAGGGGCTCACCACCCTCACAGGAAAGAATTTCTTCCTAATATCTCATCTAAATCTCCCCTCTTCCAGTTTGAAGCCATTCCCCCTCATCCTATCACTCCATGCCCTTGTAAAAAGTCCCTCCCCAGCTCTCCTGGAGCCCCTTTAGGCACTGGAAGGGGCTCTCAGGTCTCCCCGGAGCCTTCTCTTCTCCAGGCTGAACCCCCCCAACTCTCCCAGCCTGTCCTCCCAGCAGAGGGGCTCCAGCCCTCGCAGCAGCTCCAGGGCCTCCTCTGGCCCCACTCCAACAGCTCCGTGTCCTTCTGCTGTGGGGACCCCCCGAGCTGGAGGCAGCACTGCAGGGGGGTCTCCCCAGAGCAGAGCGGAGCAGAGGGGCACAATCACCCCCTCGCCCCGCTGGCCACACTGGTCTTTATCACAGGGTAAGAGGAGTACGGCAGAGCCGCAATAACCGTCACAACTTACCCTATGGCCACTGGCTCATGTGCCCGCGCTGCAGTAATTATGGTGTGGGTGGTTTTCGTGGGGTTACGAACACGGCTCTTCCTGTGCTTACCCTTGTCCTTCACCAGGGCTTCCAGCTCCTCCTTCAGGCTCTCGTGCCAGCGAGGGATGTCGACGTGCAGCGAGTAGTCGCAGCACGCCTGGCTGTCGGCGCTGCCGCGCCACTGCTCGTAGGCAGCCAGGAGGCCGGTCCCCGCGTCCGGGCAGACGTGGTCAACTGGGGAAACACTGCACAGCGTTAGCAGGCACGCCGGGGAGGGGGCGCGAGAAATACCTGGGGGGTGCAGCGGCCACCCATGTTCTGGTGCAAGACTTTACTGCTGGGCAAAAGGGACCTTTTAACACCGATTCATTTTCGCAGCATTGATTAAAGATGAAGGATAATAAATTTCCCAGATAGAGTGAAACAAATGGCACAGACTCGAAGTTACAGCGACTATTGTGCCTTTTTCTTTTTTTCACACCGCCTACCCCGCACAGCGCCCGCGAGAGGCCACTGGCCAACGCGCCTTCATCCCTCACACCGCCGCGCAGCTCCCCCGGGCATCCCCCGGGGCACACGGTTACCCCGCGCCCATCAGCCGCCGCAGCGCCCCTCCCCGCGCGCCCGCTGCCCACAGCCTCGGCTGCAGCCCAGACGGGGCTGCGCCGGGAGCGCTGGGGCTGCGCCGGGAGCCACGTGCTGGCCCGGGGACCACAACACGAGCAAAACAGAAATCAACACTGTTTCACGTTAACGCAACAACCGAACCCGGGCTCACCAAGAGCTGAAAAATTCTTATAAAAACGCAGTTGCAAAGCTGTTAAAAGCACATTAAAAGGTGTTTAAGGTTTTCTTCTATTTTGTTCTCTCACAAGGTGAAGCAGAAGCAGCTATATATTTTTAATACATGTGTGTGTTGACGGAAGGAGGTTCTGCAAGGCACAGAATGCATTTTAATTAGCTTTGTAAGGCTTTGATTTCTGCAGCAAAAATTAACATTTCTTTGCTGAGAGGGTAAATAACCTCTGCAATGATAAAAGGCCCAAGGTATTTCCCTAAACAATGTTCTACATTAGAAATCCGTCCGAATGCTGCTCCATCTTACTGATCATGGTGGTTCCTCCTGCCAGGGCCGCCTTCGTGCCTTGGTAGAAGCCATCGGCAGAGGTCATGCCCATGACGGGCATCTGCAGTCTGGTGTGGACGTCTATCCCCCCTGGCATCACGATCTGGCCGTAGGCATCAATTGTCTTTACACCGCCAGGAACAATCAGGTTTTCTCCAATTTGTCTGAAAACGGTATTAAGAGCGCCGGTTAATTGGCAACGACTTTTAAGTGAAGATGCAAAAACAACTTCTAAGCACTGCTCACACCCGCGGGCACTGCCCCGGCCCCCCCCACACCACGCCGGCCCAGCAGCGCCCAGCGCGGCCCTCCCGGTCCGGCGCTCGTTAGCAGTGCTGGGACACTTCAGGGCATCACCTGAGGGACCCCGCGCAGAAGAGAGGAGCCGCTGCGGTCTCAGTGCGGGGCTCTGTACACCACTCGCGCGCCTCCGCAGCGCTTAACGCGGCTCCTCACTCGCCTCCCGCACCACGTACAACACAGCGCGAGCGGTCCGCTCTTTGTGTGTCCTTCCAGCCGCGGAAGCACACTGATGTTGCTCCTTCCAGACACTATTCTAAAAACCCGCCCTTGTTTTTCAAGAATGAAACATATTTCCAAGAGAAAAATGACAGAAAGGAAACTGGTTCAAATTCCACAGCACTGTATCGTGCCTGGAAATTACATTACCAAATATAAATTTTTAACTTACTTTATTAAACCATCTTCCACATAAATGTCTGCATAAAATGACTGATCATCATTGACAATTTTTCCTCCTTTGATTAGAAGCTGGTCACTCTAATGGGAAAAAAAAACCAAAATTTTTTTAAACGCTGCTTTATTCAGATGCTACTTCACTCATTATGAGCTTTCATTAAGTCTAGGAGTTAATATTTTGTCCATCAATCATCCAGGTTTAGTTGAATACCCAATCTCTTCAACACCAAAGCCCAGCTGTATGTTGCAAAGGAAAACCCATGAAATTGTCCGTGAGAGGAACGCAGCTCTCCCACGAAGCGCAGCACAAGCCAGGGGCGCCCGGGCAGCGCCACCGCACTCCGGGTACCACAATGCCCCATTGCAGAGCTCCGCGCGGGGCCGCCCGACGGGAGCGCGCTCGGCCTCCACTGCTCCCCACCTGCCGTGTGGGGGCACAGCACCACCCCGACAGCCCACCGAGGGCTCCCCCACAGCAGGTTCAGGGACTGACCAAAGCGCTCAGCAGTTTAAAAGGTTTGCAGGATGACATCCTGCAGCTCGGCCATGGACGGGGTTCCTCCATCGGCTCCGGTTACGGAGACTTTGAAGTGCATCTTAATTAACCTGGTAATTTATTGACATTCGTTAGTTTTCACAGTCTTGTTGGAGGCAGATAATGCCTCAAGGACTTTCCTCACTTCAAAGCAAGAGACTGGCACAGTTGTCAGATTTGCAGAATCTTTAACCAGACAAATGAGAAAGCATTGGCATTTATGTAAATGTGGAACTGCAGCCTAATTTAAGAGGATTCCTTTCCTGCTCTCTGGTGTTGCTAGAAAAAATATTACCAAGGCTAAAACGGGCAGCACAAAGAGCACAAAACCAACGGAGGGATGGAGGAGCACGTGGCCACACGGCCCGGGAGGTGACTCCCCGCACAGCTACGTGTGCTGATGCCAAACAGCCTGGCAAACACTTGGGGGTCTTGCTTTAAAGACCAACACTGGCATATAAAAAAGCTATTAAAGAATTGCATTGTTTTTTTCAAAGTATCGAGGGGTTTAACGCATCTTTATTGTTCTCCCTTGTCCCATAAAATCAATCATCAAAAGAAGCTTCTGTGTCGGCTGCCCCATGGGAGAGCCCGACGGCCCCTCCCCTTGTGGGGCCCATCCTCACCCCATCCCCATCCTCATCCTCATCCCCATCCTCATCCTCATCCTCATCCCAGTCCTTGTCCTCACTCCATCCTCACCCCATCCCCACCCCACCGCACCCCACCCCGTCCCGCTCCCGCCGCGCCGACGGCTCCAGCCCCGCTCCCGCAGCAGAGACCGCCGCTCGCCACCGGCCCCCGCCGCGCCCGGGAGCTTTTCACGGAACCTCAGCCATGAGCCAGCAAAACCGGGGGGAAAAATACAAAAGCATCGCTGTCTCGAGCTTCGCGACTCCCGCCGAGGCGCGGCGGCACCGGGAGGGACTCTCCCCCCCCCACGCCCGCCCCGCGGGGGGAGAGGGCCGCTCGGAGCCGCGGGGGGGGCGGCCGCTGCCGGGAACGCGGCAGGCGGATGCTTTCCCCCTCCCCTCAGCCCATTCCGCGAAAAACAAGCGGTTCCAAAACACGTTTTCCGCCCGGCGCCCAACGGAAAGTTGGGGAGGCGGCGGGGCAGCCGCGCCGGGGGTCGCGCCGGCCTTTGTCCCCGGCGGCGGAGGGGCTCTGTCGGCGGGAGCCGCCCGCGCACACAAAGCGCCGGAGCCGCGGGCTCAGACCGGGCCGCGGCCAACAAAGGCAGCGGCGGGGCGGGGGGCTGCTCCCCCCCCTCCCCTTCCC
>VUYV01000063.1:3586587-3732850 GCA_008711295.1 Anarhynchus alexandrinus | reverse complement strand
GCCGGCGGGGGGCGGTGGTCCCTCCCGGGGCGCGGTCACCCCCCGCCCGGCAGTGCCCTCCCGCAGCGGCTCCCCTGCAGCTCCGCGGGGCCCCGACGGGCGCCGTCCCACCGGCGACTGAGCGATGAGGAAATGCGAAAAGTTACTCTTCAGCCCGGCAGGAGGTGAGGCGCAGTGCTGGGGCTTCGCAGGAATGCTTTTTGGTCACGATTTAAGCAAATTTTCAGGTGGGACTTAAAAAGCGGATTTAAAATTACTGTATTAAGAAAAAAGAATCGGCAAAGTTCCTGCAGCTAATCAAAGGCTTCCTTTTGCAACCCGGGGAAAGAACCAAAACAATTTATCTAATTTGAAGGTTTAAAACGGATCTTTTTATTAAAAGTTTACAATAATTTATGTATTTTACAAATGAATAGAAAGTCTCTTGATATATATCATATGAATCACGATACAAAAATATGTGTAAAATTCTGTAATTGATCGATGCAGCCCTGTTTCAGGCCCGTCAATTACTGTTTCAGCACAGAACCAAACATTACGTATTTAGGATATGGTTGTTAGGATTATATTAGAGAACACAAGTCACGGCGCTCTGGCCGTTGGAAAAAAAACCCAACGTTTTCTCTGGTTTACATTTTGCATAACTTTACAGGAGTTCCTTTTTATAAAATGTACAATACATAAGTACAGGGTTTAATACACATATTCACAATACAATTTCCTGAGTCTAAACTAAATCCCTTTCTGTGCTAACGCACGCTGCCCATCGGGATGCAAAGGGAGTTGGCGTCGGTCCCCCCGAGGGACTCCCGGGGGCATTTTCTCTTCGCGGTCAGGAGCGTTGTTCACAAGCTGTGTAAGGCACTCAAGGATACGCTGAAGGCTACCGGTATTACTGGAGCAGAATACTGTAAATAATAGCCACGGTCCTCCAACAGCTTGAACAAGAAGTACAGGCCTGAAGTACACAACGCACGGTTGTTGACAAAGTGAGCTGCAATTCCAATGGATTTCAGTTTAGACGTGTTGCTCTGGGGACGCGGCACCGCGGCGGTACGGCAGCCCTGCGGCGGCGGCACCCGGGCAGGGAGCGTCCCGGCCACGTCGGTGCTCCTTCGGAGACTGCGTGTGTGAGCGAACGCAGCTGCACACGCTGCTCAAATGCTTGTCGGCAAAACGCAGCAATTGTGGTGCATCAGTAACGCAGCAGTGAGACACTTGGTTCATCTGGGCCCCTGACGTCGTTAACTGAAGGACAGCTGGGGAGTTTATAAAAGATGCTCACAGGTGAGCACGGGAGCGGTCGGCAGCCCCTGCCATGGGGCTATCGCCTGAGGAGCGGGCGCTCGCCAGCCCAAGGATGGCTGGGGGTCCCTCCCGGGCAGCAACCCCCCCCTCTGCTGATGTACACCTGCGCTGAGGGACAGGGGGACAGAGGGGCTACAGGAAAAAGCCTTATGACAGAGATCCAGATGGGGGTAATGCTCCCCCCGCGGTCCCGTGGCTTTGAGACCGTGTTTTTAAAAGATGCGCAGGACCCAGAGGGGAGAAGATGGCAAACGAGATCTGACCCAGCTCATCTCAGGGGTGAAGGGTGGCAGTGCCTCCAGAACGGCTCCCTGACACCGTCGAGGACTCATCGTACGAACACTTCCTACAAAACCCCAGCGGCAGCAAACGCAAAGTGACTGAAAACTGAGCAAAAACCCTTATGTTGAAATTAAGGAGCACATTTATGCAAATTTCCTGTCTGTGCATTTGTAAGAAAGAAACAGTTTCGAAAACATTCTTTGAGCCATTTTTTTCTTTCCTATGTACATATCTTTTTACATATAAATATTAACATATACATAATCCCTTATTTACACGTGTACCTGTCCTGTACAGTTAGCTTTTGAATTAATAAACATGACTAAGAAAGTCTAATTAATGGGAAAACGGAACTGAAATTGCAGAGACATCCACCCAACGTGCAAAAGCGTGGCCTGAGTGAACAGCAGTGAAATGGCTCCGAGCCACTTCCAAATGCGCTCGTCGCCACCGTCACCACTCCCCGGCACCACAGCGGGTACGGCACGCTCAGCCCCGGCAGCTCCAGCGGCGGCTGCGGCCTTTGGGGCAATGTGCTCGGGGAGACACCACCAAAGCACGCTCCAGCGCGAGCTCAGCATCGCCTTGGGCTGCAGGTAGTCCCCTCACCCATTGCTTGCAGTTCTCCAGGTACACAAAATATTTTAAGACATTAAGTATTTAAGTAGAACTCAAAATGGACACTTGGGATTTAACAACATTTTACGCATGAAATGCAGAAGTAAAAATGTAGCTTATCAATGTAATCCCGATATTGGTATTTGGATCTGGTAGAATTGGAATTTGTTCAATTACTTTTATAATATAATCATATGCTGATAGCAAAATCCATAACCTTTGACATAAAACATCACATTACTTCAGTACAAATATAACACTTTTCTTAACAATTCATTTTCTTACATTTTTGTAGTTTAGCTCCCTTCGCTGTTCACACCATCCGGTTTAAAACAGGTGATTGATCTACAAGTATCTGGAGAGTTTTTAGAATTTCAGTATCAAGGGATTTTCTTCGTAGCGTTATAAACTCCACGCAAGTTTTGGAAGCGGTGCAGGCACCTACAGAGCAAAATAAATAGAAGGATTAACTGCAACGGGGATTCTCTCCCCAACACGCGACTTTTAGTCCCAATTACTATGACATTTCCATTTCATGGGCTTTGCTCGGTTGTGTGAAGCAGCTCTCAATTAAGTCTACAGTTGGAGGAGACTTATCCAATTGCTGTTTTTTCTCTGAAGAAAAAAAAAGATAACTTACTAAGTGTTAAATGTACTATTTTCTATATGCTGTACCATACATTATATGATTCAGTTTTCTTAAGCAATACCCCCCTAATGGTTCTCAGGTAACACATAACAGAACATAATGATGGTAATGATGAACAGTGAGTTTAAAATTTGCCCTGTGTGGCTTCACGCAACTTCTGAGCGTGTCTTTCCTGACGGCGCCCTCCCCCAGCGCCCACATCCCTCCCCTTCGGAGCGTCCCATGGGTGCCAGTGGATTCCCGGGAGGTGGGCAGCGCTGCGGGTCGGGACCCCGAAAGAGAGGGAGGGCATGAGCAGCGACCTGCGACACGCTGAGCCACCGCCACCTCTGCCTTACAGCCAGTCAACAGCGACCAGATGATTTGTTTGATAATTGTTACTTACAAGGAGGGGTGGAGATTCCTATCAAGAATGAAAGGAAAAAAGGCCAAACCTAGCTACATTCCTGAGCTGACCGAGAGCTGGTAAAGAGCTGGTAAGAGCTGCCTAATCCATGGCAGAACGTGCCCTCCAAGCAGGAACCATTCCCCCCTCCACTTCCCAACCCGGGACGCCGCAGCCGTCCTGTGTGGACACACATCCCTGCGTGTTGCGGGGGCAGCGGTGCCGAATTCCACTGCAGTGCACCGGGCACCTCCGGGAGACAGCGCAGCAGTGGGAGCTACTCCAGAGACAGCTGATCCCTACCGATAGTTTTACATCAGTACAACGAGCAGAGAAAGGAGCTGTGTCATGGAGAGGACAAGTTAATAACCCACAGAGCCAAATTCGACCTCCTCAGGTGAGGAGAGATGGCACAAAAGGACATGACACCCTTTGGGGAAAGGGCGGCTGCCTTCAAGCTGGTCCACCTCACCCGGCGCTGCGTCCCCCTCCCCTCTCCTGCCCGGTGCGGGGGTGAGCTAAGCCCTGCCGCCCTGCAGGCTGGGGGCTCTGCCCCCTCCGCACTGAGCCCTTCCCCGGCGGCCTCGACACAGGGGCGCCGCCGCTCACACGTGGAAAGTTAAACCTCGAGAATTTTAATAAGCAATTCCTAAAAAGAGACGGAACTTAGAGAAATCAAGAGCAATTAACACTGAATTTGAGAGATGCCACTTTGCTTTATGCCCGAGTCAGTGGCTGCAGAGAGCAGCCGGGCGCAGCGGGGCGCAGGCAGAGGTGCCACCAGGAGTGTACGTGAAGGCAAAGGGGGTGCTGGGCGCCCACGGGGATCACGGCGCTGCCACCTCAAATGTCACCGAAACGCTGGCTGGGGCACTGGCTGCAGGGCTGATGTTTGCTTGTTTTAAAAGGAACACGGTTATCATTCTCTCACCGTGTGATCTTCCACCAAAGAGATATTTTTTTTCAGAAAGCTGTAAAAATGGGACAGGAGAAGCACTTCAGAAATGGTAATGTCTGGAGCTCTGATAATTGTGCACCTGAGCGTTCACTGCTCATGAAAAACTGCAGCTTCACTGAAATAGAGCAATCCCGAAATGCAGTTCATCAAAGATTATGGATAAAAATTCAGATGGAGACGAATGATTGCCTTCGTTAGCCTGCTGGTATTATTGCGCACAGCCTCTTACCCAGACTCTGATGGAAGGAGATACGCACGTATGTCTCTCTATTTATAAACAGTACTGAGGGGATTTGCTGGGGGTTTGTTTAAACACAGCACCCCGAGCTGTAAATCCCATTCCGCGTGCCCTTGCCTGCCGCACGCCCGGTGGGGAGCGGGGGCCGGCGGCGGTGGCCGAGGCCGCCCCAGCGCCGCTCAGCAGATGGGCCGTCTGCCCTGGCAGCCCGCGCCGGCCCCGCGTCAGCACCACGAGCCACCATATGGCCCAGAGCAGCAGACAGCGTCAGCGTCGGACGCGCGTCTCCTACAACTGCCGGGGAAAACGGGAGAGATGTTCAGGGAATGACAAAAAGGCAACAAAAGCACGTAGGCAGTAACTCAGCTCGCTAGGTTAATGCTTTACAGTGCCTCACGCTGCTTACGTTAAGCAGAGTTAATAATCAGTTGCAGCACGGGCACAGGTTTGGCTGAAAATGTGAAATAACATTTGCTTGAGCACCCCGATGATGTGCAGCGAATGTCACCGGGCGCTGTGCTTCACGGCGTGCCCGCTGTCACAGCCAGTAACCTCGGTGGCTGCCTCGCTGAAAAGGCCAAAGACACAGCAAATTTGGGGACTAAAATAGTCATTTCTAGCCTGGAGGCACTCTGCTTCGGGCCGAATTGCCAGGAATTAGAGGAATGAACCCGAGTCGGTGGCTTCACTCCCCAGCACCCATCAGCTGAGCCCTGGCTCGCAGTGGTGCTCGCCCCAGCCCGGTGCCGTGCAGCGGCACTGCCGGCCGTCCTTCGGGCACGCTGGGTGCTGCAGGGAGGGCGAGAGGTGCTGGAGGTGTTTCCCAAGAACATCACTCCTCTCTCCCCACGGAGACCCCGTGGGTATGAGCCTGAAGCTCTTTTTCATCTGTGAAATCTTAACACACCTGGAACACAGGTGCCCTCTGCGAGATGGAGGTGGGCAGATAAACCCCTCTCACACGCTATGAGAAACCACCGCTTCGGAGAGCCCCCGCACAGCCTCTGCCGGCGCCGGGGCTGGGTCCCTCCCGCGCCTGGGAAACCCCGGGCTTTGTCACTCGTACCAGTGAGTGCAAATTCTCTCCTGTCTTCCCGCTTCCCATCCATGCTGAGAATAAAAAGGTGGGATTTCATTTTCATGTTAAGAACAAACGGGTTAGGCTTGGCTCCCTCTTATCCCCCCTCCCTCTCCCACCAGATCCACATGCAGTGTCGCTACAAACAAAGTAATGTGAGGAAATTTATGGCATATTCAATCCTTGTTCTCATAAATGCAGATAACCCATTGGTGACTGCTGCATGGGAGGGAGGAGGTCATAGAGAACAGGAAAATAAGAAATCATGAGCAGAATTAAATATTGAGGGGGGTTATTCAACCATTTCAAAGAGGGGAAAAAAAGTGGCCATTTAGTTCAATAAATTGCACAGAATGGTGAATGTTTTGTGTCAGGGTAGATGTCGGGGCAGGTCCCTGAGGAGGAAGAGGGAACAACCTCTCTTCTTTATTTTCCCTTTATTTTTCTTTTTGTTTTTTTCTTTGGTGAGGAAACTCTCTGCTAGTCACAATGAAGTTATAGTGATTTACAGTAGATAAAAATCAGTCTAATAATAGCTACAGATCTTTCAATACTTTCACAAATTACAGCTGCAACCATAGCTGTGAAAAAAGTGCAAAAAGGGCACCTTATTTTTTAGGGCATTTTTTGCTAATACCTGCCTGTGTGAGCCAGATGAATGGTTGAAGACAACTCATGCGATTTCCCTAGTTTAATTCTCTACTGAGAGAAAACACGTCTCTGCAAAAATTCAGAGGCTTCTACAGGAGCATCATCCTGCCTAAAGCTGAAAAAAAATATAAATAAAGTGCTGTGGGCAAAGCTAATTTGACTATAAAAACTTCACGGTACCTTTTGCCCACAGTGTTCACCCACGAGCGCAGCAGCTCCCGAGGGCACCCAGCGCTCGCAGGCACCTTCCACGTTCTCCCTTTAGGTGGAAGCTCCATCTGGTGCTGCCCCATTCCTGCGGTGCAGGAGTGAGCCCCACGCTCAGCCCCACGCTCAGCCCCACGCTCAGCCCCACGCTTGCCCCCGCGCCTGCCCCGGCACAGCAGTGGCCACCGCCGGCTGCACCGGCTGCACTCGAGGCCGCGTTCAAGTGGCTTCTGTGGCACGAGCAGCAGCTCCCAGCTCCAAGAATCTCAGCAATTAACAGTCTTTTACTGTCCACTTCATTTGTTACTTAATTCTTAATTTTTGCTTTGATTTCAGCATTTAAGAATTAAGGGCACTGTTTTGCCAGACATCCCAGGGAATATATCTCTGGTGTATTTTGTTCCTGACCATACTGATTTGGAAAATTCTGGGTTTTTTTTCCCCCTTAAAATAGTCAAATACACCAACTGAATACACCAAAATTACCCGACACTATCCACTATGTTGATAAACCTTGTGAACATATGCTATGCAAAAGAACTATTCATGAGCATAAAAGCATCTCACTTCATAAATATTTATAGGACAGGAATCTGAAACGCTGCTCCTGGGGCCCTGGGCCTCCCGAAGCTTTTCGGCATCTTGGCGGGACTGGGGCGAGCCTGGAGGCAGCGCCGTGTCGGGGCGCGTTGGGGATCACGGACATCGCCAGCACTGCCTGCGCCGAGCCCTGACCTACATGGGAGCGCGGAGCCGTCGCCCTTCGCCTCCCATCACCGCAGCTCTGCTGAGATTGCGACTAACGAGGCTAACCTCCAACACGGCTCATTTTTAACCATTTCAGTTCACTTCTCTTCACAATTTTACGCCATAAACAGACCCACAGGTCGGGCAAAGCTGGGTTTCTGGCGCCAGCATCACACTCATGCGTAGGAGCAGAACGCCGGGGGCTGTTGCAGCACCATTAGGCTTACCCATCCTTCTTTAACGGAAACCCCACACAGATACGCCACGAACTACTGCTGCTTTGTTGATCCTTTGGTGCTCTATAGCCGGGTTTTTAAAAGCTGTTTCCTTCCATTACAAATGATTTATTTGTTACGTTTAAGTGATAAAATCTTTTGGAAACAAACCGGATACTATTCATTTTACACACACATATATAAGTGCGTAGAAGCCTATAGCATTTTCTTTTCTTGTTGGATTTTGAAGCAGTGTGTAACAGAGAATGAGAAGAAGATTTATAATTAAAACTATTTGATGACTCCTATACCATCCAAAAAGCAGCACGTGAGGGCCTGGCTTTGGTTCTCCTACTTGCACCAGAACAGGTTAAATTTACCTATAGTAACTACATGTCATTTTTAGAATAATGACTGGTTCTGCACTGAAAATGACGCGTTTTGCCCTTCAGAAACCTGGTTTACATTAGTTGCTGGTCTCATCCCCTGGTTATGAGGGATATTTCATCGGGTTGAATGCAGACTTTGCCCCTTCCCAAGCGACGCTGGTGCGGGGGCTGGCACCAGCCCTGCGCAGTGATGGTGGAACGGGGCCGAGGTGAGGGGGAGTCTGCCTGGCGTGGACCCGCACCGCCAGCCGCCGTGCTGCTCACCGGGGTCCCCTCCTGTGCGCCGTCCCTGGGGAACACAGGCTGGCGTCCAGCCCGACCCCTCGGGCCAGCGGTGGTGCTGGGGGCACCAAGATGCCGGAGCGCTGGCAGATCCTCCCCCGGGTACCGTCCCCTCGCCCCTTACCCACGGCCGATGTCCACAGCTCTTCAGCCCTTGCTTCTCCAAAACACTGGCTGTTAATTCATTCATTCATAATTCATTCAGTTAATTCATAGTTTAGACACTGAAGGCACCACAAAACCTGTATCGCCATAAAATTAACTCCTGGTGTCTGGAAGCTGCCTCACTGTCCTTCCTTCTCCGGCTGCAAGCGACTGACCATGGCCAGCCGGCTGCATCGCACTGAGGCTCCAGTTTGGGAGAAACCTGCCACCCCACAGGGCTCTATGCACATATCATAGAATCATAGAATGGTTTAGGTTGGAAAGGACCTTGAAGATCATCGAGTTCCAACCCCCCTGCCATGGGCAGGGACACCTCCCACCAGACCAGGTTGCCCAAGGTCACGTCCAGCCTGGCCTTGAACACCTCCAGGGATGGGGCCTCAACAACAAAACAACAAAACAGCAAAGATATAAACACTCAATGCACATATAGACTCTCAATGCACAGGTAAATCTAGCGGCAAGTGCGGGTAATCTACGCAGCACGTAAGGGCACACACGTGAAGTCAAGAAGATGGTGGTATAGTGGGTATATTAGGCAGTTACACGGATTGGTTACTCAAAAATTCCAGGTCAGACTGAAATAAACTTCTTTGAGACTACACAGCTGACATTAACAGCAAAATTCATTTATTTTTTTTTTTTTAATTTTGTAGCATTATGCCTGTGAAGGGCTCCGGGCCAGGGAGGCCGCTGGAGCTCAGCCCAGGCCCCGGCAGCGGCAGTGCCAACCTGTCCCGGCGGGCGCCCTCAGCCCCGGCATCGCCTACTGCTGCCATCAGACCCCTCCATTTTCTGCAGATTAATTCTGAAAGTACAAAAACTCCATTACTAACTATTGGACTCATCTCAGTGGAGCTGAATGGACTCTTTCTCTGCAGTTTTTCCCAGGAGTTCCCAAATATGAAATTCCCGATCTCCACCTGCCCGCGGGGATGCTCCCACCCAGAGGCTTTATTTCCTCATGGGCGTCTCCAGCCCTTCCAGCCGCGGCAGCGCATGGATGCGTGTGCTGCACAGGGGACTGCAGCCACAAACTTACTGCTTATATGTTACAAATAGCAGGGAATAAAAAGATCCACCTTGTTCACCTGTTCTGTACGACATGGGCTCTGGAGGGCAATGGACACAAATCATTGAAACAGCTCAGAAAGACAAAAACACTAAAAATGTGACAATCTGCCAAGAACCCGGTCGCTCACAAGCATTATTTCTTATTCTAGATCACCAGGTCAGAGATACGAGATCCGCTGTGGCATTAATAGATGGCATTTCGAAAGGCAGGGTTTGGGAGCAGCGGGGAACCTAGTCAAGCTGCAAATGCGGAGTTACTGCAGAAGATGCGGGCTGACACCCCGGCCGAAACGCAGGCTGCTCCCGGGGGAAAGGCGGCCCAAGGGCAGGAACTCAGGGCGAGACGTCAGCCCCGATCTCAGCCTGACGAGGGATCTCTGCGTCCTCTGGGTTGAAGGCAGCTGCTTCATCTATTGAAATGTGGTGCTCTTTCCTAGATGACCTTTTCTCTGCAGTTTTTAGGAAACATAGCTACAATTAACACTCTCATCAATCTGTTAAATTATAAATTTACGGCTTTTAGGATTCTATAGTCCTTCTCTTGGTACAATTAGCGTAGGGTGAAAAGGTTGCTTTGATTTGATGATGTGTGAATATTTCACAGTCCTCTTACCTCCACAACCATCACAGCATTGCTAATGTGTGCTGGTATCTCCCCGACAGCCGTTCTGACACTCATTTCATCAAGTTGTTGTATCCCCAGGGTGAGTTCTTGTTTATAACAAGAAGGAAACTGGGCATCGGGGCAATCTGTCTTTAGAAAAAGCCATTGACAGAACAAAATTGCCTGCATCTGCCTCTACAGATCTGTGTAAGGCCATCACAGGTCTCGGTTTCTCGGACACGTTCTCCGTTTCCGGGGGAGGTTTATCTGGGATTTCTAATGGCGCACAAGTGCGGACACATCCACTGTGTGCATCAGCCCCACTGCATACATGTGCTGCTAACCAAAAAGCTTCAGAATTGGGAGTCTTCCCAATATATCAAAACAAAATCTTCACAGTACATTTTTATGCTCCCATATATGCATATTCTATGGAAAGGACACCTAATGTCCATGAGAGGATAGAATGTCTCAAGGCAGAAGAGACCATAAGGATCACTGAGTCTATGATGATACATATGACACTATCAAACAGTTGTACCACTTTTTCAGGCCTATTGCATGAAATCCTTATGAATAAATAGCATGAATTCACAAAAAGTTGTGCCTATCAGCACTGTGAACTAGTCATGAAAAATTAAGTTTAATCTAGCTAATTTGCATTTAAGCTCAAAATTTAATTCTCCAGATAATAATTCAGTGTTCTGTGGTGCATCTTGGCTCTCTACCAGAAGTGAAAGGATGAGGTCCCTGACAGGAACCAAGAAAAGGTTCCTGCTAATTTATGCTAGAGTATGATCAAAAATATTTTTTTTCTTCTTTTGCTATTATGTATCAGTACAACTTCCTCAAAGGTTTTGGCTGCTGCCAGCCTTGCAAATCAATGCCATGCATATATAAATGTATTTGTGTATATATGCAGGGGGTGTGTACACAAACATGTTAATTTGCAAATACAATGCATTTTTTAAAAAAAGTTCACTTTATAATAGATTTTCCAGCTAATTGATTCTTCAGGCTAATACTGAGTTTGGTACATTATAAAAATCTGTGCCCTTGTTATTTACAAGAATTCAGCAAGAATAAAACTAAGGGGAAGAACGCTTCAGACTTAATGACAACTGATCTGCTGTGCCCGGGAGTACTTTGGAGAATGAATGATTAAATGAATGATTATCTTTAAAAACAGCTCCGTGGACCAGGCTCTTACAGTGCAACTCTCCGTTCCGTACGGAGCTATGCTGAATGCATATTTTGATTATGATTACTGATTTGTTGTTTTTCCCTAACAACCCCCCCACATTGCTGATAAGATACAGATGTGAAACAGTCCCTGCGGAGCGTGCCTGGGCGGCGCGGCACGCCAAGAAATGGTCAGTTTATGCAGAAATGTCTCGGTGGGGATTTGTTCCGAACCCTGGGCTCTGTCGGGAGCGTGCCTGCAGTTTTCTTTCCAAGAGAAAAACACGGGATGGAAGGTCCTGAGCTCTTGAGGGGGAAGCAGATGTGACACGGAGCTGCTCCCACTGCTGTGCACGAATTTACGGGATGTTTACACTGAGAAAACTCTTTGCTACTCTTCACAGATATAGGAACACCCGTATCGATTACGCTGTATATCAGGTACCCCTACAAGAAAAGAGGAACGGGGGCTTCTTGATTGCAGAGAGAGTAAAGAATTGGCCCGAGTACTGCCCTTTCTTACCCTCTCCGGGAAGCACAGTGAAAAGCTACTGCTGTAATAAACCAGCTGCTCTACTTGGAAGGAACATCTCAGCAGCTCTGCTTCAAATTGTTGTGCTGTGGGAGTTAACAAAACAGACCACAGCAGCCTTCTTAACCTGCGTCCTCTCCGGGATCAAGGAGCTTTCCCAGACACCCTCGCATCCGCACGGTGCTGAAGCTCTCCTTAAGTGCCAGCGATGCTGTTCCTGCCTGAGGACCCCATCTCATCTCCTCGCAGCTGGGAATTCCGACTGACATTGTCATTTCTATGCATTTCACTGCATGACAACCCCAGAAACATTAAAGCAGAAATATTGTGCAATGACACACCCTACGCTTTTATAGAAACTGACGATTATTAATCTGCCGGAAATCACTTCATTATTACTGAGCCAAATTCTGCTCTTCACTGAGACCAAGAAAGTTACACCAGATTTACAGTGCAGTAAAAACGAGCAGCCTTTCACTCATTGTCTCTGTGTCTTCCCAGGAATACTGTTTACTCAGTTGCTCAGGCTTCTTGAAGCCTCGAGTTCCCCCTACTCAGTTCACTTTAAACAGAGATGTTTTGGGTCAAAGACTTGCCAATTAGTATTCTGATAATGTAGCTCATTAGCCTTATCTCCGTACCCCTGTGAAGAAAGCCATTTCCAACCCCTTTCAAGACGTGTGAATATACACATGTGCAGAAGGCAGCTGACACAACATTACAGGAAAATTTAAGCTCCAGTAGCTCATCATCTCCCCTGTGGTTCATTTCTGGAAAAATGTGCTGCTGACCTTAAAAAAAACCCAACCTCTGCTGACAACGAAAGCACACCAATAAAAACGCAAATTGATTATGGGATCAATGCATAAAGACATTTAAAGAAAATTAATTATCTCCAAAACAAACAGGTTCAGGTGGGGCCCAGCCCTGGTGTGGAAGAAGGTGACCCCAGCGGGAACCGCGCAGGCGTTTGCTGGGAGAAATGCCGCCTGCCCCACCGCACCGCACCGACGGCCCACAGCCAAACACCGTGGTCACGTTCTGAAGGTCTGAAGTTGGTATTTCTAATTGCTGCCTATAGTAGGAAATACGCTGTATATTCTTTCTTAAAAACATTAAGACCACTTCTAAAAAGAATTCATACTGAGGTAAGACACAGAAGGGCCAGAGGATGTGAAAATCGGTGGGGTTGCTGTCTGAGCTGGGTGCCCACGCTGAGCCTGAAGCTGGTTTGCTGCTGGTCAGCATCACTGGCGATTGTGGGGGGAGGGACATCCCCCCGCGCTCCCGAAGCACGTGCTGTTCCACAGGCGCCAGTTAAATACAGCACCATCTTTTAGACTGAGGTCCTCCTATCACTGAAAAAATATAAATAATCTTCTTTTAATATTAATATTTTTGATGTTTTAATTAAGATTAAAATAATTAAGATTGTAATTACAGTGACTGCATTAAGGTTCTTTTTTGGGTTACTAAACATATGGATCTCATTGATCTTGCTGCCCAGGAAACACCAGCCCCTCCAAGGCTGGCGTGACACCGACAGCCACGAAGGATTTGGACCCGCTCTGAAAACGAGCAGGGCTGAGATGTACAACTGCAAGTCTTGAAGAAGAACAGGCACCGTCGTATCTAACCCTGGGCAGACTGCGTCAGTGAGCACCATGTAAGACACATAATTCCTAAGCCTCCCTGTATGCACCCCTCTGTACATCGGCATCCCACGGCTGATTGCTAGCAGCAGTCCTACACAGCAGCAAATCAATAACCTGCAGTCAAACACCTGAAGATCTGAGAGGTGTTCAAACTCAGATTTGATAGACATTATGCTTAGAAAAACTATGGGGGGGGGGGAGAAGAAAACTGATGGGATGAAGTACAGAGAGACAATTCCTCCTTTAAAGCAGAAACAAGTCCTGTGAGAAGCATGAGATTTAAGAAGTGTAATGCTGACAAGTGCTGGGACGACCCCAACAAAACCGAAAAAGGAAACAGCCTCCAAGCACTGTCACAAGTGCTCCGATTTGCCTCTTGGTTTGCCTGTTGGCTGAGTTATCCCGAGCGTTATCCACAGGAGCGACTGGAAAACCAGAGTTCTATTCAGGTTGTTATTTTTTGGAGAACTGAGTATTTTCCCTCATTTGGGGAGGGAGATAAGGGAGTCCAGCAAGCACTAGTCTTTCTGGGCATGACCAACTGCCCCAGGCTGTGGTAGCAGCAATTTCTTGTCAACCGCCTAGCCGGGTTCTGCTCCCCCGTTTAGTGTCCCTGTACTCTTAAAAATTCTTGAAAAAAGACGGCTTCAGCAGTGCTAGGGTGAGCACTGCTACTGTCCCCATCACGTTTACCAGCCCAGTAACTCAGTACCAGCATGAATTAGAAAAAAAGTAAGTGAAATTGTGAATTAAAACACTTTTCTGGATAGTCTTTATCTTTTCAATCCAAAATGAAAATTATTTTCATGTATTGCATTTAAAATATACATTTTTAAAGTACCATGACGCTTGCTGTTCATACAAATTTGACAGTGCGTTTCATTACCTACCTAGTACTTCTCGTTAACAGTGACCACTGATCTACAGCAATAAAGTAAGCGTTTGTGATTATATCATACTGAAATTCAATGTCTCAATTACTAAAGTAAAAGAGCGAGAGATAAATAAATAATGTTTATATAAAGCCTTTGGTAATTTCAAAATTTTCTCTGCATCATCGTTAGAAACATTTTAACTTGAGCGAGAGGGGCTAGCAGCCATGTGAAGGAAGTTACGTAGTATATATAATTACACAAAGAGTTGCTTTCCCGTTAATCAGTCTTACCTGCCAGGAGTTCTGCTCATGCTTCCAAGGGCTGGGCAGTTCCCACCCGCGTCCTGCGCTCGGGGACCCTCGTGACACCGCAGCCCTGCCAAGCTGCGGGTGGGAGCGTGTTCTCGCCCTCCTCGACAGCCGGGGGTTTGTGCGCTCGGCTGCAGTTCCCGTTTGGCGACTCACACCGGTGGGATTTCTTCCGGATTTTCCCTCCTTCACCTGTTTTTCTAGAGGATCCATCTTTCCTTCCCGGCTCCTGCGCCAGCCTCCTGGGCTCGCTCCGTGGTACTCGTGCTCCCTCGCCTCAAGGTGGTAAAATCTTCTGTTCCCTTTTGCCGCCTCCCCCTGCCCAGAGCGTGCGGATCAGGGATAGCATGTTTTCCATTCACTCTTCTCCAGGGTGAACTTTTTGTTGGGACAATGTTAAGTCTTTTCTCATCATTTAGGGACAGCAAATTATAACTTATTGTGCCATTTTTCTCATCGTGCTGTGGGTCATGGTCTACTGAAAACTCCCCCCAAAATTCCAACTTGATTTCAGAAGGGTTCAGACATACCTTCACATTTTTCCCTAAAGCTGGGCTTGCGGGATATTCAACCAACCATTGGGCATACCCTGTGTTATGAAGAAATATCTCGGAACAAAACACTTCATTTGCGTTCACGTTTATCTTTTTGTTAGTTACTCCTCTGGAACTCTTCCTAAAATCTTCTTTTAAGACAGATTTTTAAATAACTATGAATAACAAATATAAATGTGTGACATATAAAACAGGACACGGGCACTTCTACAGAGAAGCAATTTACTACCTGCTTAGCAGGGAACCAAAATATATTCAGTTTATCTGAATTAGTATACTGCTCCTTAAGTAAAGGTGAGAGCTATTTCAAGCAGCAGAGCCAGGACTTCCACCGAAAGTTAGTTCAAGCAGCAGAGCCAGGACTCCGGGAAGGAGCCTGTGGCTGTAGGAGAGGGAGGGGGTTTTTGGCTTTCTTCTTTGCCGGCTTAGTTCTAGCTTTGCAAAACGCTCAGTCAAAGGTTTCGGTGGTGCAGACACCACCCGTGCAGAAATTTCCACATACCCCAGTTCAGCTTCAGTCCGAAAGGGTCAGAAAGATTGCATCTTCCATTGCCAGGAGCAAAATGTGAGGGATATTTGGAGTTTTAGAAATGGCAATGTCTCTTTTTCTGTCTTGGTAATCAGTGCTGTCTTCCTGTTAATAACAGCAGAAGCAATTCGAGCTTCCTTGGGAGGCTGAAACAAGAAAAAGATATAAAAACATAGGTGAAAAAAATGTATCTGGGCAAAAATGACATGCATGAAATTTCTGTAAGGTTTAGATTTATAACTATCTGTTTGAAGTATACAACTGATAAAAAAGGATTCGTGTTGTGTTCTATTGACTTTGATGACTAATAGGGAATGTTCCCCCCAGTGCCACCCATGACGTGGCAATTTCTGCCTTCTCTGGAAGCACAAACAGATTGGCATTTTATCTCCCATTTACACGGGAAAAAGGGCAGGGCTGGGCAATAGCAAGGGCCCTAAGGCCCCATGCTGGGGGAAACACATAACTATAAATTACTTGTCCCACAAACCATTCTGGGTTTCAGCCTAAAGACAGGACTAGCCAACGCAAGGGGTTTAACCCAGCTGTGAGTGTGTCAGACAGCCTGGCCGTGTTGGGAGAAGGAGCAGTGCTGTCAGAGATTTCCATTTTCGGGTTATCTGGGGCACCCAGGAGACCCCCCACTGCTGCTGCAGCCTGAGCAGCAAGGGGAAGGCTCTGGTGCTTTATGAAAAGAAGAGGGGAGACCAGAGGTGATCTGAGAGCTTACCTTTTGTGTGTGGCCTGAAGGACTATGACCAAAGAATGAAAGCTAAAGAGAAAAATAAGAACAAAAATAAAAACTGAAAAGGGGAGGGAGGAGAGGAAAAAATGGAAGAGAAGAAAGAGAATAAGAGTTTACAGTGTGTTTAGCTGAGAAAAAAGCTGTGGTTACAGACAGAGTGCAACAAAACTCTGAGTTGAAAAGAAATACGAAGTGAGAAGTACGCTCCGAGGGCTCGGGGTCGGCTCGGCTCAGCCAGAGCCCAACAGCCCTTGGACTGATGAGAGCCATCTCCTGCCCCAGCGGAGCCCAGCCCAGTCGCAGCCAAGGGCTCCAGAAAAACGGGGAGGAAAAAAAATCAGCTCAATTCTTCTGATACCTCAAAAAAACCCCAAACCCCACACTGCTAAGGTTCATGCTTAGTTTCAGGTGAAAGTCCAGCTCAGGCCCTGCTGCACCTGAACAAGTTCTCCCATGGCAATTTCACTAGAAACAGATGGTTTCAGATGAGGGTACTTCTAGGGTAAAATTCAACAGTTATGGCTTGACCAGAGAAAGCTGGATGACATTAACCACGGCGACAGCGACTGCTGTGGCTGCAGGTGCGGAGAGGACAGGAGAGCGGAAGGAGCCCCCTCTGTCCCTCTGGGGAAGGCAGATGGGCGCAGTCACACGCGCAGATGCTGGAGATGGGAGGGAGGAAAGATCCCCGGCTCCTTCCCCCGAGCAGGTGCGAGACCCCTCTGCTGCCCCGCAGCTCTCCAGCACTCCTTCCCGGGGCACATGGACCCCTCCATCCTTGCCAAGTCCCGTGTTTGGGACTTTACTGAAGGATAACAGAAGGAAAGACCCAATTTAAGCTGGTGGAGATTCCTTCTCAGAGGGACTAATGCAAATGCAAGATGGTTTCCTGGAGCACTCTCACGTTAGCTCACTGCACTAACAAACACAGAATTTTTATAAGATTGCTTTCTTAGCCAAGGTGAAATGAATATATGGTCATGTGCACATACAATAACTGTTTCATCTGCATTACCTTACCTTTTCCTCTAACTCTTTTATTTGTCTTTTTTGGCCTTCAATTCTTTCTTCTAGCTCTTTAATTCTCTGTCAGATTTCAAATAAAAAAATATTTATTAACCAACCAAATACAGATGTACCCAGAAGACGCATTATTTTTGGAGATACAAATTGTATGTGCTGTGCTTCTAAAAAAAAAAAAATTGGGTTTCAAGCTGTAGATGAGTCCTCCATGAATGTCACTATGCGTGACAAATGCATGAAAATCAAAATGCCCTGTTTGTAGGGATTATCCACAGGAAATCAAAGTCGGGCCCCAGGACCAGCCGTTTCGGTACAGCTCTATGAGGAGAGGCTGGTGCTCACAAGTTCGTTATGTCTCCGTCTGAGGGACCGTCCCACCCCGAATCGGGCCATGCCCATGCGCAGGCGCCTACCTGCTGTGCATGTTGAATGAGCTCCATCCTTTCTCGCAGGATTTGGGCGTCCCTCTCCCAGAGCTCACTCATCACCTGCCGCTTCCATTGCTCTACGGCGCTCTTCAGTTTCTCTTTCTCCTCTTCTGAAAGAAGTTCGGAAATTTTGGCTCCAGCTTCTTGCTGCAGGGCATCATAGAGCATGGCTTCTAATTCCAGAATTTGCTAATCAAAAACAATATAAAGCTGTCAGCTTGACCTTGTCTCTGGTCGGATGAGGATTTTGTGAGGAACTGAAAATCCTACCCAGGTAAGGCAACGGGAGCGGTAGAGGGGTTGTGTGCGGAGCCTCTCGCACAGGACAGTGCCGAAAACTCAAATCAGGGGGGAAATACTTCAAGCTGCTCCTATCCTGTGGGGCTCGGAGCAGCACTGGAACTGGGACGGCCCCTGGGCCCAGCCTAGGCTGCCTCCCAAAAAACACATGGGTCTCAACTCCTCCTTTCTGGAGATGGGGAGATGGCCGTGGGCAGAAAAGGCAAAAAGAAAAAAAAAAGGGAAAGGCAAATGGGAAAAGGAAAAAGAGAAAAGAGGTTAATAAAAGACTTATTTTGTGAGTTACAGATATTTTTTAAATGTAATGTTCAGTCTCTCGGTTCAACTTTCCCAGCTATCCTGTTCGCAGCAGCAGAGGACACGGCAGCACCAGTTCACACTCCTGCCAGAAAGGAATGACTCCCTGGTGTGTGCTTGCAGCATTTTGTACCGACAAGCTTAAAATGCCCCATGAGAAGGCGTTTCCAGCACTTCCTCTGGCAGAGCCGTCAGCTCCAAGAGGCTTTATGCTCACGAAAAATCTATCTGGTAGCCGGGCTCTGTTCCCGCAGTCTCAGGCTGCAGAGCCTTTGCTTCACTGCGTCAGAAACCATCTCTTGCACAAAGACAGATGTACCCTCCAGATTTATTGAGATACAGAATTGTGTAGGAAGTGGACTGGCAATGTTTCCCCCCAGGGTCACCGAGCCCAGAACCCTGCTAGGGCAGGTGACCTTGCCAGACAATGGCTTCTGCTTCAAAGTCCAAGATGAACATTATTCCTTCATGCAAGGCAAAACCAAGACAAAATCTTTTTCAGCAAGTTTGATACAGAGCAAGAGACAAAGCAGCAAATGATGGCACCTTTGCGCACCCTCTCCAAAGCTGGTGGCATGCTGCAGAGCTCTCTGTGGCTTCAGGAGAAGAGGACTGCAATAGTGCGGCTTGAACCTCTGGACAGGCTGTTTGAAAAAGCCATAGATGTCTGTTGAGATAATTCAGCTCAATTCAAAATCAACAAGTTTTTCCACCTGAGGCTGCTGGTGGTGTTTGCTTACTATGCCTTAGCAGAGCCAGGACAGAAGAGCACAAGCATTTACAAGAGTAGTACCATGGCAGGAGTTATGGATACTGATGACAACTGAAAGGCAGCAACCATGGTATCGCTGTGGGGAGGACCAGACCAGATCTCAGAAGATTCTGTTTTCACTTTTATAAATAAAGCCAACATCCTTGCTAACTGTAACTTTCTCAACAAAATGCTGTTATTTGAAACATGGATTTCTGTTGGGCCCCAAACCTCGATTATACAGTCGTTATCCCTCTCTGATTATATTGACTTGTGAAGGAAGAAGAGCGTGGGGAAATTCACAGTCTCCAGAGCAGCAGCAGTCGGGAGCCTCTGTGAGAGCCAAGTGCTTCTCAGAGCAAAATCCCCCGCCAGCAACCAACGGGAGTGAAAACCATGCAAAAAGCTTAGTGGTTACAGCTGGTAATCTTGTTGGCTGCAGTTAGCGGGGGAAGATTAGCGGCTCCTCATCTCAAGGGGCACAAAGGAAACATGGAAGTGAAACAAATTACACAAATAAAAAGAGCTTTTGCAACTTGAATTTAGGGGCAGAAGAAAGCTTTCTTACTGCTTTCAGGCTGCATTTGTGCCTGGGAGTGAAGTCCGTCCCTTTGCCTGGGGACACTGGCACGGTGCATTCAAAGAATACAGGAAAGTGCAAATAACCCTCAGGTACGTCTGCGTGGGCTGCAACGCATCCATGACACGCGTTCCGTCTCCACAAGCGGCAGGGCCAAGGAGCAGGTAGTTGTTGTTGGAGCCCTTGGTAAATTTGGGATCCTGGAACTGGAGATCCGTCTCATGGGCGGAGAGCGGGCAGCTGGCCGGGAGCCGCAGGGGTGCTGAGTAACGCCCTCATCGACAGCCGCGGCTCCACGGCTGAGCTCTCCTGCACAGCCCATGGCGTTACCAGGAGTTTCGAGTGATTCATACGATTTTTTCCACTCTGCTGCTGTTGCAAGTTTCCACATACTCAGATTTATGGATCTGTTTCAGAACTTGCCCAAGACCCAGAGGATCACCTCTCTCAGGGCTTATCTTTGAAGATGAATCCTACAGGCTCAGCCTTCGGCTGCACCAAACTGCTTCTCAGAACAGCTCAAGGCTGCAGGAGATAATCTGGTTTTAGGGCTGAGACCGCAGGTAAGGGGGAGCTTGTGTAATTTGCAGGGTTTCCACTGTGCATAGGCATTGGTTCCAGATATAGCTCAGCGTTTGGCAAAATCAGTCTTGAAAAAAATTCCTTACAGGACAGAAAATGTACTGAGGAAAAGCTCTCCCAAATGGTTTGAGATACAAATAGATAATAGGTATCCAGAAAAAGAGGCATAAATACTCATTGCTGTGTAACTGTGCTCAAAATTTAAATGGAACTGAAAGAATGAGATAAATCGGAACGAAAATTTATGCATTTATGTCTTTCATGAATATATACTGATTTTTTCTCTAAATGAGCTGTAATCTAAGATGTAAGGAAATGTCTAGGCTAAAATCTCTATTTTGGAAAGAAAAGAAGTTACTGAAAACATCATTTTCTTATCAGTCATTTACTGAAACCTCTGCTAAATTAAAACTCGTGTTTAATAAGTTAACGTTCAGGTGCTAATCCTGCAAGGACCACCCAAACACAAGAAACTTTGTCTATAAGGAACTCCTCGTTAGCACAGGGTATAGAGGATTTGTTCAAAATTCAGCCTATTTAGTCCTCGGGTCACTCCATGAGCAGTACTGACCAAAGTGCAGAGTTTTTCTACAGAGAACAGACTACACCTATTACACAAGGTGAGTTAATCGAGATGTCGTAATTCAGGCAAGATGGATTTTCCTAACCTTGTGAGCTTGGTCCAAGGACTGTTTCCTGAAGTCGAGCTCATCATCCAGGTAACCCTTCTGCTTGCTGAACAGCTCCTGCGGACAGAAGGAAGAGGCAGTCAGCGCAACGGCGGCGGCCCTGACGCCGCTGCTCCTCCTGCCGCCTCTCCCACCAGGTCGTTCCCCTCCTCTCGGTACCTTTTCATTCTCAAGATCCAGCATCTTCTGCTGCAGCGCAGACTCCGTCACTTCTATCTGCTGTAGCCACTGTGCACAGAAAGAGAGACCATGTGCTTAAGCCTGAAGAGCAGAGGCAGGGTGCCCGCACGTTCAGCTTGCACCCTCACTTTAGGCCGTGTCAGCACACACTGACAGGGCTTACTTAAATTCACTAAGTAAAAGAGGAAAAATTAACTTTATTATTACATCTTTTCTTTCATATATATTGGTAATGGAAAAAAGCATTATTTCCAAGCCTAGCCAGTTACCTTCTAACATCATTTTGCTAACTAAGTAACATTTAAAAATAAGCAATGTCTGTCTGTATTGCCTCAATGTTACCTTTATTTTGACAAAAACCACTGTAAGTATGATTCCACATAAAGAATCAGGACATTTTGTGATGAAACTATCATTTACATCACCAGTGTCTTCACGTGAGCTGTTGTGAGAGGGTCAGCTGCTCTCATGACACATGTTTACTGATGAGCGATGCAGTCGTTATTACCTTTTCAGCCAACGTGAGAACTGTCCTTGCTTGTATGACGACTACTTGCTCTTCGTTGCTCAGATTCTGCACCAAAAGCAGAATATAATTACAACAAATCCCAGTGTCTTGTTATTAATCCACTACTTGGGCTACTGCTGTGTTAAATAAATAGGAAATTAAATATGTGCAAGGAACAATAAACTAAGGCAAAGAAAAACAGTATTGCAATGCAATATTGCTGTAAAAATGATTGTAACTATTCATGCTGAATTGTTATCATACATATAGTTAATTCTTCTCAAATCCCCCCATTTACCAAAAAAAAAAGATGTTGACAGAGGATCTCTTTTTCCCCAAACAGGGAATAAACACAAAGTAACACAAGCCAAAATCAAGCTTAGCACAATGTGCCCTTAAGAAAAGAGATGCAATCTTAAGTCCTCTGTGTTCCATTATATGCACAGTAGGTTCATACACAATCCTTATTCTGCACAGCCAATAGTCATGATTTTTGAAAACACTTGTTAGGGTGTTAGTTTTTCAATTCATGTTTTTTTGTTTGTTTGTTTGTTTTTAATGAAAATACTGTAAGTATGTTTTGCATTTCATTGCAAACCTCGGTCATACTCTGACCACATCTACAGCAGCAGAAGTCAGCCCCCTTCTGGTTCGGGGCCCATATTTGCTCAGACCCAGAGAGCCGAGTCTGACGCACTGCTCTCAGGTACAGGAGGGTGCGTGGGTCTCTGAGTGTTATTATTCCCGCAGGGTAATTAGGAAGTTGGTAAGAAGGGTGACTGTGGTGAACTTCACTTTAATGCACTGGGGACAGTGAAAGTGCTATCCAGCAGGGATGGGAGGAGACCTTTCCCGATAACCCCTAAAAATTGTCTCTTCAATAAATGTAAGTAACTGTTTTTAAAACAAGTTACGGCACATTAAAAATGAAACCATCCACACTGAGTGTTAGCGGTGTTCTCCCCTGTTCCGTGAGCTATGCCCTGTCTGTGGGGATGAGGAGGGCACCCGTGCTCCTCAGCCCCCTTCTCCGCGCCTGTCCCCAGCGTCCCCGCAGCCTGCAGGGGGGTATTGCCCCGCTCTGAGCTTTGCTCCTGCTCCGCTCCCAGAGGTTCTCTCTCCGGGGTTCGCCTCACCCAAAGCAGTATTGAACTCGTGGCAGTTCAGCGGGAAGCAGGTGGGAGCTGCCGGGGCTCTTTACCGAAGTGCAAGTGAGAAAATGCGCAGGAAAGGCCGGAATCACTTGCACACGGGCGGGACACGGGTTTGCTTTCCCACAGCCCCTAACAGCCTGACACCACAACGGGCGCCCATGGGGCCGACTCTGCCATGTTAAACACATGAAAACAAAAAAAACCCCAAGTGCTAACAACAGTCTACAGCTATCTTAAAGCTCTCTGAGGTGAGAACCGTGAACTCCCCCTTGTGTCGCATCTGGAATTAACTGGCTGTATGTAATAGCAAAAAAAAAAAATCAGGAGGAAATAACATTATAGACTAGAGATCATTAATATAAGTAAAGAAAAGAAAGGGAATAGAAAACATGAGAAAAGCTATCACTTTTTTGGTTCCTGTTTGTCTCCAGGCTGCCTGTTTGGGACACTGTCCTGAAACACTCCGCACGGGACTAACCTGACATTAATAACGCCACTGAAGACAACATTAGCACAGGCATTAACAGATTAATAGGTATTATCTTTCCACACATTAGTAGGGTCAGTCTTAACTCATTGGTCATTAAGCTTATATGCATCTTTTTTTTTATTCTTTGCACACAGAAGATTTTAGAATTCTTCATATTTCTGCCAGTATGAATATCATTAACTGCGGTGGTGAAGATTATTAATTGCTTCAATGTGTTTCAGCTCCTCCACTAACACCTGGCTTGATTTTGTGGAGCAGAGCATGCAGGCGTCAGAGACTGGGGAGCGTGGAGAGAGGATGACCCAACTGTTCTAGACAGAGGGGTGGGCGAGAGGCACCTCCAGGCTGCGCCCCTGGCGCTGGGGACGGCATTTTTGCTGGTGTCCAAACTGCGCAGCGGCAGGGGCAGAGCTGGGGCAGAGCTGGGGCAGAGCTGGTGAGGAGCTGTGAGAGTGGTGGAGACCCTTCTGCAGACCGATGGCCGCAGCGGCGTTCCCCCAGGGAGGAGCCCCGCAGCACCCAAGGGCTCTGCGAGACCCTCCGCTCTCCTCTGCCCCGCGCAGCCACGGCGGCTCTGGGGCTCTGCTGGTACATGAGAGTACGGGGAAAAAATACACAAGGGCACATATATCCTCTATATACATGTTACTATAGGTATAATTAATCACTTCCACTTGCTAAAGGAGAAACACTTCCAAATTTCTTATTATTTGTTTCTTCTTTTCATGCTGCTGTTGTAACTTTTTGTTAATATCCTGGTTACTATCCAAGGTTATGGGTTATTAGACAAAACTAAAATACACAGCTGCTCAAATGCAAAAGCAAAGCAAATGCAGAGCAAGCAAATAAACAAACCGTGTGAAAAGTGACCAGAAAAAAACAAAACAAACAAGCCCCACATGAAAACTTCAAAATATTTTCCAAATCATTGAAAATTTAAAAGCAATATTGTGACACCAAGATCCCGCATGGCACTGGTCAGAAGGCTATTAACAAAATCTTTAAAAGCCAGAAAGCGCTTAGCTCGTAGCCCAGTGCTTTGACCACAGGGAGGACAGGGTGTGCAGTAGCAGCCCAAGAAGGCTTTGCTAACTTAACATGAGGACAAATATTTACCAAAGCATGCACAATTTATTAAAGGAACATACACTTACGGCGTTATCCCCTAAAATGTCCAATTTTTTCATCAGCTCTGCTACTACTATGTCCTAACAAGAAAGAAATGGAAAACCAGGAGTCAGAACAGAGCGTCTGATTTTATTTAGGGAAAGGAAAGTACGAAACGAGAATCCCTTACTGTTACACCTTCTGCCTCGCAGTAGACCTGGAGAGGGCTTTTCCCCTCTGTAAAAGGACCGTGATGGAAATTGATGGCAGGCGATCGTCTTTCTCTCTCCTGAAATGACAATAATTGCCCGGTTACCCACGATGGTACGTCACAAATGGCAGCTTCACCAAGAACTCGGTAAATACGGTTTGGAAAAGGCTCACCCTAACGGAACACATTGCAAAGCAATGCTACCTTTGTCTTGGCCACCGAAACCCTTCCTCCGGCACCCTGCGGCCACCGACACTAACAGCCGGGAGCAAGAGCCGTTCCTCTGGCCGGACCAGGTGCCTTTGCGAGGGTTCGCAGGGCTGACGGGGAAGACCTCCACGGCTCTGCGAAGCACAGCAGACCTACACCTTAACAGCGCTACTTTTTTCCCACCACGCTTCTCCACGGGGCACTCATCATCACCGCTTACCTATTGTTTCGACTACATAATATATTTGAACAAAACTATACACTTATACCTAGTATAATATAAACAGCATTTAAAATTTTCTTGTAAGTGTCTGCTTTGCTAATGTCTCTTTGGAGAATTTGGAAAACAGTTTCCAAGAGCTTATAGATTCTGTTTATACAGGTAATGGTATAGAGAACGGAAGGCTCAGTCGAGTAAACAGAGCGCTCTAGGCCGTGTGATTCCTTCTCTGCAGGTTTAGCAAGAGGTGAAACACAGCGATAATCTTTGGCAACGAAAAAGGAGTTCCTTTCTCATTTTCTTTCACATNGAGTAAACAGAGCGCTCTAGGCCGTGTGATTCCTTCTCTGCAGGTTTAGCAAGAGCAATGATCTTTGGCAATGAAAAAGGAGTTCCTTTCTCGTTTTCTTTCACACGTATGATCTCTTTTGGTTTTATCTCTTTGCATTTTCAGAACAGATGGAGTACAGTAAATTGTGTATCTACATCATGAGCCAATCTTCTGGATCTTAAAGTTACTTAAGTGGTAAGACTGCCAGAACAACCTAGGGAGAATACCAGTATTGATCTCTGGGGGTTTGTTTGGGTTTTTTTTCTCTTTTATCAAACTCTTTGTTCTTGTTCAATGCAAAGCAGCTCTTTAGAGTAAACATGTGTGAGTTCCCGCAGCTGCGGTGCCCCCGGCCCCCGCTCACACAGCCCAGGGCAGGCAGGTGGGACCGTGGCCGCAACACATGCTCACTTCAAGCTCCAGGATCCTGAACTCCAGGAGCTCGTTTTGATCCTTGGCGTCCTGGACATCATGTTTCAAGCGAGCTTCCTCAGCTTCCATTTGTTTTATCTGCAAAATAAAGCAACACGTGTCAGCACCGTTTGCAGTGTCACTCGAGACCTGCCACGCTTTGAGTGTGCCGGGGAGACGCCGGGGCGAGCGCAAGCGCTGAGGGTCCCAGCCCACCCCCTGGGGTCAGCATGAGTGGGGACGGCAGCACCAGCGCCAGGGGAGCGTGGGGCTTTTCCCCACAACCACGTCCTCACATGGCCCCACAGCGGGACATTTTATGGGGCAATAGGGAATGCCAGAAAACCACTTTTTCTGGCAGGTTTATAAAGATCTTGTTATTATATGTGAATTATTTCCAGTAGAGCTCTGTGATACAGATTAAAATATTGCACATTCTGCATTCTTAAACTACAAATATTATTTGAATAATACAAATAGAAACATTGAACACCTTTTCTACCAGTTCTTGATTTCTTCTATACAATGCTTGCTTCTCCTCAATCCACTTCATGTCCTTGAAAAAGAAATAAAAACTGTAATTCCATTATTTCCTATGATACAAAAGCTCACCTTTTCTGTCTTATTTTAACAGTCCACAGTATACAAATGGAATAGAATCACTCCAATGACTAAAAAACAGCTTTCAGATAAAAGACTGCACTAAAAGGGATATTTCTAGCTATGCAGTTACTGTCAAAATTCAATTATACTGTACATAAATTACATATTTCTGAACACTAGGCAAAATAAACCTTATTTTGAAATTAATTTCTTAGTTTGATGGATATATAAAAGCCACAAACCCCAGAACATTATTTATCAGTAAGGTTAACAATAATAAGAGGTTAAGCTGGAAAGGTGAGGATCAAATGATTTAGTATTATTTTAAAGTTCTCAAGAAACATTTTATGTGTCTGGTTGGGGTTTTTTTAAGTTTTGGGGGTTTTTTTGGTGGGTTTTAGGTTTGGGGTTTTTTTGGCTTGAAAAGAAAGACACAGGCTAGAAACAGCCTGGGAACATTTGTTGTATTTCCAGCTGGGGGTTGGATATTTGCAGTCTGCGATATTTCATTCTCAGGGCTGTCCCAAGGCTACAGCTGCGCCTGTTTCTTTATCACCTTTGGATGCCAGTGTGCGAGGTGGTTTTAAACTCTGTACTCTTCCAATTTAAGGTGCATTTTCCTTTTAACGTTTTCCTGTGTTATGCTACTTTATGCACATCTCCGGAGCGTGTAACCTCAGTGCCAGGACCGACGGGTGCACCCCAGCCACGAGGAGGAGGTGTTGTGTGGTGCAGTAGAGGCGCTTGGCCTGAGTTGCCGCCCCGCTGCCAGGATGCTCCCCGATTTCGGTGGAGGATGCATCCGAGGGACCGCACAACTGCGCTGCGAGCATTCCGAGCCAGTCGGCTCTGCAGGCAGGGAAGCAGAAACGCCCAACTTCACAATGCCTTTTCTGTTTGGGTGACATTACAAGGGAGAATTTTCTAACACTAATTAGGCATAGCATAGGACATACGTGAATAGCAAATATTTGGACCTCAGCACTGCAGTCCATAGGGATCGAAATGGCATGCAGCAGCCAGGAGTATGATGGGGTCTGTGCCAGGGGCTGAACGTGACCCACCAAAAGCCGCAGTGGCACCCAAACCTGCCAAGACCTCCAGCGGGGCTGGCTTTGCCGAGTGAGAGCTCAAGCTCAGACCAAGGTGACAGACTACAGAGTGTGCCTCGAGTGAGCCAGTCAGGCAAAAGCAGACACCTTGCGGTGAATTCAGAAATTAAAATTGCTAAGTGTAAGCCTTAACACATCAGAGCAAAAATAAGACACCTTAATAATGCCTGATAGGATGAAAAAGGCAGAGCTCAATAGATGTTTGGTTGAATGTGATGTGCTTCATGTTAATCATTTAGACTAAATTTCCTAGAGTGCAGTTTCATAGATTACTGAATTGTATTTCAAATTAATCCTTTTTGAAAGAATGACTGAGATGATTTGACAAGCTATTGCATGAACAGGCTGACTGGTGAACTACACAAACAGGTGAACTGGACACTCCAAATAGCCCTAATCCACAAATTTACTCTGAATTTAAAGAAAGCATTCACAACAAAGTTTTTCACATGATGAGAACCCCTTTGGTTTTGCTGAAAATCCACAGCCTGTGCAGTGCACTTCCTCCTCCCCTTGAAATATTTAACCACTTTCTAATTTAACACCTGCTTTTCTCCTGTTAAGGAAGTAAAATCTTGTGGAGCTACAAGGAAAGCTGCTGGCAAGAAAAGCTTACTTTTACATTCACTGAATAAACATTTCACTAGAAAATAAATATTCTTCCTTTATTTTACCTTCCCAATTTTCTCCTAGGTATCAAAAATACAGCTAGTCTGTGAGATTTTAAAGTAGACCAACTTCTTGCCAAACACAATTGTTCCCTCTCTTTACTATAATACTTTCTCTGCATTTTTATACATCTTCAAACTGATAAGGGAACTGATCAGTCATTCACTGATTTAATTTTCAGGAGACGCATAATAAAACATCAGAGGGCAGTTTTAAGCTCGGGACAGTAAGGGGCCGAGGAGCCCTAACGGTGCTGCCGTCAGCTGGATGGCAACCAGCACCCGGTGCTTTGGCACCGCAGTGACAACGAGCGTGGGAATTCATTTCCTCTCGGCTGCGCAGAGAAGTTCTCAGTGCCCACAGACACACCGCACCCGTTTTGACTTCACAGCTGTGGAAATACCGAGTTCAGGCACTCCTTTACCAGCTGACTTTTCTTTCCCTCACTAACATTTGCGTACCACAGACCCTTTCATGCAGGCACCGTCTGCGGTTCTCTCCATTACGCTGGAGCAAGGGAGGCATTAAGGCTGAGATCAGCAAAGATATGTGGGGCTTTAATGGGTGTTGGTTTCAGGAGTGGCATGTAAGCACTGACGGGGATTCAGGGCTTTGGGGACCGATATTTGAGATACCAACACATGTAAATGTGGAGAGTGGAGTTTTCAAAAGCCCTTGCATGCCTGACTCTCCTTGAAACCAACTAGACCACGTGTATTAAGTGCTTTCTTTTCAATTAATTAACACGTTTATTGAAATAGTACTCTGCAGGTTACATTAATGTCTCCCAAATCAGGAGTGCAGTGGCAATGGGGCTCGTGCAGAGTGGGTCACTACAGCGTCCCTTGGCAGGGACAGAGATTGCTTCTCTACCATGACACTGCTTCGTATGAAATGAAACAGCTATTGAAAAGTTGCATTGGGATTATTCTATCCATACACAAACACTCACTGGCATCTGCAGTACTACACAGTAACATGACCAGGCACGTCTCTAGAGCCCCCTCCTGCCCCCAGCACGAAGGCTGGAGAAAGGGCCGGTGTTTGGCCGCATGCATTACCTGCCCCTGCTCAGCAAGGGCCTTCTCCAGGTCTTCTATCTGGGCCTGCGAGCGGTGTATTTCCGCTTGGAGCTGCTCACGTGTCTGTAGGATACGAGGGAAAAAAAACAAAAATAAAAAATCAAACTTTCTCTAAAAGATGAAAGCTAACACAGGTACAAAAATGGTTAGAACATCAAATACTTTTAACAACTAATTTTTAAAGTTCTGTGGCAGAATAAATTTGCAGGTAAGCATATAACAGTAGTCAGTAATCATAAAAAGAGGTCTGTAAGATAGGAAAATAATTTTGAGACTGAAGTCAAGAATAACATAAAGAGCATTCCCTTAGGCAGACAGTAGGACAGCAAAATATAAATGCCTTCTTACAGCGGGTATGGCAGTGTGCAGCGGGCAGCCTTCCCTGTCCTAGAGTAAGGTGTTTAAAAAGCCAGTGTAAGGCAAAGATTCACTTCTCCATAAAGACAAACGAAAATTACCTTGCCACAATTCTGGGCAAATCCAATTCTTTTAAAATTTTGATGAGTTAAAAAGCTCAGAACAGACCCTAGATATGTAATGTTACCAACTGGCAAACTGCGTTCCTACTCGTAAACTTAGTACCCTGTCTTATGGTCTTACCCTATTGTGTGTAATTTTTTACTATACTTGTAGCTTCATGCTTATTTAAATATACATCATCTTCCTACATGTTTTCTGGAGAATAAACATCATTATTATTAGCTATTTTATTTGTTAAATATTGTTTTATAGAACATTTTATTTCCTCAAACCATTTATCTGCTATTTATCTTGTTATTTACAATGAAAAACATCTTTCTTGTTTGCATTACCTGCATTGTTCTCTCTTTTTGTCCTACTATGGAAAAAGTAAAATCGAGTCACTTTTCAAGTGAGGCATGTCCTGTTTCATTCTGATTGTCTTTGCCTGTGCAATCCCTGTCACTTAAGAGCAGAGTGCCTGCTTCTGGGAACGTTAATTTTAATGCAGTCTGGGCACTGAGAGAGGGTGAGACGCCCTGCGATTGCCAAACGGGGAGGTCGCTGCGAGACCGGGGATGCTGCTAAACCTGAGTGGCTGAGAGATACTCACCAGGGGAGAGAGCAGTGAAATTAGCACCTAATTCTTTGAATTATTCAGCAGAAAAAACCCAGGCTAGTTATATAGCTCGGAAAGCCCAAATATTATTGTAAAGCTGTAATTCAGCTAGAGGAATTTGGCCATTTGTTTTATGTCTAGTTGGAGCCGGGGAACTGCCCGCGGTTGGGACCGTCACAGCTCGGTGGTACGCAGTGCTGTGCCGCCGCTGCCGGAGGTGTCCCCACTGGCAGCACCGGGTTGGACAGTATGGGTATCTCCCAGCATTGCCGTCCTTACCTTGACCTACAGTGGGCAGCCCGGGATAACACGCTCACACAATAGATTTAGAGCCAAATTAAGACCTTGCAAATACACTTCTGTTCGGCTTCAAACCGTTAGCTCAGAACAGAATTCATCCCTTTATTCACTACATTCACCCATGCATTCCGTGCACAGTAAGTCCTGCCAACCCCTTGTAATCTACAACATACTCTCAATAAATGCAACCTTTGACGCCAGATGTTTGAAGCTGCGCGGGCTGTGTGAGGCAGACAGGCAGGCAGAATAGCATAGGGCACTTTGCAATTTAATTAAGAAAAAGAATCTCTCTCAGCTATAAGCCTTCTAAACAGTTTATGAGGAATCATGTAATCTCACAGAATCCAGAAGGAATTAAATACCAGGCATTATATATTTAAGGCTATCTGTCCTAGATTTTTATAGAAAAAGAGCTTAATTTTAAGGATTTTCCATAAAAATTCTGCCTGAATTTCTCTTCAGCTGATCAGAGGTGAAAAGACTAAAGCATACCAGCGGTGGTTCCTCCAGCCAACCAGCAGGTCAGGGGGGATGCTGGAGGGGTGGTTGGTGCTAGAGAGCCCGGAGCCCACCTCGGCTGCCAGCCCAGCCCGGTCCCCTGCCTGCACCCGCAGCCGGCAGCACGCTGGAGGGGCTGGCTGACCCTCACTCAGCTTGAAAACCGCCTGAGCAAGTACAACTGGACCCCCCCCCCAATGACAAGCCTTTATTTTCATGTAATATAAGCCATTTAGACCTTAACTTCTCGTTCTGCATCCAATGTTCCTCCGACCTGTTCTTGCAATAGGGCGTATGCTCGTTGCAGAGCCTGGTACTCCATTGTCAGCTGCCGAAACCGCAGTTCTGTCTCTTCCTTGGCCATGCCCTGGAATTGAAAACAAATATGCATGGCACCAGTTGCTTTTTTTCTGCAATGAAAGTAAAAAATATTGTAAGAGTGAATTACATTTGCTTTCTCTAAAAAGTGCCAAAATTATTACTTTCAAACTGCAATTTGGGAAGCACAGTACTAAGGATCTTGTTTACTGCCCTCACACTACTTCTCTTTTGTGCCTTAAACATCTCTTGCATACACTTACTTCAAGAAAATGCAATATAGGAAAAGAAAATTAAATCCCCCCACCTTGGAAAGATAACAACCTGCCATCCACACAGCATACTGACAACTGAATTGCCCTTTATTACTGTAACGGGCAAAGTCATCACATTTAAAGGTGAAAATCCAACTTTCTTGCAACAACAAAAGGTTTCCAATCTGGAGAATAAGCCAAGCCTGACAGTCTCACTCAATTATTAAAACACTAATCTAGAGTTAATACTTGTAGAAATGGTGACATCAACATGAAAAGAGCCCTTCATCTTCCTGACTCTCCTTACAATATCCAGCACTGAAAGCTTTCTTGTCAGGTAGACCGGAATATTTCATTCGACATGAAATGAAATTAGACTGCTGGTTGCATGCATAAACTTCGTACTATCTGAACAGGGAAAAAAATGTCAATACAGGAACAAAAAATAAATAGGCTCATACATATAAAAATACATTCAGATTTCCTGCAGCGCAGCACACGCCCGGTAACCACTCATGTATCTTTTATGATGGAGGTAGGAATTCTTTAGGCTCCCTTTTAACAGATCTAATTACAACCCACGAAACAGGTGAAATGGCAGATGAAAAATTGCAGCCATCGTACCATAAAAAGGCTGCAAGTCATTCTTAGGAATGGTCTGTTTATTACAAGATTCTTGTTAAACCCAGAAACATGTAATGGTACAGTGATCTGACACACACTCGGGAATGCATTTGTAGAGAAACCCGGCAAAACACCGGGAATAATCACTTTTCTTTGTATTACCAGGTACCTGTGTGTACTCTGCATTCAGAGCCTCCAGAAAAGTCACGACCTCAATATACGGGGGAGGAAACAGCCGTTCCTCTGCAGACTGGTGCGTTACGTGACTGCTCACTTCTTCCAGAAGCACAAACCTTATCGCTTAAGGCTGTGCTCTGTGCTGAGGTCAAAACGACAAACAGAAGGACCTGAACTACACGTGCACAAACCTGCAGTAAATCTCAACGTGAACAGCTCTTCCTAGGGTTGTCCAACTTCTCGGTCTTTTTAGACCTCTAACCTATAAACCCATTATAAATCGAATATTCTTAGGATATAGTATTCCCAGCTTGGTTAAAAGTTGTGAAATTACTGAAGACTTGAGATCCAGAGATATTAACCAACATGCACATTATTAAATTTAACATCAATTTTTAACTTTGTGGTGAGAGGTGACAGATATAACAGACCAGGAATTTCATTAAAAAAAAGTAGCAAGGTTTCAAAACAAAATACCACATATTTTTGATGAATACCTCTTCCAAGTCATCTTCAGGAGTGCAAGGGGTTTGATCTGTCCGGTCAGTTTGATACGAGATAGAGGAACCATCAGACTCCAAGGAAGCTTCTTCATCGTAGCCGAAAAACGTCTCCACAACCGGCTTCTGACAGAGACAAGGTGTCAGCGAGCGCAGCGCAGCGCAGCCATGCCGCGTGGCAGCGGTGCCATGGGCTGCGCCAGCCCGACGGTGTTGGGGGCACAGCGGTGACTCTGCACACATGGCTAAACTCTGCCCCTCTGTAGGATTTGAACATACGCACCTTCGGAGGAACCTCAATTCCAGATTATTGGTAATTCTCACTCTATTGGTTTTTGAAGAACGGGTCCAGTTCTTTACATGTGTATACATATCAAGTTTGTTCACCCCATGATAGTGCTCCAACAATAGCCGATACCGTTCAAATCCCTCAATTTTCCTATTTGTTATTAGGTACCACAGTGGGAAGCCTCAAAGCCCCTGCTTTTTTTTAAAGTGTTTTCCTCCCGCTGTCTCTAGCTAAGGCAGAGCCCCCTTTTTACTTCCTCGCGTGGTCATCTCAGCGTGAGGCGGCAGTTGTGCACCAAAATGTCTTTGTTAATCCATCGCCATCACCAGGATGCCTGTCCTGTCACATGCCCCACAACTGTCACATGAAAAGTTAGATTTGCAAGAAATATTCTACTTGAAAATTGAAGTTAATCACCACAGCAATATTTTTACAGTTTGAAGAAATCAATTTTTCCACTCAGATCTGCTTTCTGTTTAAAAGAATGAGGGTAGTGCTGGTAAAAAAACATTTACTGTTAAATGCTTGAAAGTCAAAGATGACATTTCAAACACCACATTTTGAAAGATATTTTTAATTGTTGATTTACAAAAAAAAAATTCTAGATTTTGGCTTTTTTCTTCTTTTTTGATTTGCAGTGGATAACTTTTGAAGGAGACAGAACATAACTCTCCTTCAAAGGTCTGGTTGCCCTCTGCAGGATGACAGGAGTTAAGGAGTTATCTCACATTGACCGCAATTTGTTATTTATAGATTCGTTAGCTCCATCACCGCTTTAATTCTTCATATGTAAAGCACAGCTTGCTCTCAGGTCCCTGACATTATACCTAACGATGTTGTTACAGTGTTAATATTTATATTAACATCCTGCCAAGTATTCATTAACTAACATTTTCTTTTTCCCTGAGCTCTAACCATCGCTTCTCGAAACCAGCAATTTTTGCATGTTACTAAACTCCATAATGAATTATTTACAACCTACATATGTTTTCAGGCAGTGCCATTAAAAGATCACTTCAAGATGTGTTAATTCATAAAATCTGTCTCATCTTAAGACAATCACATACAACTGAGGTCCCACGGGATCGTCCAGGGTAAATGCAGAGTGTGCAAATGCTCGCAATGCGCAATGCAAACTGTTCCCCTACCAGATCTTTTCTCAATAATCCAATATGGTCTATAAATGTCCTTAAACTATGTGACCTAAATTTAAGATTAGGACCCGTTTGCAGACCCTCAAGGAGCCCGTCGCCCCCCGCGTGGCTCCGCGGCGCTCAGAGCGAGCCGGGAAGCCAGCACGCCCATCAGCACCTCACGATACACGCTTTTTTTTTACCTTAGGAATTCTTGTCATTTTTTTTCTTTGCTTCCTATACCGTAACAGCTTATCACGTTCCTGAAAGAATCAGATATGTATGTTAGCTGTTTTCAGAGAGCTGTTATTTAAATTAACTATGTCAGTACTAGTAGTCACTGGGCAATCAAGAAATAGTAACCTCTACGCTGGCCACTGCCTCAAAATGAAATAACCACGCTTTCATCAGTCAGACACTAGTCTTACTCCAACATCTTCCAAGGTTGCCATGTACAAGTAGCAATTGCTCTTTATATTCACGAAAATCAAAATAGCAAAAAAAGGCCAATTATAACCAGTAGAACGCACTGACAGCTTAGGCGGCGTTCCAGAGCCTGCCCGTGAGCCAGCCTGCGCGTTCCAGAGCCTGCCCGTGAGCCAGCCTGCGCGTTCCAGAGCCTGCCCGTGAGCCAGCCTGCGCGTTCCAGCCCGTGCTGCGGCTCTCTGGCAGACGGCTCCATCCGGGGGTGAGAGGCAGAGACCGACTCCTGCCCTCGGTCCCGCTGCCGTGGCTGTTAGTGCCCTCGGGAAGGTGCACACACGTAACAGCCCCACTACACCAAACTCCGACACTGACTGAACTCAGCACTTTCAGTCTCAGCTGACTTCTCTAAGGATCTGAAGGTTCCCAGCGCCTCTGAAAAAAAAAGGTTTGGGCATTTATTGCTGCCAGCAAATTTTTCCATTCAGTGGAAATGATGACACTCTTCATAGAGTCATGTCAAATCTATATAGTATTGAAAAAAATGTCTTTATTCTGGATTGCAAATACAGACAAAGTCCAGCATTGGAGAGAGTAAAGTTCTAAAGGGAAAACCCTTATAATCTCTCATTGTAACCATTCAGTAAAAGGAAGCGATGACATTGTGGGAAACTGATAATGCGCCACTGCCATCAGCCCAATGGCAAATCCCAACATCAGCAGCAGGGACAGAAGAAAATCGAGTACTTGTTTTGCTTGGCAACACAAGCTTTGCTGCACACTTGGCAATGAAGAACACAACTGTACACATTTTATTGATATATATTAGTGGCTTAACTTCACAAAATTTTTACCCATAATAACAGACATGCGTCGGGCAAGGGCCGTGGCTGAGAACATGCCAGGGTGGGTGAGACAAAGCTAGTGGCAATCAGACTCTAAAAAAAATGCAATTCCAACGTGGCAGAGCTGTCCTGGAGATGGGGACACTCGCTACCAGCTGTCAGGGCAGGGTGACCGTGCTGACCTTTGCCTCTGAGGTCATCCTAGTGGTGAAAAAAAAGCTTTCCTCTCCACTATCGCTATATTTTTCTCTGGTGAACAACTTCTGCTGATACGGCCTTTGACAACATCTATGCTGAGAAAAACTGTGTTAGCTTGCTGCCTGAACGGAGATGTAAGTGATAATAAATATTATTATACCCTGCAAGCTTTTCATGAACAGCAAGTTAAATCTTACAAAGATGAGGATGAAGTTAACTTCATTCTTACCATGACATTCTTCACATAGCCAGCAGTTTCCAGGGTCTAATAAAAAGAATGATATAATGTCAGTAAGTGTACAGACATTAAAAAAAAAAGTTATTTTCTTGAGGAGTATTATGACTGCAGTATTTGCTCTTTCCAAAGACTGAGAACACAGCACTGCAGAACACTCCCTTGTACACAGCAATCTTTAGCCCTGATGCTGTCTGTCTCCAGCTAAAGGAGCTCTGACATTTTCTCTCGCGACCTGGCCATCAGCATATCTACTGGACGTGCTGCACCGGTTCCGTCATGCAAGTATGCTGGAGATTGAAAGGATTTTTCCAAACACTATACCACAGATAACTCACATTCAGTTCCATCACTACTGATCATAGAAATGCCCCCATGTTCCACTGGTGCAAGCTATGCCCGTTAGCTCACGGAACCCCGGGCACCCTTTGCTTAGGCTTCCTCTTCTTCTGCTATGGCCTTCATCGACCTCTCATGAGAGCGGCAGTATTACATCTTACCTTGGAGAGTTCATCAATGATGTTTTGCTGTTCAATAACTTGTAGCCTCAGGAAATCAACTTCTCTTTCTTCCTGGCTGTGGTCAAGGTCATTCAAAGAGCTCGGTCTCCTTATTGTTCCAGCTCTTTGTCTCTAAAAAACCAACCACATGGCAGAAGAGGAAATGATCAGAAGGCTTTGCCAAAGGACAGCGTCTGACCCTTCCCTTTACAGCTGGTGATGCATCTAACCTAATGGCTGTTCTGCAAGCTATCCCGCTCCCCTTTTGCTGGGTAATACAACCGGCTGTTCCTGCTCCTCAGAGTGCCGCGAGAAGCTCGTGGCCACTGGGGAGGACAGCAGGCAAGCGGGGCCACTGCATCAAAGAGAGGGGCTAGCAGCAGCTCAGCTGCATCTGCTCTTTAGATCTGCCAAGGGCTGTGTGGCCAACTCTGGGTGGAGAAGGAATTCAGAGAGCTGGGGCCAGTGTCACTTCTCTCCGGGTTCCTCTCGTTAGTTTTGATCTGCAGCAGTCCTGGAGCCGCAGCACCCACAGGGACGACCTCAGCCCTCCTACATTCCTGCAATGCCACAGCTATTTGCTACCAGCTATTGCCCACTAACAATAATCAATTGCAGAAAAAGGGAAGAGTCACAAGCGCCGATTTCCTAAGGATTACAAAGTCATTCTGGTACGACAGTCCAAGGTGAAGGGGGGAATTGTGCTTACGTGGAAGCTGAGCACCCAGTGACTGAGCAGTCTGATCAAAACGTGCAAAGCTCATGCAATTTCTTTTCTTCAGAACTATTTGTTTTTAAAGCTAAAATTAAACATTTTATATAAACCAAAACGTGTTTGAGTCACACACCACTCAGTCGTGCACCACAGAACATCTCAGCAAGTACCTGAAAGGGGAAAGTTTCCCATCAAATTTGCAAGTTTGGGATGATGTCTAACTTCATCAGCCCTCTGAGCACTAAATTACACATTCGCCCTGGAGCATACAGAGACTTACCATTGCTATATTTTCTTGTGTTACAAATTTTAATTTGTTTTCCATTCGTCGTAAGGCATGTGACAATTCTTCATTCTTCCTACTAAGGCGTTTATTTTTGTCCAAAATGGGCTTATACTGACTTTCAGCTTCTCTAAGACGTTTTAACTGAAAGATAAAGAGAGAATTAACACGTCCAGAGCTGTTATTTTTCATCAGATGTATTAATCATTTTATTTAACCACCACACCAGCAGTATTTTCTCCTAATGCAAAGCAGAACCGATCAATAACTTGCTATTTTCCATTGGGAAGCAGATCGTTCCTCCTTCATGAGGTATTCAGTCTGTGCAACAAACATAACATATGGGGAATGTATTTATTTTAAAAAATAAATAAAAATAATTCCAGCTAATGCCATCTTAAAAATGCATTGTTATATAAGCAAAGATGAATGTAATGTGGCATATCGCCAAACACAGAGCGTAAGGAGGAGCCAGCTACTCCTGCAATGATTTCAAAATGGCACAGGGGGAAATATCTCGATATTTTGGGGGTGAGGCACAGCCATGGCAGCACATTCACAGCAGTCATCGCCGCGCTCCGCCGCTGCACTCACCAGCTCGTTCCTCTCCTCCGACAGCAGCGCGTTCCGGTCCTCCAGCTTCCTGATGATGGCACTCAGCTCAGCAATTTTAAGTTGGAAACGCCGGGCATCCTTTTCATCCAACTGCTGTTCCTAAAACAAAGATCAACTGCAAATAACTGTTCATAAGTGTAAACGCAATATCAATATTTTTCAAAGCTCAATCTTTTTCTTATCCCAAATCCAAACATTTCAAAAAACTATATGGCAGAGTGTAAGCTATGTAACCCAACCGACCACTGAAAGCTGCAGGATGAGACCAACGGAAAGTTTGGAGTGAAAATGTAACAAAGTATGCAAATGCAGAAGTATGTATATGCAAATGCAGAAGTATGTATATGCAAATACAAAGTCACAAATGGTAAACTTGAAAATAGAAAAGAAATTATCAAAAATTAAGGCAATGTTTCCAACGTATGCCACTGTTGAACTGAGTGCTTCAGACACATCACCCACTCTGAGGACTTTGTTATAAGAAAATGATATTAAAAATACTGCAGTACAAATGGGGAAAATCCATGCAATTATACCATTGCATAAGCTCTTGTTCCACAAAGCTGTGGCCCTTATGGGGTTCTAAAGGGTCACTCGTAAAGCCAAAGCGGTAGCACTTTATCTGAGTGAAAATGCTTAAATCAAATTGTAAATGAATAGTAATAGAGGTAGACGTGTTCTCATTCAGAATCAGAGAGAAGTTACATCTATTTACAAATGTGACAGACTTTTTCCCCTTCTCTAGGACTTGTTCTGACATTTGGCAGAAGTTGAGTACAAATCGAAATAAGCAAATTAGTGTCCATAGTGCTGGTGGCACTTTGGGAGGTCTCGGGTTCCTCATTCAACAGGTGCAGGAGAGGCTCGGGACAAAGAATAAAATACATCGGCTTGCTCATGTACAAGTATTTACACTTCTACTGAGAAAATTAAGGCTGTTGCAAAAGAAATCTTGATGAGAATCAGCAATGAGGAAAATTTGCATACGTCAGATATATGAGGTCAGTTAACTGAGGGTTTTTTAATATTAGCAAATTAAGGCAAAAGCAGAAAGGTGCCATAGTCATATTAAAAATGCCATTGTAAAAGGGCGACTAAAATTTAATGGTCTGGATACTGCGTTGTAGAAGAGAAATAGGAGAGAAGAGGTTAGCAGGCGTTTAATTCACTTTCTGGTCGGCTGAAAGCGAGAGCACTCAGCAGCACCGACCCCCGAGCCAGCAGCAGTGTCCAGGAGGGCCGCGGGAATTCCCGCGCTTGCATGCACCGGTTGCCTTCCCCCATTTCCCTTTGTGAACTGGCCTTGTACATCTGCTCACAAACCCCGTCGTCAGCCGTTCCAAAAGCTAGCACACATACATTACTTGGTTAGAAATGCATTTGCATCATTTGTTGGCAAAATTGTGTCAAACTGTCAAATCAAGGCAGGTGGCAGAAGGATGGTACGGTGAGGAAAAGGAAGAGAAAAGGAACAGAAAATTTCCCCCTGCTAATGAAACCAAACAACCAAACCAGGAAACAAAACGACAAAAAAAAGCAAAAGCTCTCCCATAACAAGGTTTGAATTTAAAAATCAGTGCCGCGGGGTTTCCCCTGCACGGCTATGGGAAAGCTGTTGCTCAAGGGTGCACTCATCAAGATTCTGTCACTTTGTGCCATTTTGTCACTCTGTCTGCTCGTTTGTGTAGCTGAAACCACGTGAAAGTGCTTACGGGGCTTCCCGAATGATCTGAAGCGTCTCCTGCACCACTTGCATAAGGAAGTTCCCGCTTGGGGCTGCTCAGATGCCGATCAGACTCTTTGATCTGGGAAAGTTGTTCATCTAAAGCCTCCTTTTGGAGCTGCAGTCTCTGAGCATGCCCGGCTTGAACCCCTAACTCTCTCTCCAGCACGTAGACTGCTCTGTCTTTAAATTTAATCTCCTCCATCTACAAGGAGAACAGAACACAATCACACAGGCAGGCAGCGGCTTGACAACAACAGAGCATCTTATGACCCCAAACGCGGCCAGAGAACAGTTGCGCAGAGCCAACACCCCTCAACATGGAAAATACAACAACGCTCTCTCAGAAATAGCACAGCAACGAATATTTGACCGTGAATATATGAACTGAATCGCTTAACCAACTCATGAATATTACTCTTCTGCTGGGGGCTACCCAGAATAAAATCTCTCTTTTCAGCAGGAATTTTTTCATTCAAATGATTGGGAAATAACCCATATTCTTAGTACCATTTCAGAATATCTTAAAAAAAAATTTAAACCTAATACTCATGTCACAATTTGGATTTGTTCACATTTTAATGATTTTGCAGCATTTTGCTTGGACATCACCTTTTGAAAGTTTGGATTCATAATTTTAAAAGAAAAATATTCAAACCTGAATATCCTTTTAATTTTCAAAATATAGAAGGAATGTGATTTTTTAAAATTCTTTTTCCAAAAGACTCCCATGTGAGCAATTTGTTCAATTACCCCCTTTCCATGAAAGGTTTTGCTTATGCATAATAAACATTATGCAAAATCATTGAGTGCTTAAATGACAAATGTCCAGCAATATCTAATCCTCTTCTTTCCTCTTTGGTCGCAGTGTTCTCACTGAGTTCTCCCTCATCGCCGTTGGATCGGGCACGTTGAATTTGCAGCTGCTCCAGGAATAATTTCTGAGGGAGAGCGTACTGGGATTTTTTCGGAATGCTAGCCTGGAATTGAAGCCTCCCTCTCCATGGAGCCGAGCCACATTGCCCGTGCGGAGTCCTGCGCCGGGGCCAGCGGGGGCTCACGCTGCGGGCCGGGCACCGGTGCCGTGGCGTACGCCGGGGTCAGACCCCAGGGTCCGGTTAGAGAGTTCAGACCAGGGTGGCCCGAGCCCTGCCTAATGAAAATTACTGAGCACAGCCCCAAATCTTCCTCTGTGCCTGCGATGAGGTACAGCGCTGCAACAGAAGCTCAGGCTCTTCCCAGCTGGACTGCATACGTATACATTATACATGAATATAAAGTATTAATTACACTAACGCCACAGGGCTGCCAAATGTGCCTACAGATAATGATTCTATGGAAAGAAAGAAATCATACATATATCTGCTGCTCTGGTTTCAGACACCATACATGCATAAGATTTTTGTCATAACTTTTTGAGACTTTACACATTTAATTTAAATGATCAGTTTTTAAAATGTGGCCCGCTTGAAATAAGAACATTTTGCTGTATGAGAACTGCGTTTGGTATATTTATCTTTGCTAGCTTTGTCTGTAAACCTGGAAGAAATGACATTGGGAATTAACAGGTCACTCAAAGTACTTTGTTTCCAGTAACTGGCCCAGGCTGGGAAAAGGCAAATGGTGGCAGTTCACACACCCTGCAACGGTACCGGGAAACTACTTCCATGAGGTGTGTTTGGGTGGAGGGGTCGATTACAGCTTACAGCTGTGAAATAAATTCCACAGGAGAGGACACAGCGGGTTGGGGCACCATGTCCCTCCGTTGGACAGCGTGGAGGCTGTGTCCCGGCCCCGGCCAGGCGAGGTGCCCCGTCGCCCCGTCGCCCTCCCGCAGCAGGGAAGCTGTGCTGTTCCAGGGGCAGCGGGAGCCAGGGGGGTCCCCGAGGGGCCGCGCTGCCTGGGACGGTCCTGCCCTTGCACAGCCGAAGAAAGGAAGAACCGAGCTACAAACCCAGAGAGATCCCTCCTCATCCCTGGGGGAAGGGCCACCCTTTGCCAAAAGACGAGGTGGGACAACTCGTGGGATACCTGCGTGGAAACTGTGTTTCGAGGTTATGCAAAATTTAGATTATTTTAGTAAAATGGAGCAAGTCAAATGTACTCTGGTTGCCATATTATTAAAGGTGTTTCAACAATTTCCATTAAGGCAACAGTCTACTAACTCTGAATGAAACAAAGAGGCACCCACTGAGGTCCTTCTGCTAAATACCTGATCAGGTAGAAATCTAAATGGATGTATGAATGAAAAGGTAACACAACAACAAATGATGATTTGTTTAAAATAAGCAGGATATTGGGCAGTTGTTCCCTATTTATATGAAAACAAAGACATGGTACAACATAGGCAACACTTGGAATTAGAAAGAACAAAGAAACGAGAAAATAACAAAGATTTCACGGTATTTCACTAATGGTTTGTTTTCTATAAAAAACACTAAACATAATCTTCATAAGCAACTAAAGAAACATCAGTATTCACATTTCCCTTCATATGATTAGATTCACATTCATGAAATATGTATAACAGTTTGATGTTTGCAGCTCATTATTGAATAGCAATGTTATAGAAATAGCACAAATTGAAGGAAGCATTACACTGAGCATTATTATTTAGCACATTTCTTCCTAGCACTAGTAACGTTAAGAAAACATAAAGACAAGAAACAACTTGCAACTCACTGGAAGAGGCGCCCGTCCCCATGCGCGCACCCCAGCAGGCTGTCGCACGCGCCGGCCTCATTCTGCGGTGGGTGCGGGACCGGCGCGACTCCTCCCCACCACACCGGCGGCGCCAGTGAAAGGGCGTCAGCGCGCAGGAGCGCGGCGTCCAACCACCTGAGAGGAGGCTCTGCGCCACGCCGTGGGTATTCCCACTTTAATTCTAGCAGGCTGCCTCGACTCGGGATGAATATTTATGTGGGAGCGCTAATTAATAACCAGCCCGTGAGCACAGCTGATGCCAATTATGCAAACATAATTCCATGCAAAGGTAAATTTGTTATTCCCTCCTTGCGCTACCCAGTGGAGTGCCTAGCACGGTCTGATACGCAGCTGGTTTTAAGCCGTATGACTCTTTTTAAATGTATTATATCTGCCATGACGGTAAAACCAACGTGTAGTATCCCTGGTTGGGAAATTTCTCCTTGTGATGTTCCCAGGGCCTTTGCAGCTCTGCAAATTCAGACACCATAGGGAGCACGGCCACACGCCCCAGAAATCCGCCTTTGAAGCCACCAGCACGTGGTGGATAAAAGCCAGTCATTTGTAGGCTGCAGGTTTAAATGCAAACGAGAAGCCCCTCTCCAGCTGGAGCTGTTCCATGACAAACGCATTTCCCCCCAGGCATGGTGTCAGAGCCAGCAATTAGGACACCAGAGGAGCCCTGCCCTGGGACTCAGCCCTGGGGAGCGGATGGGACTGAACTGCCATGCCCCCACCGCCCAGGCTGAGAACAGAAGGCCCAGATGAAAGGAGATGGGGTCACCCCTCCAGCATGATCACCCCGCGAGAGACGGGGTTCACGTGCACAGGCTGGCAGAAGGGGATGTCTGCCCCGCGTGCAGTGGTGCTCATGTTCGTATAGAATCACAGGATGGTTTGGGTTGGAAGGGACCTTAAAGTTCATCTCGTTCTACCCCCCTGCCCTGGGCAGGGACACCTCCCACCAGCCCAGGTTGCTCCAAGCCCATCCAACCTGGCCTTGACCACCTCCAGGGATGGGGCAGCCACAGCTTCTCGGGGCAACCTGCGCCAGGGGCTCACCACCCTCACAGCCAAGAATTTCTTCCTAATATCTCATCTAAATCTCCCCTCTTTCAGTTTAAAACCATTCCCTGTTGTCCCATTGCTCCCCTCCCTGATCCAGAGTCCCTCCCCAGCTCTGCTGTAGCCCCTTTGGGACTGGAGGGAGCTATAAGGTCTCACCTTCCATCTCAATATTCCTATAGTTTTCCTTAAAGCTCTCAAAGAAATAAATGCAATGCCCCTTGGTCCTGGTGATATATGCCCCTCACCAGCAACAGCCAGCTAGATTAAGTTAACCAGTTTTTGCCAAACACTCTACAAGAATAACTCAAGCCAATGTTCTGATATTAAGGCAGCCCACTGGTCCGGCTCACCCTGTGCGTGTGCGGCCCAGCGCAGGAGAGGTGGGGTGGGCACGGCGCTGGGGGGAGCACGGCTGGGGGCTTTGGTGGCCTCCTGTGCTCAGCTTGGCTCAGCTGTGAGATGAAAATACACTCTCTAGTCTGAATTTCCTGAATCTTGCAGACTGCATGGGTTTTTAAGTCATCATTAGATGACATTAGAAAAAAACTGTGGCTATCCCATTGCTTCTTCCGAAGCAATTAAGCAACGTGTACGTGCTGGCAGCCACCAGCTACGCCTGGAAGCTGCTGGGCACAGCCCTAGCACCACTGTCCTGCAGGACCGCAGTGCCTGCGTTCATCAGCCCTGCAGCGGTACCTCTCAGGACCACCCAGGAAACCTCTCCTCTCACATCTTCTTCCAGAATTAATCCTCATCAAACAAAAGGTGTTCACTGTCAGCAGAGTGTGACCGTTGTTCCAGTAACCTTGCCAAATCCTCAGACATGAGAGATGATATGTCATCTGTTTTCAGTTAAACAAGGACACATGCAATTCGTATTACCAAAACCTTCATTCTGCAGTGTGATTCTGCTACAACTTTGGCCAAAGAATGATTCTGTTTGAGACTGATTAAATTCCCGTTATACTCAACCAAACAGAAAATGTTCGTAACATGCCCAGTAAATGTACCATGTCCATTTCCAGACCACTAACACACTACAGCAGCTCTTACACACTGTCACATACTGCCTGGGAGCTGGCGGCACGGCAAACCGCTCCTCTAGCAGAGCAGCCCGTGGCATGGGGCTGACAGCGCGGCTCCCCTGGGATTGCACCGGCTCCCAACGCTTCCCCGGGAACAGGCGCTCAAACCCGAGCGCTGTGGCTGCCTCGCCGGCAGCTCCACCGGCTCAAAGGACTGACATTGATGGGCAGGGTCTGGGTCCTCATTACTGTCCTGCAAATCACCATAATTCCACTGAAACCCCTGGAACGATGTTGATGAGATGCAGTGTTAAGCTGTTAAGCATAGAAAGGTTAAGTGGCGCAGGTGAAATCATAATTTGCTGCCCCACTCAGGCTATAAATAACCAAAATATTTCCTTTGCCAGGTGACTAAAGGCTTTTGTTTCTGAAAACTGGTTCCTTTTGGAGTGTGTGAATTGCAGTACGCAGAATTGGTCATGTTATATGTAAGCTACTCATATCAAATTGGTAGATACTTCGGAATTTATATTAAGATATTGAAAAAATTACTAATCACAGTAGATTCTTCAATGAATAATAACTTGCACAGTTTATAGCAAAAATTCGAATAGAGTTAAATTTAATACTATATTTGAAGGGAAAGGTACTTTGGATGGGAGAAATAATTCTGCATAAAGATTCAAAGATTTTTCCCACACTTGTCCTATTTTGCATTCCCCTTTTTTGCTCTGCCTTCAAATATACGTCATACTTTTCTCACGCTCAGGACATGCCCAAACTATTCAGTGCCACTGGTAAATGCCATACAATGCAGCGTGTGGTGCCTCAGAACTCCACTGCTGAAAGCAGAGATGTCACACCCAGGGCCAAGTTTCAAAGCACTTCCAGACGTCCAGGAGCCCCAAAGCCAAGCCCCGTGTTTGGTGTGTTGCAGCACAGCAACAACGTGGTTCCAGCACAGAAGAGGGTAGACTTCTGGTTTAGGACCGTAGAGAAAAACATTTTTAAAAACTGGACTGTAAGACACAAAAGGAACAACTCAAAAGTAGGAGGTTTATTGACCCTCCAAAATGTAGGAGTAATGTTGTATAGCTTTTAATGTACAACAAAATCCTTCAGTAGTCCAGGTGTGGCTGGAACAAGAACTGTTGTAAATGAGGTTCAATCCTCAAATGATGAAAAAAATCCACATTTGCAAGAAGGAATTATTCACCTTGAATAATTTGTCTACCTTTCACTATAGGTTGACTGCTGAGATACCTTTATAATACCAAATATGGTAATTCTTCACTGCATAAGGGAATAAAAAAGAGAAGATAAAGACTAAATCAATCATCAATAAAATTAATATTTAAAATGTCAGCTTCCTACACTTTTCATCTGATACCATCCTTTAAATCAGACATCTTCTCTAATTTACCACTGCCTAACAGAGAAATCTCAGGGAAGTGCCTGTAAACACAGAGGTTCAGAGTGATACTGCTGAGATTGATCTTCTCTTTGTCTGTGGTGTTGCATTACCATAAGGAAGCCATGAAGGTCTCAGCGTACAATCTACATTTAAGTAAAATTTAAATGCTCTTTACCACATCGAATTTTAGTCTCTATTCAGCAAAATTCGAGGCCAGTTGATCTCGGAATTCTCGTGACTGAAGGGCTGTTTGCCCTGGACGTGCACACGCTAATACAGGGTGAGCTGTTATTAGTGGGAGACAATACGAATGTAATTAAATACATTCGTGTCGTATTTTAAGCTGTTCTAAAGTGCACAAATTAAAATTTAAAGTTTACTAAGATTAGAAATTCTTTAGGAAGGAGGTCATTGCCATACTTACTTGTTACCATCTGCAAGGGACTCCCATCTTTTACATTAACATTTCTCCAGCTCCTGAGCCAGGGGCTGCTTAACTGGGTTGGTTGTACTTCTCTGGAGAGCGTCACGCTCAGACTTTACAGACACAAACAGCGCAAGCCATATGTGCAAACAGAAAACACGAGGCCAGAATAATGTGAACATACACTTCTGCAAAACACGTTATTTCCTTCCCTATGCTGTTCACAGAAGGGAAAGACGCTCGGCCCTGCTGGATGGGGTTAGTCCTAAGCCACTGGCATTAACGAGTAACAGTTACCCTGGCACCTGGAAAATGGCTAGAATACACTGCTAGAATTTTTATTTGGTAAATACTAAGCGGGAACCGTTTCCAAAGAGAGATTACACCTAGTTAGCTGTTAGCAAGCCTCTGTGTGCCTGCAGCGCAAACCTACCGAAGTTACCACCTGCAAATATTACCCCTCTACTGTAACAGCCTGTGTGCTGCATGGGGGGGGGTCTGCTGAGAACACGTCCTGGCACCAGCGTGCACTCTGGGGAGGAGCCAGCTTGCAGTTGTGTTTGGAACTCTCCTTTTGACCACAATTATATTTTGGATTTAGTTTTGCTGCTGGAGCTGAGTACAGCGCACGGGCAGGCCCAGCTGGTCTGAGAGGCTGCAGGGCAGCTGCACCTTCGCCTCTTCTGGAAGAGGGCAAAAATGAAGGGATTGCCCTTAGGAACCCAGCGAGGACAAAGTGCGTTCACTGGCACCGGCTTTGGCTTGATGCGACAATTTACCTTCTTTCAAAGTTGGAGGAAGCCAACAGAATGGAAAGGATCATAGTAGACCTGGTTATTTTGAAAGCCCAAGCAGCTATACCCTGCATCTCCCTTGGCGAATTCCGACAGAGGAGGACGATGCTGAAGACCAAAATAAACTCCAATTTGCTTAAAGTAAATTTGATGGGTGTACAGTTGCTTTTTGCATAATGCTGTATCTTCCCACCACATCTGTTACTTTAAAGGCCATCTAGTGTTTTTCCAAAAATCTAAAGTGAGACATCAACAAATGTGTTCCTGTCTGTCCAATAAAGAGAAAAACCCTAGTTTTAATTTGAAAGGAGAATAATGGATTAGTGCTAACTCACCTTTTCAAAACAATCTTTGTCTGACTATGTATGGAATTATTTTCCGTAAGCTAAGCCTGCATAGATATACTTGACTTGGAAATGAAAGACTGCACCCATCAGAGATAAATATCTTCAAAGAATTACTTTATCTTAAAGGACTTCACATCATTGCACAGCTGAACATGAATGAGTACAACTCTATTCTGACTAAACAAAAAAAGACATATTTTTCAAGGCGTGAAATAATAATTTGCTCAAAGGTTACTTCCTCCCTTGATTAAAATGACTAAATAATGCATCGTACATGAATCATGGAGCTTTTAAAATCCTGATATGACTCCATTAAGTGTTCAGGGCTGGATGTCTGCCACAGCCGTTACACGAAGGTGCGATCCCACCGCCCTGCTGCCTGCCTGCACCCGCTCACCCGCTGTGCTGTGTTTCTCTCTCACTGCAAGCCCAGTGAGGCTCCACGACTGTACTTTAAGGCCCCTACCTTAAAAGGGGAAAAAAGCACCAGTTTTCAGTAATAGTTTAAGTGTTTTGAGAACTGCCCCATTTTCATAGAGAGGAGAGCTTTTATCATACAACACGGCACCAGCCTTCTCCCCTGAAATGGCAGAGCCCTCCCCTGCAAGGTGCCAGGAGCCAACAGCTCCCACTGAAATCAATTACGGTCGAGTCAATGGGGCTGAGAGTACTTAAAGTCATTCAGGAAGCACTCAGGGCTTGGTAAAACGATGGCATCATGTAATTTAATTAGTACAGTTAGATAATCTGATTCTTTCAAGCAGGAATTTAAAAAAAGTTTGATTTTCAAAGGCAATTTAGCAAACATAACATCAAACCACTCTATTCCTTATAACTAAGAACATATTTATTTTATAGCTTCTACATTAGAGGCCATTAGCGTGGACTTGTCATGTAATGCAGCAAGTTTGTTTAGGATGTACATTAGCCTCCTTTCATTCTGATGTATTAAATCAATGCATCTGGTAATGTATGTTTAGAGAAGAAAGTACTTACACTGCAGGATATTGGAACAGTATCAATAGATCAGGTGGTTATAAATTATTTCAATATCCTCTTCATAAAAATAAAATAATCTATGAGGGCAAAACCATCCTAAAGTCTGAGAGAATGGGTATCTAAATAAAGGGTACGTAACACTCCCCTGACTAACAGAGCAACGCACGGCGCGTCGGTCTCTGGCAGTCACTTTGGTTCGCCAGGACACAGACGATGCTCTACCAGCCCCGCGGTGGGCAGGTTCTGCAGGGCCTTCACCGGAGCACGGCTACACTGCCATGCTTTGACTTGGGGCCAGTCTGCAAGCTGATTGTGCATTTTTACATTTTTTTAGGATTTGGATAATAATCAAGGGATAATGGCTTCGAAGAAACATGGATGAGTTTATACTGAGACACTGAATGCTATAAAAAATCATGGCAAGCACGAAAAGATGGTGACTCCAAATAAATACTGAGACAAGACCCAAAACACGCATCATGAGAGTATGGGTGTCACATTTGGTCCCATGTCCTTGGGAAAGGCAGCGACAGTGAAGGGATACAGTCCTGGAAATCATCTGTGCGCTCACAAGACTGTGTGAATCGTAAGACAAATGTCTGAGATGGCAGTAGAGCAAAAATCACCCTAAACCCCAGAAAGTGTTGGTGGCCTGACAGGCTCTCACGCAAAGGCTTCCCTCTTGGAGGGAGCTCCCTCCCGCAGGGAGTTCTCCCCTTTTCCAAGCAACATGATCCAATTTAATCTCTCCAACAAGTTTCCAAACACACTGGAGGAATACCGCGAAGCCAGAAGCATGAGGCTATTGCCTTTGGGACTCAAACTGTCACCCCTGAGACTCAAATAGCTCGAGTAGGTGACTGAAGGCTGACCAGCACACACAGAGCCAGTGAGGATCAGATGAGCAATGATGGGTGAGGAAGCCCAGTAACCACCTGAGGTGGCGACCCTGCTGGGACACCGCTGGTGGGGCCACCAAAGGAGGAGCAGCAGTGCCTGTCCTGGGGAAAGCCACCAAGGTGGGTCACAGAGAGGAACTCCTTCCTGAACGCCCTGCAGAGTGAAGGGGGTCATTACCTACGGGATTTAGGACTCACTCTGGGATGCAGAAGAAAGAGCACTTTGAGATTGTGTAAAGCTCATTATGGGATGTTTATGGGAACAACCAAAGGCAGGGAAAGGGAGGGACCAAGGTGGATCAGCAAGGAACAAATGGTGGGGAAATAGAGGCATAGGCTGAGAAACATAACTGTTTCGTAGAATTCCCCTAACCAGTTAGTAACCCAAGGCCTCTTCCTGATATCTGAAATGTGAACAATATTAATAAGCACTGACACAGATAAAAAAACTCCTTACAAAACATCCTAATCATTTAAAAAAACCATTTTGACATCTCTACTAGTAAATGTAAAACAGATTTGAAACAAGCTCCAGACATTTGAATGCCCATCTTTATCCATTCATCCAAGCCCAGCACTGAACTTTCATTTACTTATTATCAATAACGTAAGTGTTAGTAAAAACATAGATGCAGACAGCAACACGTACCAGTCTACGGATTTCTCTCTCACACTCCCGCTTAATTCTGTTGATTTCCTCTTGATGCAGGTGATACACACTCCTTATCTCCGCTGCTTTAATTTTGTCAGCTTGGATGACCATTGTTAAAGCCTCTTCCACTTGTTTCTTAGCCCCCTTCAGCTCTGAAATTTCTTGCTGCATTTTTATTTTCTCAACTTCAAACCCTTTCTTGGCCTCCTCCTTCGCCTCTGTGAGCAGCACCGTTTTCACCTTGTCAGGAGCCCCATCGCGTACAGCATTGAGAAGGGTCTGTAGTCTCTGGATTTCATTATCTTTAATTTTTATTACTCTAAGTAGTTCAGCCTCGTGCTGTCTCAAAAGTGCTTCTCGAACAGCTTGGAGCTCCTTCATTTTCTCTTCATGAAGTTTGACTTTGAGCTCTGTTACCACCACTGTACTTTTATGTTGTTCGTGCTCTTTGATCTGCTTAACTTCCTGATTTTTCTCTCTTTCCAACTTGCTGACCTACAAGGAAAATCAAAAAAGTATTTTTAATTAACAGAATGATTAATACAAATTATATTATCTAAAAATGGTACGGATCACTTCACAATATTAGACCTTAATGTTGTATGTCTGTGCCTTAGAGCGAAAGCCCAGCCCATTAATATTACCCCATGCAGAACGACATATTTGGCATTTTGTTCATTCTTTATGATCAAATACTTTATTACATATTAAACATTGTTTTTTTAAAGAGGTTCCGGGTAAAACTAGGGTCACTGAGCTCTGCCGCACAGCCTTCATGCTGTAGACTTGCAAAGGAGAAATTTCCTCTCTTGAAGCATTTTGTGTGAAGAAAATACACGTTACAAACCCCTGTAAAACATTTTCACAGGGAAAAGGTTTTTTACAATTTATGGCAAATACTTTCAATGCGCTGTCACAGCTGTCGTTATCGTTATGTGACGCAGCTAATCTAGCAACGCAGTCAGGAGTATTTGGGGCTGCAGAAGTGACTCTAAATCAACCACAAACACCCTGGGAACAACTCTGCCTGAGCCCTGACGGGCCCCCGGCCTCTCTCCAGGAGCATGAGCGGGTGTTCCCCCCCTCATTGATAGAGCCACTGCAGCTCCACGTAATCCAACTCAATGGTGGCCACAACTACAATCCTTAAGACACAACCTGTCCCCCGGGTAGCTATGGCTATGAACTGCTGCGCTCAGGCACTAACGTGCAGCTCACTGTCCAGGACTCTGCACACTGCATGCACTGGGGGCTCTCCGTCCCTGCCCGGGATGGTACACGTGTGCGCACACACCAGGAGAGCCCGCAGAGTTGGCAGGCGGTCATCAGTGATTTTCTGGGCTACAAATGAGAATCACGTGTCTTAGGGGAAAATACGACCCACCCCAGGTTTTTCTTGAAGCGGTTGGTGCACAGGGGCGGGTACTGCGCTGGGAGCTGGTCCCAGCGTGTACTTGCAGCAGCGCGTGCAGTGCTCGCAGGGCTGACCCTCTCCTTTGGGCCGGTGCAGTCAGAGGCAGCGAGCGCACGTCTGTCTGCTCTGTCTTTTCTGCCCTATGAGGTTTCTCAGAACACCCTGTGCACTTATTTAAATGCTAAAATTAAGAAGTGGATATTCACTACATTGTATTTAATTACTGAAGTGTTTATTGGGAAAAACGTTCAGGTCAATTCTGTTCAGTAAAGATGCATTTTTCTTCCTCAGTTGACATAATAAGGTTTACATGCTAAGAATATGCCTAAGCCTGCCTCACAAATGAGAACACTGCAGAACCAAACTGTGCAGGTGTAAAGAAAAAAACTAACATTATGGAGAACTTTGAGAATTCTTCTAAGGAAAAAGTAAGTTGTAAAAATAAGAAAAAGAACCCTGGAAAATTTGTAGAAAAGACCCTTCTTTTACTGGAAACCAGCATAAGCAGAAATATCTGCATATTTAGAAAAAGAAAAAAAATGTATAATTATTGTTTTGCCAATTATTGATATTGCAGATGAAAGTCTGGACACCAATGCTGAATTTACCATCATATTCTATTTATAATTAAATAATATTCCCTTGCAATCTTATGGACTCTTCAATTTGCCCAATTCAGTGCCCTAAGAAACATGAATTAACACAATATAAATGAGTATCATAAATGTATGCAAGAAGCACAAAACCCAGGTGAATTAACCGTCCATACCCAAACACTACAGGAAGTGTATGCTCAGAAACTAGGCTTACCTCTGTGTAATCCGTGCTAGAAACAAAGTAATGTTTAAGATAAGACACTTTTAGGAACTAGCCAGTATCTTGTGGAGTAAATCTGAGTTCTTCCTTTATTTTTCAGCTTGATAGCTGCAGAGCCTCTCACACCACATCCCCAAAAGGATACATGAGAAATCAGATGCTAAGCCATTATTTTGGCACGCTCAGGCACACAGATTCAAACCGCACTGTGCGCACGTGCATACGCAGGGCATAAAAAGCTCTGTGCAAGCTACTGTAAAGCCCCAAACAATTGCATTTTATGAGATGCTTTTTAAGCAGTGAATTATGCATTACAGATAACTAACTATATCTGACCACAGAAGGGTCAAATGACGTTTCAATGTAAAACCATGCCATAAACTCAAAAGAAGCCATGATGAGAAGTGGCTGGGGAGGACAGGGAGAAGGAAAACAGGGTCCTTAAAACTGCAAATGCTGCTTCACAAAAGGATTAATGGATGTTATCTTTTATATATATATATATATATACACACACACCCCCCTTAGAAGCTTCCATAAAATTGGATTCATAGTCTACAATGCCTAATAATGATGCAAATTAATGGAAAAATGCAGAACATCATTCTGTTCCTGCATGGTAATGCATGTCTCTATTAACATTCTGGAACCAAAAAACCACCAACGTTTATCAGCAGAAACTAATTTGGGGGATTAGGGAAAAGCAAATAAATTTTTCATGCCCTCACTGAGAAGTGGGCTGTAGGCTGTGGCTGAAGGCTCTTAAAGGTGAGGCTCAAGCTGCATCAGCCGCCACTCTCAAAGGCTAAGGACGAAATTGTGGCTCATTAAACTTTGGCAATCAGAGCAGGAGGCAGAGCTGAGGCCTATTTACCATACATCTGGAAATTGTAAGCAACCAGTTTGAAGGATTTTGAGCATAAAATCCAAGTGAAATTGGTGTAAATGTTAAAGAAAAGAATCAGCAAAGAGAATTTCTGAATAACACAAAATTGCATTCAAAACCCTCAGTGTAGCCATCCTCATAAATAGGTAAACATTTACTAGAAAAAGTTGCAGTGAGAAAAACAAAGGACGTGGACAGCTTTCAGCCCGCCGCTATGAGTATGCCATCTGTTTTGAGCAGATGTTTGTCTTTCCAGATCTTTTGCTGGCATTTAGCTAGGCGATTTTTCAACTTCATTTCTCCCTGGATGGCGGGAGCAAGCGTGCTGCCCGCAGCGGAGTCCTGCCTGCCCAGGGACCGGCCATCCTCCCTGCTCGGCTTTCCCACCGAGAGCTGTACCACCAAAGCACCCTCGCTTTCGGAGTTCTTTTGTACCATATGCATGTTATAAATACAAGGAGAACAATTTAAAAATCTGTAATAAGAGGGGCTGCCTCTTGTTTCCCACAGAAGGCTCGCTCCAGGTGCACGCACTCTGATTTATCGTCCAAGTCATGTACAAGTTAGTTACGAGTGGGGCAAAGAGTGGTTAGCATTCAGAAACAACAGACTTTGTTTTAATAAACGGCAGAAGGAAAAGAAAAGATGCACACCTTACTCTTTTCTTGCTGGAGCTCTATCTGGATGTCGGTGAGCTTGGCCCTGAGCTCCTCATTGGCAGCCTGCAAGGCGGCCAAGGCGTCCGGCTTCTCCCCCCTGGCTCGGCTGCTGGAGCCCTTCTTGGACATGGTGAGGCCGCGTGGCAGCGAGGGGAGTCCTGCCCAGAGGCGCTCGTCCCAGCGCTCGCTCGGAGCTTCTTGTCCTTGCCTCCGTCCCACTACATTTTCTTATTTGCCTGGAAGGAGGGAAATCACACAACCGCTGTCAGAGGACCAGAGGTGGGCAGGCGACGCGTTACCCACCAAGAGCACAGTGAGACACAGGACATTTCTGGGAAGCATGAGGTACATGTCACCCAGCTGAAGTGACTCTTCCCTGGATTAAGTAAGAGCTAGACACATTGTCAGGTGTAATATTTTTTTTTTTTTACAGCTGTTGAAAGCAAAAAATTTAAATCACAAAGATAAACATTTTCTGTCACTTCATTTGCACTGGAACTCACACAGTGCGGAGGACCGGGGTGTTCGGGAGGGATGTCCAAGCGCTGTCCCCCAACACTGTCACGGCCTGGAGACAGCAACAGCTCAGAAAACTATTTTCAGTATAGGCAGAACACTTTTATGTTCTTAAAAAAAAAAAAAAAGTCTTAAGAAAAGCAGTATTTGGTTTCCTACAAATAGTTTTCAGATATTCATAATGAAAATAGTAGAAGTAACAAAAAAGTACAGGTGCAAGCAGAGATTACCCAAAGGCAACAGAAGCTTTCTATATGGGAGCGTGCAGTGTATCAAGAAAACAGCAATTAAGATCTATATAGCTTTATCTAAGTCTGGTAACAATGCAGGAGTTTCATTTACACTCAGAGCTTTTGAGTCAAATCTAAGCAAACAAACCAGACAAGCAAATTCATTCTATTAAACAGTGTCAACCAGGCAAAAGTGGACCCAGCTTCACAGCATTCATATAGTAATATAGTTTGCATTCAATGCCTACCCGTTAATCCCAACACATTCATAAACTATACAACATACACAATTTATAGCACTAACTTCAGATTTGTCAACAAAACATATAATATTGAGCACAGTACTAAAAGCTACATGCATTTGTTGCTTTTTATTTCCAAATTCTCCAACGCTTTGTCCAAGAATAAACTGCAGCGTTCTGGAATGGGTAAGCATTATTAAAGCTTGTAGAGACTGTGCCAAATTTAGAACGTCAAATTATCAATGAAACTCAAAGGTCCTTTATAATCAATACTATTAAGGAAAGAGTATAAGAGATATTGAAAACTCATATCCTTGAAAAAATATATTCTAGCTTAGTATAACTGCCAGGCATAGAGAGCCTAGGAGCTAGACACAAACTCACTCCAAAGAATTTGCAATCTGGGACAAAGACAGATAAAAGTAGGGAGAAAGATGGTATTTTTTATCTGTTAATGCCATTTTTATGCTGCATCCATCCTATTGGGGGTTGGAACTCTATGATCTTCAGATCAGAAAGGCTCCGACTTTCAAAAAAGGTCTCCGACAAGACTTGGGCCAACTTCTGACCCAAGGATGAGTTCAACATGGTGTCATTGTTTTGGAGCAAACAGGAGAACAGATCAGGAATTTTACAGCAACATGTAAATTTACAGAAGAATGTAAAATCTAATGAAAAAATGTTTCACTGGCAAACTTTGACTTGCTTAGATAAAACTATATCCTGAAGAGATTACATGTATTTCTCAGTCCAAAGCCTTATTTGGATTCATTTTTAACTGTCACTACAATTCCCATTTGAACTAAACCCTTGTTTTAAAGATCTGTTTAATCTATACTATAAAAAAAACACAAAAAGCTCAAATTTTGAAAAATATTTCCAACATTGTTAATACTAACCTTATTAACGTGGATAACAATCTTTTTGGACGATGACCTTCAATGAATTGTTTTATTCATCCTGACTCATAGTTAAAACCACAAGAGAGCAGCACTATTCCCTGTTCAAGCACGAGTAAAGAGGCTTAACAGTATAGGGCAGCTGTAATAATAGAATAACGATAAATAATAATAGTAAAATATCAATATTAAATAATAATATAAATAGAACAGCCCGACTCAAATTCTAAGAGCAAAACCCTGCATCCATTAGGGAGAAAGAGCAAAGGGGGATACATAAATGGGATACGATGCTGTGAGGGCTGAGAGCATCTGGGAGACGTGGCAGGAGTTTGGGAGAAACCGGGCAAAGCTGCTGAGAGCAGGGGAAATCAAATAGCGCAAGCAGTCACTACAAATCTACACTGGGTCAGAGTAACAGTGGGGAGGCTGAGACGTAGAGAAAAAAGTGGGGAAAAAGAATAAAATTCCTGATATTAGTTGACCAATCCAAGGTAGCACAGTCTTAATTCTGCTGTTTCTCAGTCCGATGCTTGACTTTGTAGCCTTAAAGTTTCTGTAAAAAAATGTCTTTGGTTGGTCGATGAAATAGAAATAAATAAAATTTTACAGATATTGCCTGAAAAACCTATAAACAGGAGTAGATGTTCTTAGCATTTAGGATTCTTGCTTCTTTGTGTAGAAGATGCAATACATCAGTGATTGTTCTACAGTGGAGGTCTCAAAAAAACCCCTTTCTTTATAGATAAAAAAATGGGGCAGTCTATAGCCACAGGCACGGAATTCTACCTACTGTGATGAATGAAGCATTTGTGCATATTACAATTATTTTCTTAAATGATATGTTATAATGATAGATGCAGTAGGTGAGTCAGGTTATTTCACAACCTGAGGAAATGAGAAGCAGCATAACACAAGCTTTTAACTGCTTACATTTGAATGTCAGACAAATAATAATTTGAACAATACAGGCATTTGTGAAAATAATTTAAATCAGAAGGATTATTTTTGACAGACAAAGGCTAAAAGAATTTTTATTTGTTTGCTTGCAGAAAATAAAACTAAGGAACTGATACAAGGAAACGGAAAGGCAAAAATGTTATTAGAGGCACTCGAGGAGGAGCGCAAGCCCAGCAGCTGATTTTCTGGGAGACAGCGCATGGTAATAGTGCAGTGCAGTCTGATACCCTGCGCACACACTCCCCAGGTGTCCCTGCGAATCCCAGTAGCAGAAGATCAACCATTTCGCTACCAGGTGCTGGCATTGTCTCAGAGGCCCCTCAGGAGCGTGGGGCAGAGGAGCACACCACCCTGGCATCGCCCCTACAGAGCTGGGGACCTAACGGTTTCTAAGCACAGTTCGCTTGATGGGAACCCTGTCTGAGGTTGATTTGTAGCACTATATGTCCTCATCCGTTCAGTTTTTAAGCTTTTAACTAAGGTTTAATTGTATGAGTTGACCATTTCATGTCAACCATCTGCCTAAATCTGATTTTCTCTACTGAAAAAAAAAATAAAATTGGTTAGTTTATTCCAAGAAAGGCAGGCTTCCATTGCAATGTTTGCTCTGGGCGGGTCTACAAAACCTTTAAAGAAGATGTGCAATATTATCAGCAAGGTGTTCCCTGTTGTCCTACAAAAGCAGCCGGAGCACGGTAAGCCTGCCAGAGGCTGCCGTTGTCCACCCTCAGCCAAGCTTCGCTACGGCTGCACCAGGCAAAGCCACTGCCTCTATCCGGCATCCATCCCCCCCACACCAATGCCAGGAGACTCTCTCCTCTGCGGGCTCAGCTGGGGCTCATGTCTACACGGCCCACAGGAGGTTTGAAGTGCCAAAGGAAAGGGGACAGAAGTAACTTTCAGATCCTACTTGCTCCCATCAGCACACTGCGGGCGAAGGGGCCAACATCAAAAACGTCTTCCAGACCGGAATGCTGAAGCATTAATGAGATTTTCCAGAAAAAATCAGCTCCCTTGCCAGTACTTAAAGTAATAAGCCTGCTTCAAAAAGAACTACGCTGAAATCAGTGGAGGGCTCTTTCAATTAAATCTTTAAGGATGAAAAGGGACATAATGATAAAACTTGAATGGTGCCAAGAATAACATCCAAGGATTAAGAGATCCAGATAATAGGAATTTGATCAGCCTTGGTAACGGTCTGTCTGCACATATGTACCAAGAGGGAGACCTGCAGAACAATGGAAATCTGTTCTGCACACGGCGCTTCCCAGCACAAAACCCTGGAGGGAGGCAGGGAAGGTTTCTCAGAGGAAGACATGCGAGAAAGGAGTACGTTTCCCCTTTCTCATGGTAAAAAAGGGCTACGTTCATTGTAGACTTGCTCATGCAGAGTGGGAAGGAGCCTGCAGAGGCGGTGGTGGTGGTGGCCTTTCCACATGCATTTAGAAACCAGGGGGATGTAAATGCTGGTCAAGAAGTGGCAGTGCCCATCAGTGATGCTCCAACTGGGTTTGTTCCTGGATACATCAGAGCTCGGGCCCTGCTGGCAGCTGCCCCAGCTGGCAGAGACGCCCTGCGCGTCCCTCCTGAAGCGGAAAAGGCACACGCTGGAGAAAGACAGAAAAGGAGGTTCCCCCGCTCTCTCTGGGGTCCCTGCGGGGGCCCAGGAGGCTCCCGCTTCCCCTCCCAGCAAGAGCAGGACCAAACACCTCTGTGCTTACAGACCCGACCCGTCCTTCCCGGGGCAGGAAAGGAAAGTCAGCCGAGGACTGAGGAGCTTCAGTGTCACCAAATGCTCACTTCAATAGTTTAACTGTAGTTTTACTTTATTCTATGCAAATTAACAAATAATTAGCAACAATAAAAGATATTCAGATAATCTACATTCATGAAACTCCATTGGTTTCAAAGATATTCTGAAAACTTAAACTAATGAAGCCTACAGGCTCTTGAACTTCTAACTATGAAAAGACTAAAATGCAGCATGAGCAGTACGCGTTATTATTGACCAGGCTGATTTATCCCTGGCAAACCAAGAAATATAATTGCACTTGCAGTTCACCTGCAAGGACATGGATTTTGAAGGCAAAACCAGCAAAAAGCAACCATTATTGTCAGAGAATAAAAGCTTCAATAAACACGTTACAAGTACCATTCACATATGACTCTTTTTCCACACTAAAGCAAGCTGCAGGAAGGATAAACAAGAGGAAAGCAGGGAGCAGGCAGGTACTTACTGCCTTGGGGTCTGACACACGACCTGTGATTTACTCCCTGAGAGCAGACTGGTTCTGGCGAGATAATTCCTCTGCTGCTCTGCCTTTTGTCTGCACCGAGCTCTTTGCCTCCTGTCCCCCTGCCCAGCTCCTGCCAGGCAGCACCAGTTTCTGGCTGGGGGTAAGACATCGCTGCGGGAAGGGGCAGGATGGGTGCAAGGGGACATGGAAGGAGCAGGAACCTCTTCTCCCCCGGCATTCCTGCATGGCCCAGAGGGCTGTGGCTTCCTCATCCTTAAACAGGGCTGAGGAAGAGAATGCAAGGATAGCGAATGCAAATACTGCCAAGAATGGGCACAAATCAGAGCAAAAGGAATCCCAGCTCCCTTCTCCCACCCACAGACACACCCCCGGCTGCAGGTATACATCACACAGACGTGGGCCGCAGCCCACAGTGTGGGGAAATCACTGCAGAATCGTTTGGGGCCAGGACTCCTGACCAAAATTTCTCAAACCACCAGGTTGTGGTACGGATTGAAGGGGAAAACCTGAAATCCATGGTTTGATTTTCAAGAACTGGCGATACACACAGAGGCCCCCTCATGTATTCACCGTCCTGCAGACCATAAAGGGATTTACAATTTGGAGCCATCAGTACATTTGGTGCATGCTGGGTTGCTATTCCCAGGGATAATAATGGGAAATCAGACTGGACAGGGTAAGACAGCTTTCCAGCAACAACCATGAGCTTCTGTGTGTGCAATGGGACAAGCCCCATTGTTGGGAACTATGAGAGTAGTTATTTGTATTAATAAAAGTGCCGGTCTTGTCATACAGAGACAGTGGTGTCTGCTGGTGCATGCCTGTGCACAGAAAAGCCATCTGGGCACTGGTGGACAAATGCCAGTCTTAAAAGAATATTTCTCCCAAATACTCGGAGAAAAAAATCCCACAAAAATGTTTCCAAGCCACCATCATTGTGCGGATACAGAAGGCAGCAAAGAGATGGTGTGACATGCTGAAGAGGGAACGCAAACCTGCCAGTCCCAGGCTGCTGTGTGCTCTGCTCCGACAGCCAGCTAACGGGCGGTCAGCCCAGAAGGCTAACGCTGCGCTGCCGAAACTGAGCATAGACCCTTAAAAAGTGCAGTCCCTACAGCTAACTGACCAGCTCAGTGGGACACCACCATCGCAGTGCCAGGAAGCCATTGCCTATAAAACCTGTTACGTTGCCTTTGCAGTTTTACTTTTTTTTTTTTCCCAATGAGTTATGAGAAGGGGACATCTATAAGACACATCATCTTAACAGAACAGAAAGGTCTTCCTATTTTTGATTCTGGGAGAATATATTATGCATATGATTCCTGGCATGTTTGATATTGAAAATAGCATTAATAATGCATCATAAGCTGCCTTTAGCAGGGCTCATCATTCTTTTTGCCTCCTGACTTGCAATTCAGACATCAAGGCTAATTGGAAAATGTGTTTTCTAGATAGCAGTTTCTGAAATTAATGTTTCACTGCTCTTACAAATAAATTAATAAATCCCTACCCAGAGTACCAATATTTTAAATAAAACGCTATTCTTACAAATACTGAAAATTTCAAATGTATGATAGAGCCTCGTGAACACTATTGTTTTCTATTTTTGACAAATTTTTATAATTAATTAGTTTAGACAAACCTTTTAAGCCTCTGGTGCATCTCAAAATATTATAATAGAAAGAAAGTGTAATATTGTCTATGGCTGAGTTCCCAGTTCCTCATATAGGGAAGCTCGTCTTGAGTAATCTCAATTTTTCATTTAGGATTTCAACAGTCTATAGATCTGACTGCAAGAAAATGAGTTTTCCTCTGAAAAGGTATTTCATGCTAAGCCAAAGTGCTCTGCCAATGTAATCTCCTCACATGCTGGTTTTGTGTGTTTTTTTTTTTCCCCGTACAAACATTTGTCGCAAACACTATATTATTCACTCAGCTGCAATGTGAGAAGAAAATCTGTTGGAAATTACATGGAAAAATACAGTAAGCAGGTAGCAAGTCTTGAAAGCACTGGGATCAAGAAATAATTGCCAAGACACGTATTGTCATGTACATGCAGTTATGCTGCATATTTCCTGTATACATCCCATGAGGATTTTTTCGCAGTGCTGTTTAGATAATAATTAAACTGAGACTAGTTTGATAAAACAGTTTTGGTTTTTTTAAATACAACCAAATGTGCATAACTCAACCCAAACTTCCAAAGGAGTGTACTTGTCTTGACTGTGCTTTTGCTGAGAAAGTTTCAAGTTCAGAACAAAGCTTCTCATCAAAACTAGCAGGAGACACCAGCGTGAGCAAAGCCCGGGTACACAGGAGACTCATTTAGGGTGTGAGAGACTTGTGTTCAGGGCCCTGCTTTTAATCAAGTGCCGTGCTCCCTGGGAAATAGTGTCTGGTCTTGAAGATTTCCCATCTAAACAGAACGGCCGCGCACTACCATATGCCAGCAAATCCCTGCTGAGCTACCCACACGGCTAAGTTAATGCACTCCTTTATCAAGAGTTGGCTGGTTTAGAGCAAATCTCAGTTTCCATAAGGGAAAAAAAAACAGCCAACCAACCAACCGATGTTTCCCAGTGTGAAATAAGTTCTGAAACTTATCTTTGATGAAATAATACCTGATTTAAACGCAAAATAACAAACATCCCCCTCCAACCCCACCATACAGTAACGAGTCTCTGCAGATGGAAGTCTAGCCAAAGTTTTGCGTAGGATTAGATCAATTCCAACAACAGCTTTAACAGACACATGTCAAATCCTGACTGACCTGAATTTTTCCTCAAGGATTAATCCTTCTGCTGTAGTTTGCTTTAACTCATTCACGGGTGGACCACATTTACAAACCCCAAGCAAATATATATATGTAGTTTTCAGAGATTCCTATATGTAGGCTTACTCTGTGCGTATCGTCACCTGTTTGCATCACACACATACATATCTAAATCCCATCCACTGATTATTCATCATAACTTTTACACAGTTTGTTGGGGTTTTTAAAATGCAAAACATAGCTGGGTGTCAATTATGTGAAGAGTTAATGATTTATAGTAAACCAGAAGAGATTAATAGAATTTCAGTACTGGAAGACATAACTGCTGCTAAATCTCAACATGTATATTTTCAAGCACGCCACCTATTGAACTTTTACATCTCTTATGGCTAAATTACAGAAAGTGAAAGAATTAATTAGAAACAGTGGCTATTATATAGGAAGCTAATTTTTCTTTTTTCTCAGACACTCCACAACACTTGAGGTACAAAAATACCTCGGAGTTATTTCAATAATATAATAGTACACCTAACCTAATTCTCAGTTAAACTGGAGCAACTCAGAATAATGCCACTGATTTGTGGAGGATTATTAGCGAGGAATGCATTTCAGACTTAATTCCGTCAGTTTAATATTGTGTCATTCCATTATCTTGATCACAAACAAACTGTTTGAGTAATGCCATCCATTTTCCCAAGGAATTCATGCCTGTATAATTAACTACAATCAACTGTAACACAGATGGCATCGTATGATCCAAAAGCACTTTATGGAAACATTTTAAGCATGTTATTAACATCCCTAAATAACTATTTAATGCTACCTCTCCAACCCTCTTCTGCATGAACACACAACACAGCTGGATTTGAGAGTGGAAAAGGCAGCATTTAACTGCAACTCAATTCTTGGATTTATTCAATTTTTAAATGAGTTTGAAAATAACAGACTCTACTGTGACAACAAAAACATTGCGTTTTAGATTTCAGAACTAATTTCCAGAATGACTCATCCTCATCAAACTCAGCTTTGAGGAACTGGGCAGCATGGAAGGATACTGATGGGATGAGGAACCTTTCTTTAGGCTGACCATGGTTATCCAAAAAAGTCATTTCTATTTGACAGGTTTTTTTCTCAGTAGATGTGTGCCCAGTTCTAAACCAAGATAAAAATTTACATTTAACAGCAACAGACAGGAATTTGTGTGGAAAGTTGATTAATCTTCCAAATGGAAACAGTTGCAAGTTGTTAGATGCTCATCCAGCCCTAATGAAAAGTTCTCCTTCACATGAAAAAAAATGAGGATAAGATTATTTGAAATTTGATTTTTCATTACTAAATATCCTAGTTTAAATAAGCTTTTCTTGACAGTTGCTGAGATTCCCCTCCCTAACTTCAGCCTAGCTCTGCCCAGTTGTTTAATAGTGAGCAAGTCCCTTGGCCCATAAATGATTTAGAAAGAAAGCAAAAATATGATCAAACTAACAGACTTGTTGGGGATTTATTGATGTGATGCTTTAGGGGGATGGGCTGCAGTACCCACCGAAGGCGACAGCGCTGGGGATTAACACCATTCCTCTCCCACAAACATCTGCTTGACGAGGGCAGTCCTGGTGGGGGTGGAGGTCCAAAGTCTCATGGAATCAAGTGTGAGCCCTCCAGCATGATCTCAGATGGGAAGATGGTCCCTGGGAAAGACCAAGAGAGGTTTTGGTAAATTCTGGTGAAAGGGAGATCTTTTGCATTATAGTAACCAAAGAGACAACGTGCTGCTCTTCACGCCAGGCAAGCTTCTGGCAAGAACATTGCTCGAGATGATAAAGCTGCGTGAGAGATCCAATTTAGAGATGCCAAACGAGTTCAGAAAAGAGACGCTGTTCAAATATCACATTACTATCACTTAAGATTTAGTGCTCAGTATCACGCAATGGGGCTTCTAACATTTGAAGTGGGCAGCACTAGACGAATACTCGGTGCGACAACTGGAACTAGGGTGGGAAAACCGTAATGGGCATAACGGTCATTTATATGTATTGTCACACAATTAGCTGGAATTATTTTAGATATGTGGATTTCTGTCACACGATAACATCATAGCATGTGGAAGGGAAACAAAAAACAGTTCTGGAAATTATTATGTGCTCTGGGGGTTATTAACTCAGCCTTATATTCCTTCCTGAAGGAAGCTGGCAATTCAATGTACCGGAGCTGTGCAGGATTCAGCGAGAGCAGTGCTTTTTAATTACTGATGTTCATCCATGTATGTGTACAATCTCTCATAACAAATAGGGAGACAAGACAACAGGGTAAGGTTTTGTCTTCTTAAAGGAAAGCACTGCAGACACACACACATAAGAGGTGTAAGTTATACACAGATACAAAAGACATAACAAGAGTGTGACTACTGCCAGTTTTAGTTAAAAAGCCAGAAATTCTAAACTGGAGGAGCACTAACTTCAGCAACAGCAAGTCATCACTGTTCTCCTGTAGAACTGGGGCTTCCCACTGCCCCGTGGCAGCTACAGTAAGCAAATTTACTGAGTGTAAAGTAATACAAATAGCTTGACTCCCTCGGAAAATTATCTTAGGCATGGGATGGGCCAGGTATCGCACCTGACCTCAGGCAGATGATGACAGCCAGAAACACCTCCTGAGCCTTCCAGCTGTAAGTCAGCAGCTCAGCCAGACAAGGCTTCCCTCCACAGCACCTCTGCGTCTCACCCATGTGCTCTGGGCAAATTCTCTCTTAGAAATTACTAACGGAGACACTAGGAAAAAGAAACAAACCAAACCTTCACTTATTTGTAAATCTTGCTTAGGAGATCAGAACTGCATTATTTAGCATATACACTTGGCTACAAAATAACATAATTTTAAGTTTTATTTATTTTTTTAAACATCAGAAAAGCTATTGAATTTACCACTAGTACCCTTAGGGACACCAGATCACTGTTTAATATGAACTCCTGCATATTCAATTATTTTGTAAGTTTTCACAGGTTTCACAATTCACCCAATAATCAGCACACGAGCAGTGTCTTTTCACAGCTAATAAATGTTATGAAGAAACAAGAAGTCAAAATAGCCAGGTCATCGATACTGCACATTTTAAGTTTTGCACTGAACAGAATACATTCTAAGAGAAAATACAGAAATATTTAGCAAGCAGAAAAGGATTTGAAAAAAAGGAAAAAAATATTGTTAGCCAACTTCTTACAAGAGCTCCAATACAGCTTTAGAAAGAATGCATCTCTGCAAGGAACGAGGATGCTAGAGAAGAATGATGCTGTTGGGAAGAGCCATATCCCCTTGCAGCCTCACCGACTGCCTGTTGAAACCAGGCTGTCTCCATCTTTTCCACTGGGTTACAAATGAAACACTTGAGCCAAGTTCCACTTAAGTCAGTAGGAAATTTTCCATCCACTGTAATGATCCAGTCATTAATATACTCGGAAGTCAAAAATAAGTGCCTAAAAGCCACTTCTCCAGAGCTTCCATTTAAAAGCAAAAGATTCTCTCTTCAGAGATGGCCCAAACCTTGACGGTGTAAATGCTGGAGAGGAGGAGGAGGTGCCAGTGAGGCACAGGAGCTGGGGAGGCGATGCGCCACCATGCTGAGCTCGGGGCAGGAATGGCACCGTCCCCCAGCAGCTCTCCTCTGGGCAGGAGCAGAGCCTCCGCCTTGGCAAGGCAAGGCGAGCAGCAGTCCGTCCTGCTGACAGCGTGTGGCCCATTCCTGGGAACGCTTGCTGGTCCTCGTTCATACCTGTGCCCTCCTTGTGCCTCAGAAAGGGAAAGGAATGAGAGACAGCTGTGTCGGGATAAATGCTAGAAAATAAACAAGTGATTATTATTCCTCAGAGCTAGAAATAGGATGAGTCACTGGAGCCAGCCATGCCAAGGTCGCTGCTCTTTTCCTAGGCGCCTCTTCCAGTTTCTAGGGGCAGAGGGATGACAGCCCTGAACCGCACACAGACACAAGTCAGAGAGGCCTCCCCTTGCCCGCTCATCTCCAGGGCAAGTGCAGCTGAAATGTTAGGAAAAAGCAGAAAAGTAGTCAAGAAGAATGAGGACAGCAGAGTTGGTTGAGTGCTTTGAAGAAAAGCACTATGTAAAGTTTTAAGTGTAATAATCCTTCTAACACTGAATAAGATGAGTTTTTGTCCAGATGATCATGAAAAATATTGCCACCTTGAGAGAATTCTACATGTGAAAGCACATTCCTATTTAGCCATATCTGTACCAAATATGAATAAGTTAACCTTCCTTTGATAATGTTTTTTGTATTTGCTGTTGGTATGTACAGTGCCCATTCCGATTAACCATTTTTTCGCAAATAAACTGTCAGCTTGGAGAGCAGAACTCACACTCCTGTAAATCACAGTCTGACCCAGGCAGAGGTGCATAGAGAAGGACCCTATTGACACCTGTGCTATGAAGCAAACTCTAAAGCAAGAACTACCGGATCCTATAATCCATGATAAGTATCAAAGTACTCACTGTTTACATAGAAAGGGAGAAGTACTCCAATTTTTTCTGGTTAAGTACATATGTCCAACTGTAAAGATCTTTTTAAAAGATTTTAAAAATAAAACAAACAGAAAACCCCATGCCATCCCATGGAAGATGACTGAATAAAATCCTAAGGGCAAAATGCCCTCCCAGAAAACACAACAGAAATACTAAAAAACCTTGTAGTAACAAAGCTCGTGTTTCTCAAAGGAGAGGCAAAGCAACAAGTAGGAAGGAAAATGCTGAAGGCACGTAGGAAAGCACACGCTGAAGAGTAAGAAATGCTGGTGGGACATGAACAAACCCTCTTGGCTGTGAGGCTGATATCCGAGTCTCTGCTGAGCACACGCAGATGCCGTGGTGTTTCACCGCTGCTGACCTTGTCAAGGTGATTTCTGTTAGTAGGTGGCTGTGCATTAACCAGATGTACATGGCTGAAAATTTTTAAGCTATAATCTGATTTTTTAAAGCTGATTTGATTTGAGATGCTGCATCAACCTTTCTAATCAATTTGCTTGGCATGCAGATATCCATTTCTCTGTAGTTTCACAGAATAGATCAGTGAGGGGGTTTAAGACTTCCTTTCAGCATGGCAAAACCAGACCCAGCCTTAAAAATTTCAGGCTTTTAAGGGGGATAAAAGGGAAAAGGTTGTTTCAACCTAACTTTAGCACTGGAAGTCAAAGGATCCATTCCTCTGGCAAAAATCTTACTTTCAATGCAAGAGTTCTATATTTTTTTTTTAAGCAAGACTAACAACCAGAAGACAGGCTGACTTTCACAGAAAACCACAGTTTGTGTACATAATCATACTCAGGATCTAATTTCAGTTAGTAACAAGCATAACATAAACCGATCCCTCTAATGCTACACTAAATGTAATAAGCATTACATTGAACATAAATATAATAGAATTTTTTTTAAAATGTAAAAGTAATTGGAATGAGCAACTTTGAAGGTGGACCACCAAACCAAGTGTGTGTGCGTGTATGCGATGAGAAAGTTAAGAGAAGTTATACCATGTTATAGAGCCTCCTGCCACCAGCACCAGGAATGACAAACATACATGGAGGATTAAATCTCCAATAGCACCACGTGGCTCGTGTGCTGTCTACTGACCTACAAAAGACATCCAGGGACCAATATACAAATTATTCTTAAAAAAACACAACCCCCCCTACCTCAACAGCAACTGCATAACTGATGTCATAAGAGTTTCACGGGACCAACTAAAACCAAACAGCAACTCTGAAAGCTCTCCTGATCCTTGCTGCTCGCCAGCTGTGAGATTATCAGGGACGAGACGCTCCAGGGCAGCACACTGGCACCAGTATCAGCTGGTACCTGCAGAGCTGAAGTTCGGGTTAGTTGGCTGGTTCTGCTAAGGGACAAAACTGGGGCAATCTCAGAATATGTAAGTGTATGGAAAAGTCTCTCATTTCTCCCTTGCAGGGAAAAAAAAAAGAAAAAAGAAAGGGAAAAAGGGGAACCTCAGCAGCTGCTTCTGCTCGTGCTTCCTATTATGTCACTAAAATTTACTTGCTGGAGTTCGCTTCTATGGCCAAGTCACTCATTCCCGAGTAGCGGTATCTTCTGGCAGCAGTGCCTGCTGATGTCTTACCTCAGGAGAACTTCGTGCAGGTATCTTCCTCTCAGACTTGTTCAGGTGATTAGGAAAACTGCTAGCCTTGCTTTTCATTGTGAAAAGTGCTATACAAAAGAACTAGGGAATCATTCTCACAAACATCTCCATTTACAGACACAAAAGAGCTAGGGAGGAGCTCTTTCCAAGCTATTTGTTTCATGTGGCATCTGGGTAATCTGGGATTTGAATTCAGGATTTTCCAATCTTTTAGCCTTCTGCACTTACTCCTTCAGAGAAAGTTGCTCCTCGCATGGGCTTCACTACACTGATCTTTAGCTAAGAGGATGCGTCCATCTGGCTTCTGACTTTCTAACTGATCATTGCTCTTCAAAGCGGGGAGCGGCCGGCACTGGGAGCGGAGGCACCGGATTCTGCCCACAGGAAGGCAGTCGGGGTGCCCGCAGGCACAAGAAATGCTGCCTGCTGGGGGCTGTGTCCCTACCAACTGCCGGTGTCCCAACTACACGTCTGCAAAGCTCCGGGAGCCTAGAGATGTGCACATAACATACAGCAGTAGCTGTGGCTGCTGTGCTCCAGGATAACCTGAGTTTGTTAAAGTTTTGACAAAAAGTATGTAAGAACTGTGCAAATACACATGGAACATTAAAGCTGTAAGAGAAGTCCATGCCCAAGCAGACGTGCCAATGCTCCTGCGACCACCTGCACAGATAGCACAGACAGCTATGCGCCAGCAGGCAAAAGGGTTTCACAGCCTAAAATGCGAGCTGCATTTGGGCTAGCAGACATGACCCCAATGAAACCTTGCACAACAATGTGTAAAGGATGGGAGAATGTAAACCTGAATCCCAGTTTCACAGTGTGCACTTAAGGGTTGGACGCTTATGTAATTAACTGCTTAAGAAGATTTAGTAACGTGATGTGTAAGAAAGTCTAGTCACGGCTGGGGGATAGAAACAAAGGAGGAATTACTGCTAAAATGGGGAGATTCACAGCTGTGAGCTCCAAGGACCAGAGCTAGGGCTGGCAGTGTTTGATATTCTGCTAGTGACCTGTAAAAAAGGGTAGGATATAAAAATCTGCTGATAATAGAGGATTATGTAGGTCAATCAAAATGAGAGAGGAATATAAAACAAGGAAGAAAAAATAAAACAATAACCTCAAACTAGAAAACTAGGTAACCAAGCAACATGAAATTCAATATGGGAAAGTACAAGATAATCTATATTTAAAAATACAATTTGACATATCCTGCACACAGAGATTTAGAAGAAAAGATCAAGTCATCACTGAGGACATCTGTTGTGTATGCAGCTAGGTAAATAAGATATTAGATTGCAATAGCAGGAGATGGGAAATAAGATGAAAAGCATTATAATGTTGCAGAAAGATAAATGGTAGGTACTCATTATTACACTCCTGTTCATCTAAAAGGAAAACAATAGGTACAACCAGGTAATAAAGGAATCGGCATCTGTGATTTTTCTGAAGACATTACATGGGCGGTTATAAAATAATTGACATTGTGCAGGCAAAAAGGATGTTTCATTTACTTTTTCCACAGTAATGCAGGAACAAGAAGCCACCCTAGGGGGCATTGGCAGGAGGTAGTTACATGATTTTCCCAGTGGAAAGATGAAGCTTCCATTTTGTATCGCACACCACAAACCCTGGCAGCAGTTCTCTGTCATTCTGCTGCCCCTGGAGTCAAACCACCACAAGCCAAATCCAATGTAGGAGAAAAACGCTGCCACTCTGAGTCACAAGGTGCAGGGCAACAGCGGCACAACTGCAGCATCCAGCCCCAACGCGACTTGTAACAGCGTCTGCAAAAGGTACGACAGCAACTCCACTAGTAGTCTCCTTGGGTTTAGTTTCAGTAACTAAAGCAGCAGCGCAACAGGTTTTGCTGCAAGTGCCTCCCAAGTATTATCAGGAGCAGAACCATATTGCTCCAAAACCCTTGCTTTGAATATGCATTGCATAAATCCTTTGCAAATGAGGAACCAAAGCATCCCCTGGGCTGATGTGGGGTTAGCAATGGAGACTCTGCTACCCTCATCAGAAAACATCCTGCACCACAAACTCTCCGAGGTGGCCTGCTGGAAACAGTAAAGCAGAGACAACTGTTGTAATTTGCATCAGCCCTAAAAGGCACAGCTTTAGGAGATCCTTGCTTCCATAATCTGTTCAGGCTTTTACATACTCTGACTGCAGAAAGATGCTAAAAGAAATAAAAGAAACATCATTAATATTACTGTCTCTGTAGTGCACAGGGTTTGTTTATTTAAGAGGTCTATAGTAAAAATGACTGCAGTTTCACTTGATTTTCAGCGACATATCATTAGTAAAAATCCAGCTTCATTTCTCATAGTTAGCTATCATTTCTACACAGGTCTGGACATACAATTAAACTTCCACATTGCTTCACTTCTTTAAAGCATTGTCCCTATGTAATCAAGAGTTCTCCAGAAACTGACTGAACGCAGAGCTTGTCAAGGTGCTTCACCTGCAGCCTCCCCCATTGTTTCCATCAGGATTATGATTTCGCTCTTAATTCTGCTTCTCAGCCACCACAGATGAAGCACGACCACCCCCTGTTCAGCATCAATGTGCGTGGATGGACGATTGCCCCTCTGACCCAAATGGACTCTCAGCCTGTGGAGCCTGTGCAGGGTAATATTCTGCTTTATTACAGTCTATAAATAGGCCTGTGGAGCCTCACAGTCCAACCACGGCGCAACGAGGAGGATAGTGAGATTGTCCTCATTTCTGGTAGTGCCTCACCTCAGTCCCCGCTCGCATCAAGTGCATGTTACAGAGCTAACATGTCCCTACATCTGCTTTTAAACTTGTATTCAGTTAAATCATCCAACAGAAAAAACATTACACTACATCTCCTTTGTGTTGTCCAGCAGAACAGAAGCACCCCAGCTGCAGTCGGGTTGGATCGGTTCCTTTTCTGACCTCCAACTAGCACAGACATCGCCTCAGAATTCCCCATCCAGATTCAAACAAGTGTCAACGCTCAGCATAGCAATTGAAAACATTTGAACTAAAATCTCAACTGTTGGACCCAAGTACAGGCTGGATGCATATTTCGTTTTTGGGCCATGGAGCTCTGTGACAGAGGGGAGAATATGAATATGACCACAGTTTACAGGTATTTAAGCCCATTTTGTTTTGACAGGCTGACAGAAAGGAGCCACACACACAGAATCAGGCTCAGAAGTATACCTCAACATGGCCCTGAACCAGGCTATGATTAGGAAAGAATTAAAATGCTTACGTGGCCATAAAGAATATGTACACTACATCCCAGACAATATTTTTTCCTTGACAGCTGTTTGCTACTGAAGTTTAATTAAAATTACGATCCTGTTCTACTGAAGTCAGTGACAAATTCCCCCCCCCAGTAGGCAGAATAAAATAAATACCGTTGTATTATGAACGTAACAGCCCGGCAGAGAAGGAAGGAGCACGTGCCCCCATGACACAGATGCTGTCAGGCCGTGCAGACCTGTCCACCCCGAGCTCCACGCGCCTTCCCACACCATTCCCAGCTGCTCCGGCAGCACACCACTCTGCCTTTGCTTTTGCTAAAATCGATCAGCTGGNTTTTTTTTTTTTTTTTTTTTTAAAAAAAAAAGGCTAGGAAATTCATTTTAGCAGCAAAATATACCAAATAAATCTATCTTCAATGAACTTTCAGAGAAGGTCACAATTCCCAATCCAAAGAGGTGTGGGACCTCCGCCCCACGCAGCAGCACCACTTTCCCTGTTTAGATTCAGCCTTCTCTTGCCCAAACTGCATCAGACAGGGTAAGGCTGGCGTTAGGACTGAAACAACGAGGTGTCTTGGCCCTTCCATTTAATAAGAATATTTGCCCTTCTGGTTTACTTTTTTTTTTTTAAATTTCTGTATTGAAATCGCACAGTTTCTTCTTTCGTCTTGCTTTCTGTAAAAGCCAGCGGGAGAGGACAGACATCGTTTTGAGACGCTAGGAGTGGAGCTGCCGGGGCGAGGAGGAGAGGAAAAGGTGCGCAGGGGCTGAGGGCGGAGGGCCGGGCCGGGAGGAGAGGTGCCAGCAGTGAGGCAGCACCAGCTCGCCAGCGGGGAGCAGGCACAGGCCGAGCGGAGGAGCCGGGCAATGCCGATGGGCAGGCGCAGGGGATGCACTGCATCCCCCCTGCACCGATTTGATGGGCCAGGCTGAGACCTGGCCGGGGAACACAAGGGCAGGACACAAGTGCAGGTCATAGGGAAGAAAGAGTAGAGGTGCACGTTTCCGTGGTGCAGCAGCCTCAGCAAAGTTTGTTTTCTTTTCTAAACACTTGCTCTGGGTGCGGACGGGTTCCAGCCCCGCTGCCTCACTGCTCTTCTGCCTGCAAAGTGCAGGAGCCCAATGTGTCTCTGCTGCCTCCCGTGCTGATGGCAACTTCTGCTCCTGCCCTTGGGGGATGCCAGCTCACGCCACAGCGTCCTCCACAGCGGGTAGGGGCTTTGAGCTGGGCTGATTACGCGGGCAGCAGTAAAACCACAGGCCCTAAAGTTATTGCTGAGTTTTTGTTTACTTCTAAAAAACCTATTAAAAAGTATATGGAAAACACATATTCACTCATAGCACCTTAAGTTCAATATTTGCTTTTGAAATGTTCTTATTCTTAAAATACAAATCTGCAATTTACAAGTAAGATGACCACGAATTAAATGTCCACATCTATATTTGAAATAATAGCCAAAGGTTATTTTTCTATCTAGATAATATATATCTTAGCAGCATTTCAACAAAACCAGAATTACTTTCAAATGTCAAGTGCTACATTTTAGTGGCGATCAGTGCATGCTCCCGTGTCCCTGTGCTACCTGCAGCTTCTCTGTTGGAAGGAAACCGAGATGGCTTTCCTCCAACAACCCTAACTCCCTCCTCCCCATATAAACTTGTTCTCTGGGTTTGACACCCAGTTCTGTAGACGTAAGAAGATGAAAAGCTTCAGAAAGCAAACAATCTTTGTGCATCTGAACCACGCTATAGAAGCAAGTATAAATAAAGCTGTTACAACTCCAGCAAATAAACAACAGCGCAAAGCCTGGCAAAGTACCAGGCCTTAGCTATGGAGAGATTTATAAATACGAGGAAAGCAGAATAGAGTCAGAACACTAAGAGAGGCTGCTCCAACAGAAAATCATTAGCTGCTTTACTGCAAGGTAGATGTAAGCAGTGGGGGAAGCAATGCACCTGGCTACCTACCACCTCACCATTCAATCTGCCAGAGGAAAACTAACAAGATTTCCATCAAGAAGACATCTTTCCAGTGATGCTGGCCGCTCCTTCCCCGCAGACCCGCTCCGTGTGCCGCTGCCCTCCTGCGCCCCACCCCGCAGGTACGGGCTTCCCCGACCCACGCTGCTAATGCCCACGCCAGGGGATACGGAAAGATGCAGAGCTGCATCCAGAACAAGTCCCTATAAGAGCAGGGACAGCCACAGCCCATTTCCGAGGCGGGACTGCGCTCTGCCTTCAGAGAGGGAAGGGGCTACCACCGGGATTTGCCCAGCATTTCCCTTAGAAGAGCCACGCAACACCAAGTCCTGCAAGACAGAAATATATCTGTACACTTCTAAAGACTGAACTGAACTTACAATATACTTTAACAAGATTTAAAAGTAATTTCAGACAAGAAATGCACTCTAGAAGGATTCTGGACAGCCTTTCCTCACCTTTGCTTCAACTCCAGCCGCGCAGCGTCTCCCGGCTTGTCACAGCTCCAGCTCCGAGGGGGCTGTGACTCAGCAAAGGGAGCAGCTTTTTATTTTTCAGATGGAACTTACCAAACCGTGCCAATATTACGGGGAGGATCTGCTTCCTGGATCGACTTCTCTGCCAGTCTCTCCTGAGATATTTCCACTGAACCCTCCCCATCTGGTTACGTTATGACAACAGGAAACAGTTTCTTTGGGGAAAAATCAAATGCAAGCTTGCATGGGAATCAGGCTGAGCATGAAAGAAAAAATTCCCAACCTCTATCTACACTGTATTTAAAAGAAAAGGTGGCGTCTTATTATTAGCCTAGGAGTTACGCTGCTCCTAGTCAGACATCCTTAGATCTGCAAGCATCTGTGATGCAGCTGAAGCTCAGCAGAAGAGCCTCCTGCCTGAGAAGCCCCCGGGGAGGCTGGCTGAGGTGGGAATCGCCCCGGGCATGAGGCAGCTGCCTCCACTCCTGCCCTGTCGTCCCTGCCCACTGAAAGCATCCCTCTGGTCCTTCCACAGACACACGTCAGCTGGAGGGTCGGTGGTCCCCTTGTACCCTGTGGCTGGGCTCAGCATGAGCCCTGGCACACAGCAGGACAACGGGGTGCGTGGGGAAAGAGCTCTTTACCCCAACCACAGCCCCTGCTCTTCCCAGCCAGAGACCCCGCTGCCTCCCTCGGCTCTGCACTGCCGAAACCACGGTGAAATTGTGCGTTGAAATCTCTGCACAGATTTCAGGAGAGTTGTGCAGACTGAGGTTGCTCTCTGTTAGGCTGAGCCTACATAAGGCAGCAGTACCTCAGCGGTGCTGCGGGAACAGCGGGTAGTGCCCCGACTGTGCAACCTGCTGCTCTCACAGTTAAGAAACTGAACTCCAACAGCTCAGGGACAAAAAAGCTAATCAACATTTAAAAATCTCAAGCCTATTCCAATGTAAAACCCAGTCTCTTACACCAACTGAAGCAGCCCAGCTCATCATAAGGCAACACAAGCCAACACGTATTCAGGTACGGTGAACTGTCTCCAGAAATGCTGAACATCCACAGCTCCAGGCCAGCCCCAGTGCCAGCCGTTCATCGGGTCAGAGACACAAACCCAATTACCATCCATCTCAGATTTGTTTTCCTCTCCCCCTATGGTCCCTGCCAAGAGGATGCTGCTGTATGGGATGCACAGGACTCCCCTGAGCCCCATGAACCCATGGCAGCTCCCAGGCAGGATCTGGGGTGCTCCCAGCAGCCCTGTATGGCTCCTACAAGATGATTTTCCTTATCCAAGATGTCACAGTTCCCCATTACATCAGATAATAGAGAACTGACTGACTTTTTTTCTTCCCCAGGGTTATTTTCCAATATTTTTTTTTACTATCTCACTTTAAACCAAAGATAAGAAAGATGCTGTCACTGCCACTATAATCTCTATTTGCTAATAATTCACAAAAGCAAGTGCAAGAGAGAAAGCAAAGCGTTCAGGTCCACCCCCCGTTCAGCTCTGGGCGCAGCGGGCTGGGGGTTTCACGGACGATGCTCAGCGCAGGAGATTGGGAAGTGCCCGCGGGGCCAGGGGTGCCTGCAGCCCCCGCCCTGCTTCCACCGCTCCCGGGCGAGCCCCGTCCCTCCTCACTCCCTGAGACCTGGCCTGTGGAATTTTAACCCATGAGTAAGAATAATTGTTCAGATGAATGATGAGCCTGTTACTATGGAGAACAAAAGCTGAAAGTTTACTTCCAGAAGCATCTAACCAAGAAGTGCTCGAGAGCTCAGCCTGTGAAAAATTAGCAAACGTACTTTAATTCCGTAAAGTCTTTCCCTTCGATATTTTTAATTAGAAGCACGAATGCGGATGCCATTTACATACAAGGATTTTCTTGTTTTTCTTCTACTGCTAGTACAACTGAATCCCAATCATACCCTGCAAACCTCCAGGGATTTAACAAAGTCCTCAGGTTTACAAAACTTCTGACCACGAGGCTTTTGAGATACAGGGCACTCCAGCAGCAGTCAAAAATTGGTGCAGAAAAGATAACTATACAATTTTTACATCTATCTGTAGCCATAAATCTGTTTAAATAATTAAAATATTAAAGATCACCAGCTATAGTTTGGCAAGTGTTCACCAGTCAGAGTTTCAAATATTTCTTCTAATAAAGGGCCTTGACTCAGTACATACCATGGTTGAGGGATATGGGGTAAAAAGCAGCATCAAGGAAAACTTCACAACCCGCCCCCCAAGACCTGTGGATTTCCAAAAACCTGCTGCTGCCCTGGGGCTGGGCCCTGCCTGCCACCAGGGCTGAGTATTTCCAAAGGTGGCACTTTTTCCCCCACAACCCACATCCAACACCGTGTCAGAGATGACACACCAGTGCCACAGGGCATGAAGACAGACAAGGGGGTAGCAGGAAGCCATTGAGGAGCATCTATCCACACCAGCACACTACCACAGAGACTGCCCAAAACCACATACAGCTGCACTGCCACCAGTCTCACACTTTAGAGTGTCATTTTGCAACGAGACAAACAAGAGGTGCCTGTTGGTGGTGACAGGACCTTACTGGGAGGGGAAGTGCTGGCTAGGAGCATGGTGCTGCAGCGCCTGTGCCACACACCCAGTGCCGCACGGGGCAGGCTGCGGCGCGGGCACTGTCACCCTCTGCATTCGGTGAATGTAACACCCGCCTACAGCCACGGTACATCTACTGTTATCGTCACCAGCATATATAGATCTAAACAACCGTGCAGATGGAAATGCTGGCCCAGAGCTGATGCAGTCACTGGTGTAAAATGAGAAATAAAAGGTATAGCTGAGAGTTTTAGAATGGATTAAATGAGTGAATGAGTAAGAAAACAGAATAAAATTTTGATGGCATGCAGGAGACCATAAGTAGAATACTTGAATAAAAAAATAAATAAATAAAAAAAAATCAATATTAGTTTGAAGTGCTATAGAATCACAATTTAAAATAGCAAGACTCAAAACGCCCAAGGAGACCGCAGGAGCTCTCTGGGCAGCCTGTTCCGCCCTGCCTGGCTGTCCTCCCACTGCGAAAGGCTCTGCTCACAGCCGGGCCATATACTGGCCTTCCCTCATAGCGCGGGGAAGCACCAGTCTGAGCCCTGCCACAAGGAGAGAATCCCACCGCGTTCACCCTCATTATATACAATTATTAAATACAATTAACTACAGTAATGTTTCTGAAGGGGGGAGAAGAAGATGGGAGGAAAGCCTGTAACATCTCTGTTTCGTCCTCATAGATTTTGTATGCAGTCTGGCTCCCGAGTTCCACTGGTTTTGTTATATCCTGAAAACGGAAACAAAATATATTGTTCTGAGCTAAACAGACATTTTCTGTGATCAGTTTGCCTCATCTCACCTTTCTTTCCTTCCTGCTTTTCTTTATAGTACAGGTTAAGGCAAAAAAAAGTTTTTTTTGGTTTGACCCACCCCAATTTTTTAGCACACAGCCAAATCAAAGGGAAGGAAAACAAGTTTTATCACGGGCCTCTGAAAACACAAGTATTTGTGCCTTACTGCCAGCTGAGAATTTCTATTCCTTCCCTCCCCACCTCACACTTCAGAGCCCAAGATGCAAATAGACCCCGTCCTTCCCCGCTGGAGGAGAAGCCACCGTGCGCACTGCGCTCCTCCCCAGCGGAATGATTTGGAAGAGGGAGCCCAGCCGAGGCGAGCTGCGAGGGCTGAGCGAGACTCGCTCGGTCCATTTGCAGGGTTAGCATCCCTCTCACTAACTGGGTTTGCAGAAAAGATGACTTGCTTTGCTGGTAAAGGGGCTTGTAGCCAACGAGATTTTGAAAACAAATATATACTCAGGAACAACTTACCCACGCAGCAGCTTTAAAAAACCCCAAACCCAGCAGAACACTTGAATCCCTCCTGATGGGAGCAGCTGCAGTTGCTATGGAGCCCGGGCTGCCTGCGCAGCCGTGCCCTTGATGTGCTTCGCTTTATTTCAGACCATCTTCCGCCTGTCTTGTGGCGGCTGTGACTGCGTCCCTGCCCTGGGCTTTCTCTTCTCATAATCTCTCTCTCTCTTTTTTTTTTGTTTTTGTTTTGTTTGGGTTTTGGGTTTTTTTTAAACAGAAAGGCAGTAACTCTGCTGCAGATCAGTAAATTATATTTACAGTAAGATCTCAAAGGACCATAGGCAAAAGGCAATATCTGAAGCACGCTGCTACTGTGAGGAACTTTGCTGACTGAAGAATTTTTATGACGGATTTATTTCTCTATCATTTTAGTCAAAATATTAAGATAAAAAAAATCACAATGATGATGTCAAAAATGAAACTAAAATGTTTTAGAATGACATTTGACTTTTTTAGAATCTTACATTTAATTAAAACCAAGAGTTTAAAAGCCCTACTTTAAAAAAAATTCTTCCAAGAATTCATTTTTGTCAAGTGATAAGTTTTTATTCTATCTGTGAGGGGCTTAAAGGGAAAAAGAAGTTTCCAAGAAGGAAAAACATTTCTGAGCTGTTTCAGTTAGGCCAGCGCGTGAACTGAGCCAATCGCTTTCACTGCCGTGTGGTAGTATAGACAATCCCTCTATGGAAAACCAAAATCTCAAAGGAATCTAAGCAAAAATCCAACTTGATCCCAGCAAGTCCGCAAGACCAGCTGGGGCCTGGTGCTGAGGTGACACTGAGCAGCCGAGGCCAGGGCACAGCACCACGGGAACGATGGCATCTCCTCCTGCGGGCAGTACCTTCCATCCGACGAGCTCAAGGTTAGGAGCAAATCCACAAAGCGCAGAACAGTCTCCGTGCAATTTGCACTTTATTTCTTTTTTAAAGAAACACCAAAACCCAACAGTTGCCTAAAACCCAGACAGGATGAGGAATAGATCTCTTCCTGCCTCAGCCCAGTCAGCTCCAGCAAACCGATTCAGAAGGGGCTTGGCGGGGAAAGCTCCTGACTCAGCCAGGGAGCAGGATGGGTTTTCTCCTGCTATTGCCAAAGAGAAAGGACCTGTAAATTTTGTTCTTCTTTGTCCTTTATCATTTCTGATGACTTAGCAGCAAATGCTAAAAATAAATTTTCATGCTTCCTCTTCAAAGTAGATGTGGTACATTGTTTTAAAAAAACCCAGAACTATATCCCAGAGAGAATACTACAAATATTTCAGAATCCAAATTGAACTCTATGAAGAGGCACTATAAGCCTGCCAAATGTGATATTTTACATACAGCTTTGGCTCTACAAGCTCCTTGCTTATGAATAAGACAGCAATTAAGATAGTCACACACTTCTGAAAAAGCAGTCTAATCTGTGCTTATGATTGCACAAAGGCATTTTTTGAAAACAATGGCCTAAAACTGCTATGAGTTGTAGAAGAAATGAAGCAATAGTCTAATCTCCAGGGGCAAGTTGGGGCCATTGAGGTTTCCACTTCCTTCATATTTCTGAGGTTTAGTACAGACTTTATAGACAGGCAGTGGGCAGGACACAATCCAAATCCAGAAACTTGCTTGAACTTCCGTATGAAAAACACAACAGTAATGAAATAAATACATTTTTGTAACAAATGACTGCTACTAATCCCACCTGCATGACTGATGGCCTAAATTTAGATGAGATAAAACTGATTTTGGTTGTAAGTACATGAAATAACGTCTCAAAATTTTGACTCAAAGCGAGTCAAGCTAGCGCTTGGAATCCAGAACTCCAAGGAAACTTGAGGGACCCAAGCTTGCACTTATGTTACTTTAAATAGATGAGTCACATTAATGTGAAATAAGCATGCATGAAACGATGTTCATAATCACAACCTTGAGCTAGTGAACCAACGCTAAGTTTCATGAAAAGCCACGGATAGACAAAATTTGCCTCTTTTTAAAATCTCATCCAAGGTTCTGCAGACTGTCACCTATTGCTCCTGAAGTGCTCTCCTGGGGAAAGGGATCTGTTGACTTTATTCCATGTGAGGAATCGTCTCCATTTACATCAGTGAACGTAACTGATGTGCATGTCTAGGCCCCTGGGGCAAAACAGTAATTATTGCTCTTAACAAGATGAAACATTTCAAGTCCTTAGTGTTGATCATAGTGGGGAAAGAAACTTTGTGAGAAAAAATTAGTTTCTCTTTTGTACAGTTTGACTTCCCTTTTCCTAAAGAGTTTATACTCTTTCTAGAGAGCATATATAAACTCATATATATAGATGTGTGTATATACATATATATAAAAATATGTATTAAAATAATTGGGTTTTGGTATGGCATTACATGATAAATCGATCACAGCAATCTGAAACATACAGGTCATACCCAGTACTAAACACCTTAGCATATTATCCATGCACGAAAGATTATTTTTACAAGAAGCTCAAAGAGCAAGATCTTCCCAGGTACCCCAGGGAATTATGCCTTGAAGCTACTTCTACATTTATTTGCACGCCTAGAAGTGGGTTCTGATCCACCATTTTAAACATCCAGTTGCTTTGTTCAAAATTAACTCTTCATTAACTAGTTTCGTGCTCAGCCCACGCAGCTCGAAGATGGATGGCCACAGCACCACAGCAAGCCTGAGACAGTAAAACTTACACAACCCAATGATCAGTTGATGGCTCATCCTGCCAGTAGCTGTGCTAAACACGCGATGCAGGCACGTGCTCAGCAGCACGGCAGCAGGCTTCATGCTGCAAGTCACTAACAGCAAGAGGTGATAAACAAGAGCTGAGAGGCCCTCAGCAAGTTCGTGCCACCACTGAAACAGACACAGCCCAGCACCGGGGGAGGCTGGAGCTCCCTGCTTGGGAGTGCGCAGAGGTGGCCATTTCGGCACGTGCTTACATATCCTGAGTTCTTCAAGAAAGTGCTGCTGAAAACACTGGCCCCACCTCTAAACTGATACTTCCACAGGTGACATGATGTGCCTGGAGCTGAGAGTACAGACATGAGCATGGCAACACAGGGGTTAAAATGATGATAAACAGACAGAAGATACTTCCAATGCTCTTAAATCACACCCAGAGTTACTATATACATTGCTAGAAACTACGGTATTTAAAGAAGTGACAAAGAGACAATGGATGCTAAGGCAAATGAAAAGCCCGAGGGGTGGCTGGAGGCAGGATCAATGTGTTTCACAATTTCCAGGACATTTTTTATTAGTAACTGAATTACCTGGTTTCATTTAGTGCTGGAATGCAGAAATACCTTCAAACTCTGTCCCAAAGATGCATCTGTTGTTTTAACAAATCCTTGCATCTTTTGCTCCCTATCTTTCAGTCATGATTTGGAGATTTACATGTACATCTGTTTCTATGTAGACATTTCTTCCCAGGAGGTACATCTACTTATGAGCTGACTAACACTACTTGATACCACTGTTTGTTGATTGACATAGAAATATAAGCAGAAGAAAAATACTCCTGTCTGTATAATATTCTCCAGTGCCAAATGCAGTTGAGTGACTTATTTTTAAATGACAACAATGATATTTTTAGCAGAAGCACCTATTTTTCATTAGTTTCACATGTTTGTTCACAACACCAAGATAATCAGCAACTTTTTCTCTGCCTCACATAACGGTTACTGCTCTTACAGTAAAATACATCCAAACATTTCTGAGAGCAGCAGGGGGATGGAAAGCAGTTACTATGTTGAGATGGACAACTAAGCCAGACTTGTTACTGATGCCCAGCCCCTGGCCAACGCCAATGAATAAGCATTTTGCCTGTTTGGAACCATTTCGGATTTCTCAAAAGCACACAGTGCTGGTGTAAGTCTGCTCTTCTCGAATACCTCAGCTCTCCAGCCTCTAGCTTTAGCTGATGGAAGAAGTTTCTTACATCTTTTTCTTCCATGTGAACTTTGTACACACAGAAAATGCCCAACTTCTTATCTAGGAAAGGGAACACATCAGGGGCCATAAAGATCATTTGCCCTCCGCTCCTGATGTCCCTCATAAGAGGATGCTAGAGACATTGGGGTGCAAATACAAGCCATGCTGTAAGGTCAGTCCCTGCTCCCAAGGCCTACTTCGTTTCCTTGCCATACATGCCTCTTTCTTGTGCCAGATATAGGTGGTGATAATGGAGTGAAAACAGAAAAAAAAAGTTTAACACCTATAGTTTCCTTCTCCCTAGCGAAATCCAGACTTTCTATCCAGATTACGGAGTCTCAGCTCTCCTAGGCTGTCACTGGCATAGGCTCTACCTGAAGAAGAGATCAGCCCAGCATGAACTACTTGCCCCACATTGACCGGCACATGAGGTACAGCATTATCTCATTCTGCCATCCCCAAGGCGTTCCCGGGGCTTTCAGATGGTAGGGCAGTATTCACAGCATAGACCATTAACGGAAGGGCAATGGGGATTCCCCAACCTCAGCTTAACTTTTGGAAGGAAAAAAAAAAAATCCTCACACTGTATTTCTCATAATGGTATGCATTTTGCAAGTAAAGAAGGGGAAAAAGAGTTTTATGCTAAGAGCTTTTCCTCAAATTTTTGCAAGTCCTTTACCAAGCCTCACATCACACAGCAGCAGAGCTCACTCAGGCTGCCTGCAGGGGTTCTGAGGGTTTTATTCATCTTCCTGCTCTCCCGTGGGTTTGGATGTGCCATCTCTGTCAATACCAAATTGATTCTGGCCATCTACTGCCACCCTGCTGGTTACCCAGCGCTTCTGAAGAAAGTCATTTCACACACTTCCCTATTTCAGATTTTCCCTTTGAACAAACAAAATAATAATTAAAAAAACCTAAATAAACTTTGACAGAAAAAGAGCATAGTTATATTTTTCTGCTACTACAATTGACGATGAGCCTGACACACAAACTCAGTTACTCTCCCCGCCATCCTCTGTGCTGTCTGCTTTGCCTGTCTCTGCCAGCTCAGACGTCCTTACCCACCACTTAGTTCATGCAGAACCACTCCAGGAGCATATCAAGCATTCCTCTCTTTTCCATTCCTCTTCAAATCCATGATGTATCCCATTTTCTGGGTTCCTTGCTTGTCCACTATGTTTTTGCCTAATTTGCGATTATAAAACCTTATCAGGCCAAAACCATAAGCCAGCCTTCAGTAACACACACATATTTTAGTAAGAAGGGAAGAAGAAGAAAAAAAAATCCCAAATCAAAAAAACCAACAAAATTGCCTCAAGTTTAAGAAGAGCTGACCAGCACAACCACCTCAGACACCCCTGCCAGGCTCTGCCTAAAACCAGGTCAGCTCTTCTCAGCCTGCTGGGCTAATTGACAGTGTAATGAGGGGCACCTGTGAGCAAACAACTAGGTTTTTTAACTCCTGCTAAGCTTGAATGTACTCTCAGGGCAGTTAAACATAACGAGATTTCCCTTCCACTTCAGGCTTGCAAACCAGCGAAGTCCAAAGCTTTGGCAGTGGTGGTTTTGTCCCTATAAATCACATAAACTGGTATAAGCAATATGCTGAATTGGAATTTCTGCATGTGCAAATCCAGGAGTCAGCCACGTGTTCAGGAAAGCTTGGGGAAAAATAGAGAAAACTAAACCAAAATACCTCCCTTTGTTTCAAAAGCTTGTTTTGATTTTTCTCTCTGTGCTGCTAAATGTTGCTATCTGTGATCTCAGGAGATAAAAATCAGCCTTTACAATACTTTTTAAAGTGAACTAGTCTTTCTCAATGCGTAACCCATGGTTATTTGAGCTGTTCAACAACAAATGCCAAATGAATTTACAGTCTATATTACAGAGCAGGAAAAAAATAAGCTGGGAAGTGAAAAGGCCAGAAGCAGAACAGCCCAGTGTCCGACGGGCTAATAAGTGCAGCGAGCCTCTCCTTGCCCCCTTCACTGCTTCTGTGGGAAACCCAGACAGCACCTGCTAACGCCTTGCATAAAATACTGGGGAAAAAGAAGACACAAGTAAAAGGTGAAAGCACCAAACCATATAATAAATCCTTCCACAAGCAACATAAATAATAAATCACTCACCCTGGCATGACAAGACTGCCTTAGCCCTCCAGGTCCAGAACCTGCTGGTACCCACTGGAGAGAAGGGATGTCTCCTGTGGTTCCCGGCAGCACTCTGAGTTATGGCCATTGTGAGCCAGGGTCTTTGTGGAAATATCAGGTGTTTGTTTACAAAAACAAAATCCATAATGCTTCCTTCAAGGACAACTGGTGAAGTAGATAGCTTACGCAGTAAAAAGTTGTGATCCACCGGTAAAGTAAGTTTTTAAGGAGCCATTCAAAACACTAGAAATCCCAAAACTGCTTTGATTGGAGAGAAAAGGCTTTTAACAACTGCAAGCATTCTCTGATATAAAATGGATTAATATTGACCCTTAAGTCAGTATGTTTTCCTTTTACTTATTATTACTACAAATCAAGTTAAATTTTCCTTTAAGACCCTTTGCATTTTTACTTTACTTCATGCAAATGTTTTCTTTGCCTGTAGCTTCCTCTGACTTTGGGTGCAAACTAGAGATCTTGAAACTTGCAGTGATCATCACACAAGTCACAGCAGCAAGACCTGACTCACTCTCACCTAACCTTTACTGTCAGCAAGTTTCAACGTGCCCAGTGTATTACCCCCCTTTTCCAGACAGGGAGAGGGTTTGAGACAAGTGGGTGGAAGAGCTGAGCCGCGATTGCGGTCGCCTGCGCTCCCGGCACCTGCGTGTTCACAGCCACGTACTCCATGTTCTGCTCATTCTCCCTTAGACACTAATGTGTACTCCAACCACTTTTTGTTGAACTGAACCATAGGTATAATCTGCCTTCCCATACAACACAAAAAAGCATTTCCCAAGAAATACTGTCCAGATAATATGGCCTTTCCTAGCATGCAAAAAGTAATTAGACAATAATGAAATAATTAGTTGTGATTGATCATTTTACTTTGCTAACAACAAAAGCAACGCGTAAAGATTAAAATGCCAGCAAATGTCTCATAAATCACTATGGGTATTTACTGCTTTGGACCAATACTCAGTACTTGCTGGCTCCCGTCTTTGAACCAGGGCAAAATTCAAATATCACATCGTGTTACAAAAATCTCTGCAATTCCCCAAAGTGAGGCTGTGGCTATAAATTACCATCCACGTCAACATACAAACATGGCCATATCAATTATATTTAGGGAAAGTTTTTTTCCTATTTATGTGAAAATCTGAAACTTAGCCTTTGAGGTAAAGAAAAATCTGTGGCTTTGTACTATGCCTTCAAGTTTCTCATTAACTTTCTTTGCCGATATTTCTTTTCAGGCAGAGTAAGAAAATATCACACACATGAATGAACCCTGTATCTATAAAAAGCCAACATTATGGAACATTTTGATGGAACTTCAAAATCTATTGTTATCCTGTGGTGTCAGCACCTGTTACTGGTTGGAAAACACCTTCTGATTTTGTTTTATCCAAAAGTAATCGAGATTGTGGATGCTGAGACCATACCATCATGCAAACGAAAGTGCAAATGGGTATCATCAAAAGATTTGCTTTAAAATCACTGTCCTCATCCAAACTAGACACATTCTTGTTATAAACCATGGCTAGAATTCATTTGTTATGGAGACAGCTAGAAAAGTAATTTGATATCAAATGAATCAAATCATTATTTTAGTATAGAATTAATTAAAATGCAAAATGTAGCAAAACTTTTCAGGAGGGCCACGGGAATATTAGTGTAAGCGTCCTACTGGAAGTTAGTGCAAACCAGTAAATCTTCAGACATGTTAGATATTTAGCAAAGTTCTCCCTCTGGGCATATCCTGAGTCCCTGAAGTCACTAAGATTTCTGACATTGACTCAGTGGCATCAGAATCAAGCCTTTTGTGTACAATTTCTTTTTTAATTAAACGCCATTAATACAGAGTTTGTTTCAGATTTACATCGCAGTAAAATATAGTGTGTGCCATCTGGAGTTCATTAATGCTGTCCTTTCCCTACCGTACGTGCCAGGGGACACATCTATTATGCAACTAAGGGTCATGCAAGACAAAACAGACCTGTCAGCAAAAAGATGAGAAGTCTTTTTGGCATGAAAAGCCCAAGTTGAGTCAATTACATCTATACTGATTTTCAAAGGGCTGAAATAGAGGAACCAGCATTGCCACAGAATGATGGCCTGTCTGAACAGCACCTCACCCCACAGCAGTCTTGCACAGCTAACAGTTTGCTTTGCAATCAACACCAACCTACTTCCACCAGAGTAAATTCTGGCTATGAACTATGACAAAATCAGCCTCGTGCAACATCCAACATCATTGGGAGAGCAGCAGCTTTCCGGACAAGATGCAGTTTTCAGTTAGTCCTGGGACACCTCATCCCAGCTAGTCTGGGAAAGCTCAGGGGGCATCGCGCGCCTTCGCAGCCCAGACCCACAGCCAGCCTCAGCGTTAGAAAACGGCAGCTGAGCCTGGAACCAACAACAGGAGAAAACAAGAACCCAGAAACATTAGTTAAAAGGATAGAAAATACATTCTGCATTTTAAAATTACTTTTCTTTTCACTCGAGCTCCATGAAAAATAAGGTCCCCGTTTACACATGACCTTGCCAAGGTCAAGCGACCATGGCACTGGTGGAATAATTTGAAAAAGCAGCAGGGCTTAAAGAAAGACAACGCTTGACACCCTGACACTTGCATGGGTGTTTGAGGAAACAAATTTTGTCCTCCAGACGTTTTCTCAAGCCTTTCTGAACTATTTCTCCTCAGACACTGCCTCTGCTTTTATGGAGTACAAAAGGCAGGGTCACGCTGGAGGATATAGGAAGCTACACAGATGAAATTTATGGAACCTACATCTTGATTCTGCATCATGACTGAATAGCAAATCCCTAATCGTGTGTTCCTGGAAATAATGACTTATGGGTTTGCGTAGAACTGAAGAGTTTTTTTAAAAATCTACAAGGATGTCATTCTCCATTAGGATAATTTGTACAGAACTATATTAAATTCCTGAGTTCTTTTGGGGTTTTAGGTCTATTTGACTACAGAGCACTTGGCTGTAAGTGCCAAAGGAAAATCAGGGAATTACCTTTCTAGGTTAGATGACAGGTAGAAATTGGTCAGTATTTTGCCCCCAGTAATAGCCAATACTTTATGCTCTAGGGACAAGTAAGCTTCCCTTTTCCTTTGTGTGCATAGAAATGCTACTAGCCAGTTGTGGTCAATTAAAGATAGGATTACAGGAACGATTTAATCTGGCAGTCTGAAGTATTGGCTAATATTTGGCTGTTTTTACCATAACATACTGTTGTAGTTTGGGCTGAACCCGCCGCTAGGTGGAACAGTAGATGCTCTCCCCTAGCTCTTCAGAGAGATGCAGGGGAGAGAGAGAAACTTACGAGTTTAGAAGGAACTAAACTACTTTAATGAAATGTTAATGATAAAAATAAAAAATACAAAAAAATAAAATACAAAACCGTATCAAGCTCCCAGGATGACAATCACGTCTCCAGCTGGCACTGAGGAAGTCCCAGGCTGGACTCAATGGCAGATGGGAATGGGATTCTGGATCTGCATTCAGGATCGGGATCAAAGGCAGATGGACAGAGTCCTCCTCAGACGTCGGCCATTGAAGAAAGAGGGCTGACCCTTTGATCCCTCCGCTTTTATACTGAGCATGAGGCAGATGGGATGGAATACCCTGTGGGTCAGTTTGGGGTCACCTGTCCTGTCCGCTCCTCCCCGCAGGTGGGACCCCACTGTGCTTTTCCGCTTCTGACCCTCCAATGGGGCAAATAACAAAGTTAGCTGCCCTTGGGTGTTAGAGCAATAAGTATAAGTAAGAGACTCTCTGTGTACCATGCCTGGGCATCGGCTATAAACATTGGTCTCATCACTCTGAGAATGAAGAGTGTCTGCACAATATGCTCTTAATTTCAGTAGTTAGAAGAGGCCCAGCTAAAAAGTAAAGTTACTGAACAAAATTGGTCCTGTTTTACCTCAAACCAGGACACATATATTAATACAAATGCTGTTATCTGTCTTAAAATTACTCAGTCCTGTTAGAGTCTCACAACCAGAGTAGCTGGACGGAATAGCTTTGTGTTCAAATCCTACATCCCAGTCAATTAGTTTCTATAAAATTTTTAGAACCTTCTTTTTTTTTAATTTTTCCATTTAAGCCGAAGCTCTGCTGTTGATTATGCATGAAGAGCTGCACCAGAGAAGGTGATAAACTTAGAATACAAATGTTTTAAAGGAAAGTGTTTAAAAGGTCATTATTTAAAGGCCTTCACTTATTAACATTCATTTGCTGACACTTTTTTGAATTTGAGCCATCCACAATAAAAGGTAATATTTCAGAGATGCATTTGGGGAAAAAAAAAAAGTGAAGCAAAATTGTATTCTTCGTATAAATTGACAGTGCACTTGGAAACTTTCTGAAACTTCACCAAGTAGGAGGTGTTGACAACTGCCACTTTCAGAGCGTATAATAAGGGAAAGATTTACAGGCACACAGTTCCACAAATATATTCAAGACTAGTGCTTTTCAAGACAACCAATGGGCCTTAAGCACATGCTTAAAAGTAATCTTAAAATGGGTTGCTATTTTTTCCAGCAAGGCCCTAGTGACAAATGCAACTTCCTCTAGTCAAGGCATTCTTGTATCCTCACTGCAGTGTCATTTGCCTTTTAATTCACCGCTACAAAAGCTAAACTTTCTACCAGCCTGCTATTTCCAGGTGAAGAACAAGCAGTTACTACTCAGAAAGCTGACAAGAGCCAATACAAAATAGACAGAAAGTCCACTGCAAAAGTATTAAGACAGCCCCTACACCAAACTTTCCATTTCTGAGCATGCTTTAAGCACCTACCATGCACTTAAACATTCAGGGAAGAGCAAAAGTGTGGAATAGGTGGTAGGTTAAGAATGCTGTATGTCAGCTGAGAGCTGCAAGCCTAGACTGACAGCAGTGAACATCTCCTGCCAGCAAATTATTATTTTATACTATACTGATTTCTTTGGAAGTATCATGACGTGAGAAATAACAGACAAAAGTCAATCTGTCTCCAATGCATTTGCTTTCTAATTTCTGTCTGCATTTTAAACAGCATCAGTAGAGGTGCAGCCACATTAACTGAAAGGAAAAGAAATCCTGATGAGATAAATGACATTTAAAACCACCAAGGGAGCAAGCAGCTGGGAAAAAAATGAACTTTCTTTTTTTAATCTACAGGTTAAACAGCACAGAATAGGAAGCAGTTCTCAAGTATATGCATTGGAGTTCAGAAAATAGGAAATGTCCAAATCAGTTACTCAGTGAGCACAGAAACCAGATTACTTTCTTACAGTAATTCATCATAAATTGTATTACCCTGAAACACCAACATTTACAGCTGCAGAGGACATTTATCAACAATTACAGGCCCTGACATTTCAACTCAATCATATATGACACAGACTCTACGAAGATCCTGATGAATAAATGGAGCAGGAAGGTGCAGCCCACTTAACCAATGAAAGGCAGAGACATGTCTTTGATGGGCTTGCTGGCATCCGACAGCAAAGCTGTTGCAAATCACAGCTACGTTTATTAACCACACCAAAGAGAAACTAGGTATTAAGGGGGGTGGGGGGGGATCCTAAACACAGAATGCAAAACAGGACATTTGAAAATGGATTCTACAAAGCCTTTAGGTAGCAGATGATTCATGTGTAACATACAGATATATATATAGCACACATTATGTACATATTTATATATGCATAAACACATATAGGAACTAACCTCACAGGCATGCTCCATCATGGTGCACACTGCTTGTCTGCTTTACCTGAGGATAGTACCATTCCTTGCAGTGCACTTCATTTTAAAACCTGTAGGCTGTTCCTAGCAGACAGATTTTAAAGGATTTTTATGATTCATGCTGCAAAAGACTAAAAAAAAAAATCCATCCCTGCTGCATAAGATTGTATTTTCCATCTCTATCCTCTGAATAGTGGAATCGGATGAGAAATGATTCATCAATCAGTCCAGGGAAGCATTTAGAGGACAGAGAAGAAAAAGAAAAAAAAATAATCAACCATACAGTAAAATCTGCTCACCATGTACACACCCCCAAAGTGAAGAATCAGACCAGCCTAACTGAGGAGAAGCTAAAGATGAATTTCACCAGGCGGCTGCAGTTGCTGGGTGATGCACTGTAAATCCTGCTCCCTCCGGGGAGAATGAGCTCATTGCGAAGATCCAGCAGCCGCCCCTCAGCCATTGCAGTGTCACTGCAGCTTGCAGCTGAGCGCAGGCACGTCATCACACGAGCTCCCTGAAAACCGAAAGCCCTCCCTTTCAGAAATCTAAGTCAAGCATGCCGGTATAAAACCAGCTCACCTCCAACGCAGACCGAGGTCCCCTTGTACCTGGATGCTGCTAGAAGGACTTGCATTTTCAGCTTAATTATTAAGCCAAAGATTTGCATCCAGCACAGACTGAATTTGAACTGAATTCCTCCTGAAGCAGGGGCTAAATTACTGAAAAGGGCTGAGAAGATTTGAAGGATATTCGGATTTAAAAATAGCCAGCAGTCTTTGTACTTGCTCCTAGCAAAGGAGATGGAACCAAGTTATGTGGAAATCCTTACACGTGTAAATGCAGGGCCAGGCATTGGAGCTTATCTCTTACAGGAATGTCATTACTGAATAACCCCCTACTCTGAAATTACATGAAATGGTAATACGGTGTAAAAAAGGCAGATGTCTTTACAAACACTTGTAAGGTATGATTTGAGAATTAAAGCAATGCAGATATTAAAAGCATGTCTTTAACCCCTAGCTTGCTGTCTCTCACTGCTTTTCATAACTGAAAAATTACTTGTTTTCAATATTCATACCACACTGAAAATTCCCCTTGACATCAGAACTGAATAACCAATACAGATAAATTGAATGTATTTGGTTACAAGATACTTATAACAGCCCCACACTGCAAAGTTATCTAGAAGTAAAGAGGATATGGGGCCTATTTATTTGGTTTTCATATCTTCTTGAGAGTGAAGACTGGGAACCATTCCCAGTGAATGTCATTGAACTGCTGACAGGCATGACACAGTGAGCCGAGCACAGGACTGGAAAGCAGAAACCTAACCTGAGGTATATTCTCAGTTTATAGAAAGGAGAATGTGGGGTTTTTTTCCCTTAAACAATACCTAAGTATCTGGAATGTTCCATTTAAAAATCTGGTTTTCCCCGAGTCCAAAGTCCCCGACTCTGTGCACCATCTGAATATAAAGCCAAGACACGTGTGTGACTTCTAACCAGATTCCTAGAAACTTGTCCCTATTTCTGTGGTTAACCACTGCTTTATTTCAGATGCCCTCTCCCCCTGCTCTGCGGTTTAATTACCCCTTGACAAAAGGACATGTAGTGGCACTTTGAGAAAAACATTAGAACAAAATTTCTATTTACTTCATAGAAACACTTAGAAAGACAAAAATACGACAAAATTTCTAGTGACAGGAAGCTGCAAGAACATAATGACTTTGGGTTTTGCTAGCAAAGTCATAGACTCAAATTTTTCCTTTTTTCTGTCCACGCATACTCTGCTGCATGATGTGAAACAGTACTATTACTCACAGACAGGGACTCCTCATTTGCAGGGGTGGCTTTTCCTAAGCCCATGTCCTGGCTGCTTATCTGAAACTTTCTGCCTCCTTGGCATCCCACTGAAGTCAATAAGGCTCTGTGAGAACAGAACGTCAGTCTGCCAGAGACGTTGCAGGATCGGTGCCTTAATGTACAAACACAGAGCTGCTAAATTTAGTGTCAAACACAGGCAAAGGTCCACTACCAGCTCCAGGAATCTCTGTCTTCAGCATTGACAAAAACCCAGCACTTTTCCTTGCTTATTTATCACACAAATACTTTTTAAAATTATGTCCGCTCGCTGCAGCTCAGCCCACTCCATGGCGAGCAGACCACCAAACCACAGATATTCCAGCTGGTTCCCCAGTTTAACCCAGGAACCATCTCCCTCAAGACACAAGGATTGGCTGTGGCTCTGACAAGAGCTGTGCAAACAATAGCTTTTGAACTCTTGGATAAATAAAACTATTTTCTATTTATAGAGTTGAATTGCAACATTTTGTGGGAGTTTGTAATTAAAACAAATAACATTGAATGCAGTGTTGTAAGTGATATAAAGCAAGAGGCCATCGTTAGTTTACATCACTCAAAGAATCGGGTTTTGTTTTTCAGCTGGCGAGTGCTAGGGAAAATGCTTTCTTCTGGCAATTTCCATTTACTGAGCTGTATCCACCGCAGGCTTGTCCAAAGCACTCCGCTGCACAGTGCTTTATCACACACAACAAAAATTTTAGTGATCTTTAAAAACCTGAAGTTAGCAAGTAAATAAGAGCTGAAAAAAATTTTATGCTCCACTTCCCTGATTCACACTAGAAGCCATCAGAATTTCGTGCATTTTAGAGGTTGAAAAGCAAACCAACAGCAGTCTGGTTTTTGTTTTAAACATTCTGATTTCTGTCTTCTCCAGCTATCTCAGCACGCTGTTTACTACTTATCTATAATACAGATCAGCAGGTCAGCCAGGTGATTTTACATGCAGCACTCTGTGCAGCTATCTGCAGAAACTGGGCATGAATCTTTTCCTCAGCCTCTTAGTCAGTAATTGCTGGAGCTAAATGTGAAAGATGCTGTACAAAATGCACAGCAAAGCCCTGGGATTGCAGTAGTTATGCCAGAGGCAGTGGGGTTTTTTTTGTACTCTGCAAATGGAACAAAATGAAACCTTCTTAGTCAAGAAAATACTGCAATGAGATTCATTCGCTCCAGATCCTGTTCTGCAGGAGATGATTGCTTTGCACCTCATCCTCTGGAGCAGAATGATGACACCTCGGGGCTACAGCCAGATATACAGCTGGTCTTGAGAGAGCCCTTCTTTAATTGTCTTTCAGGTAAGCTTCAATCTGTATTTCTAGTGTCAAACCTGGTTCTATGAGCATCTTTTAGAAGTCAGAGAATTACATTTCTGCGTCCTAATGGTAGAGTATCCACTTGAATATCTAAAATAAATTAAGTCCTATTTACAGTAATTGAGCCCTGTTTCCTGCACCTGTCCAGGCTGCAAAGCCAACTGATGATTCTGTAAGGAATGAATGATACCAATGAACAGATATTTGTCTCTGGGCCACCAGAAATTGCTGTAGGAAAGAAGTAATACATAGAAAAGAGACAAGCATATGCAAGAAACAGTGATGCATGCTCATAAATTAAACTTGAAGAAATAAAATCTCACAAAAAAGTAACAAGCTTGGTGCAAATAGAAGACTGGGGCTCTTTTGCACCCAAGTCTTGGTTTTATTTCACTGTAAGAGGATCTAATTTCCTCTGTTCTCTGCCCCTGTAGTGCAAATGCCTTTTAAAACCTAACATAAAAATTATACAAAAGGGAGTTTCTGTGTTCATTTAGTTTCTCCTGAATCTTGATGGACTAGGGAGACATTATTTTACTCCTCTCTGCTACCTTCATTACTTACAAGATGTACGTTTCGTTCACAGCCTCCCTGCCTGATCCCATGAGCTCAGCTGACTCAAGGGCTGCCAGTAGAAATGCACAAAATCAGGGTCCTCACGAGCAGCTTTCAGGACTGGTGACATTTGTGGCTGCTGTTTTGTTGGGGGCTTCAGGGGTGGTGGGGGATCAGAGCTGAGGTGCAGAAGCTGGCTCTGGCTCCGGTGATGCCATCCCAGTGGCAGCTCAGGGGGCTCTGAGCCTGTGGTCCCAGTGGGCTCAGGTTCCACAGCAGCACCCAACGGCCTGTCCCCAACAGTTTGATCAATCTTATCTACTTCTAAGCTACTATAAGCCAATTTAAGAGTGTCTACATAAAACTCTCCCCATTTAAATCACTTTAGAAATACATTTGGTTAAGCTGACCTGATTATCATGTGTAGACCTAACCCCTAATTCCTTTCCTTCTTTAGACTGTAAATTAAATCAGATCATAAAATTCACTGTGTTGAGATTGTTTTGGTTTTTAAATCTCAGATATAAAGCAGTCAAGCCAATAGACTGGGTATCTATTAGATCTCCTCATGTCAACAGCCTGGATAAGTACGAAGAGCTCAGAAATGAGTATCTGAGAACAGTTTGGTAGTTAATGATGAACACCATTCCAAGAAATGCACAGCATAAAAATATACATACCGGTTTGATTTCCAGAGGCAGCCAGGAAGGTTAATAACTAAACCACTGTTGGCAGGGGAAAAAAACAGATGAAAACAGGTAGTTCTCAGATTTCAGCAGCTTTTGAGAACCTGTGTTTTGCACAGGTGAGCAAGATGGCTGTACCATGCCATTGGAGAGGACTAGGAGGCACACAACGAAAGCAGTGAGCTTCAGTGCTTGTGTTGTGTGGAGTGATGTCACCATCTGGAGTGATGTAGGCACATTGTCCCAAATCAGTCCCGAGACTACCCTCTGGTTGTACCATATCTTACACTGTATCCATTATAAAGTTGGTATAGATTACTTTGGTTTATATCAATAAGAAACCAAAGAAACTTCAATCAATATTATCCACTTTTAAACTAATATAAGTTTATAATAAGTTTCAGATTACAAACAGTTTTTGTGTAATGCCTAAAATAATCGTTCCTCACAACTGTTGCAAGCTGCCCCATGGGTACCAAAGCACGTGCTTAAAACTGAACACAAAGTTGAAGTTGTCTGACCAGCAAGCGTGACTTCATAACTATCTAAAAAATTGCCTTCTTTAGTCCATGGAGGAGGTGGGTCACTGTCTCTGATTTAAAAGGAACTAATCAATACATGATCGTTCTGTCGACATGCAAGTAAACAAAATTAAAGCGAGTTCCAACCTGAAAGAGGATCGCAGCTTAGCAAATCGATAAGCTTTTAAAGATTTCATCCAATACAATTTACAATTTTCCATGATCGCAGCAAAGTGCTTTTCTGGTAATAACAAAATCTTTTACCATAAAGATTTCTATGAAAATTAATGCATTCATCCTATTACTAATGAAAGATCCCAGAGGTAAGCTGTCACAGCTGTATTTGATATCTACTAGTATAGAAGAAGATTAACTTGACCCTGTTTTATACCTGTCTTAAAGCAGAAAAGGCTTCTGATAGATTGATTTCCTGAAAGGAAGATCAGTCAACAGAAAACAAGACAAAGTGAGAATCAGAGATGCGTTGTGCTGGGGGGACAGTAGAGGCTTTGTAGCCGTTTGCACAGGCTACCTGGCAGAGCCCAGGCAAGCAGCACTGGCAGCTGACAGGCTCAACACATGCTGCACCATTGGCCACCTGCCTTTGAAGGACTTGGGGGTGTTGGTTGATACTGGCTCATGTTGAGTTTCTCATCAACCAACACCCCCAAGTCCTTCTCCTCAGGGCTGCTCTCAATCCATTCTCCACCCAGCCTGGATTTGTGCTTGGGATTGCCCTGGCCCACATGTAGGACCTTGCACTTGACCGTGTTGAACTTCATGAGGTTTGCACAGGCCCACCTTTCAAGCCTGTCCTGGTCCCTCTGGATGGCATCCCTCTCCTCCAGCATGTCAACTGCTCCACACAGCTTGGTGCCGTTGGCAAACTTGCTGAGGTTGCACTCAATCCCACTGCCCATGTCATCAACAAAGATGTTAAATAGTACCGGTCCCAGTACTGACCCCTGAGGAACACCACTTGTCACTGGTCTCCACTTGGACATCAAGCCGTTGACTGCAACTCTTTGAGTGTGACCATCCAGCCAGTTCCTTATTCACTGAGTGGTCCATCGGTCCATGTCAAATCCATGTCTCTCCAATTTAGAGACCAGGATGCAGTGATCATGCACTGGTGGAGTTCGCAGTCCTGAGGGATATGGGTCAGGGGAAGACTAAAGTCAGGACCCTGAATTTTAGGAAAGCAAACTTCCAGCTCTTCAACCAGTTAGTCAGTAGGACCCCTGGGAAACTGCCTTCAGGGGCAAGGGAGAAGAACAGAACTGGCACATCTTTAAGGTTGCTTTCCATAGAGTGAAGAGCTCTTGATCCCCAGCGTAAGAAATCAGGAAAGGAGGGCAAGAGACTGGCATGGCTGAGTTGAGATCTGCTGGTCAAGCTAAAGGGCAAGAAGGAAATGCGCAGGCAGTGGAAGCAGGGACAGGTATTCCTGGGAATAGTATAGGGACACTGCCTAGGTGTGTAGGGATGGGATCAGGAAGGCCAAGGCACAGCTGGAGCTGAACTTGGCGAGGGATGCAAAAAATAGTAAGAAAGGCTTCTACAGGTATGTCAGCTAGAAAAGGAAGGTCAAAGAAAGCGTACCCCCCTCATGAGCAAGACTGGCAAACTGGTAACAACAGATGAGGACAAAGCTGAGGTACTCAACTGTTTTGCCTCAGTCTTCACTGGCAGCTCTCTCCATACTTCTTGAGTGGATGGACCGGAAGGCAGGGACTGGGGGAGCAAAGTCCCTCCCACTGTAAGAGAAGATCAGGTTCATGACCGCCTGAGGAGCCTGAACATATAGAGATCTATGGGACCTGACGAGTTGCATCGCAGAGTCCTGAGGGAATTGACACAAAGATGATTCGAGGGCTGAAGCCCCTCTGCTTCGAGGACAGGCTGAGAGAGTTGGGGCTGTTCAGCCTGGAGAAGAGAAGGCTCCGGGGAGACCTTATTGTGGCCTTCCAGTGCTTAAAGGGGGCTTATAAAGAAAGAAGGGGACAAACCTTTTAGCAGGTCCTGTTGCAATAGGACAAGGGATAATGGCTTTAAAATAAAAGAGGGGAGATTTAGACTGGATATAAGGAAGAAATTTTTCACAATGAGGGTGGTGAAACACTGGCCCAGGTTGCCCAGAGAAGCTGTGGCTGCCCCATCCCCGGAGGTGTTCAAGGCCAGGCTGGACAGGACTCTGAGGAACCTGCTCTAGCAGAAGGTGTCCCTGCCCCTGGCAGGGGGGTTGGACTAGATGGCCTTTAAAGGTCCTTCCTAGCCCAAACCAGTCTGTGATTCTATGATATGACATATATTTATTATAACTACCCATGTAATTACACCTGCTACGTCTGTAATTACATCCACAGCAGTAATTTTTTCCCATTGATTTAAGATGACTGAAGTCAGAGCAGATACTCAAACTCATGGTTTGCAATATTAATTATTTTTCAAAGTCAGAGCAGTGTTGACAGAAAAAAATCCTGAACATTTAATTTTAACACTTCAGTGTTTACTACCCAAACAATACCTTTCCCTTCAATTTATGACATTTTTTCTCTTAATGTAATTATTTTTTTTAATTCAACCCCCTTGTATTTGATGCTTAGGATAATGAATACTGTAAAATCATAAATGCGCATTCAAGGGTTAAACACGGTGCCCTTTCCCTGGTGTTTCATTGTTACAACTTTGCAACATTGTAACAATGCGGCTCCTTTTGTTTCAAAATAAAATCAATTTCCCCTCCTACAAGGTGGAGAAAGTGATTTTATTTTGAAACAAACCGAGTTTGACTCACAGCCTCACCAGGGCGCACTCGCAAGCACCCAGCCGTGCCCCCCGAGCCTGCCCAGCCTGCAGGCACCCAGGCACGTGTCCCTGGCGTCTGGCCAGGACTCCCTGCAGCGACACTGAGGATGAGGGAATACTGTTAAGTATTGGTAGAAATATTAAACATAGTTTTACTATGAATGAACAAAGTTCCTACTTTAGAAGAGTTGGCCCACAAGCTGCACATTCTCATTCCAGAATGTTGCTGGAAATCCCTTAACAAAATTTCTCTGTTAATGGTAGCAAGTAGAGCATTGCTCCAAGTTCCCTTTTATACCTTGCCCTTTTGCTTCACCCAGCATGCTGGGGCTGCGGAAGAATCTAATGACCTGTAAGCAATTTCAATACACTGCCTGCCAGCTAGATATTTCCACCACGCCAGAAAAAAAGCAGGCTTGAAATGACGATGCCTTGTCTTTCTTACCTTCCCATAGAGTTGTCCAATTATGAAGTGTATCCTGCAAAAGGTATGAGGTAGGGTGAGCTCCTCTCTTCTTCCCAGGAGAACAGGGGAGCGACTTCATCAGGAAACCCTAACAGAGCTCTGTGTTTGTACAAATTCCTCCTAGCGAAGAGCCTGTTGCTGCCAAAAAGCTGGTAACAGATGAAGCCACTTCGGAGGCAATGTGATATTTGTGCTGCCAAAACAGGCAACAGCCCATGGCAAATACACTGCTTCACGTAGGATATGCTCAGGGTTCGCACAGCACCAGAAGACAAAATACTTGTCAGGGGTTTTTGTGCTAGTAGCAGATACTGTCAGAGCACATTTCTGCCTGTGATGAGTATTGTGGAGTTACTGATGGTTCCTAGAGTGGAGGAAAACGCTGTTCAGGCCTGCTGACTGGGGGATATCCTGTGGCTGTAAATCTCCTCCATGTATATTTTTTTTTCAGTGGGAAAAGACTGAAAAGTTGATTGTGTCAGTGGTATGGCAGTTACTTTGTTGACCACCTCCTCCGTCCTGAGCCAGTCAGCCCACATTTGTGTCAATACAGCATTGAGCTTTCTGTTCCCTAAACACTGCCGCAGCCCCTGAGGCACGCAAGTGTAGTCTTCACATGGAGAAGACTAACACATTCCTGGAACGAAGAACTTGCTCTCCTTTTCCTTGTCCAAGGCTGCCTGGATTTCCTTCTCAGAGCGAGGTGCAAAGGGAGGATTGCTGGACAGCAGAGGGCAGCAGAGAGCTACAGGACGAGCACCAAACTCGAAGCAGCCTCCCGTTTTCAGAGCGTGTCTGTGCCCATCTATCCGCCCTAGCACATGAGGACATAATAAATAAACGCATACAAACAAGGAACTTGCTTTTTGAACAGTTATTCAAGTAAAAATTGTCTTTTTTTTTCTGCTATGGACAAATTTACCCTAAGTTCCTTAGCAGAACAAAATTGATTTTTAATCATGCAAATTAAATACAAATTTCTCAGTAGGTTTCCTGTGCTCAGGCATAATGGAAGATACTTTAGGCATTGGCATGCTTGGAAAGGCTGATCTCTGAAGGGGCTGTGTGCACGCCATGTCCCACCTCTCACTGCTCCTGCCTGCCCGAGAGGAGCGCGGCAGTACAGGGGCCCTCCAGCTGTGCCCAGATGTGCGGCTGCCAGGACAGGCCTCTGCACCCCTACCTGTGGGCACAGCGCATGGTGCAGGGACTGCTCCGCACAGCTGCCCGGGGGTTACGCTAAGGAATAAGTACAGATAGGGTCCTACTTAAAGCTCGGTGTTAGTCCCAGGAGGCCCAAGACTGAGGCGTGGAAAAACGGTGCGCTAAGGATGGACTAAAAGCTGGAGAACTGATCCTGAAAATGTCTTCATTGGTCAAACCGTTACTCCACTTTGTCCAATAATCCATTGGCTGTACTGAGTATGATGCACATATTAATAAAATCCTGACCTTGTCTTTCTGGGAAGGCTGTAGGTTAATATTCCTTGCTTTTACAGTAAGTCACTGAAAATTTACCAGAAGATGTATTTTAATTGGGCTTCATGATTGCTTATTGCAGAAAGGCACAAATGAAAACAATTTCAACCTAGAGAAAATGCCTGCATCTTCTAGTTAAGTAAACAACACTTTACCCAACCTCTGGCTAAAGAAACTACATTTTATGTATGTATCTTTATAAATTCCCAGCAGTAAATCAGTAGCTGTGTTCCGATGGCAACACTAGTCTTTACTAAGCGGTTCCCCATTTGGAGAGTCTTTGCTGTCTGCTTGGGTGGCATCGCAGCCTTGGCCAACATTAAAAAAGAGAAGGAATTCATTATTACCTATTTCAAGGCCCTGTGCCATTAGTTCGAGGGCTGTCAGAGACTGGTTTAGAGGCCATCACTCGTCCTTTTGCCATCAGATATGGTTTTCCTTGAAACACGAGTACAGTTCTCTGTTTGCTCTGTGTAACTTTATGTAAGAAGCGCCGTGTTTCGTTAGCAAACAGGAGCAGGAAGCACGCTGCAGCACTCGGGTGGCTGTGCACTGCACAGGCCGCGTACGGCGCCGGGCGCGCACGGAGCGGGAAAATGAGGAGTTCTGTGAGGGAGTGACCCCGTTCTTCAGCTCGGGCTCTCCCGGCTGCGGTCGGAGGAGAGCGGGGGACCCCTCCCATCGCTCCGGAAGGCTCGGGGGACCCTCCAACCGGCAGCTATCCTTCCCCAAGGCCTCCCGCCGCGATGGCGGTGTGAGGGACCGTGAGGGGCCGTGAGGGACCCCGAGGGGCCGTCACAGACCCTGAGGGAGCGCGAGCGGGCCGGAGAGCGCGTGACGGAGCGCACGGCCCGCTCGACTCCGCCCCCGCGCCCCCCGCCCCGCGGCGGCGGCCAATGCGAGCGGGGCGGCCGCTGACGTCACGGCGGCTGGGCCCGCAGGAGGGGCGGTGGGCGGCGGCCGCAGCGGTCAGTGCGCGTCCTGCCGCGGCCGCAGCACCCCGGGCCCGGCGTGTCGCTCCGTCCGCGGCGGCAGAGCAGAGAAGGCCGCGCCATGTCGCGGCTCAGCCCNCTGGCGGGCCGGCCCCGGCCTCCGCCCGGGCGCTTTGCGGGGCGCGGAGCGGCGTCTGGCCGCCGTTGGGGCAGCGGCAGCAGCTCTGTCCCCCTGTGCTGGAGCAGCCCCTCGGGGCTCGCCGCGCGGCGGTGCGTCCCCCCGGCAGCCGCGGGCCCGGAGCGGGCGGGCGAGGCCTGAGGTGCCGCTCCCCCGGTACCTGTGCCCGGGCCGCGCCGCGTTTCCCCTCCGTTGGTGCGTGACCGCCCCGCAGCCCGGCGGTCGCTGCTTGAAAAGCCGCCTAGAGCTTCCTAATGAGGCTGAGAAAGGAAGGGTCGGGTGGAAGACCAGGTCAAAGTTAACAGTTTCACGATATGTCGGTTTTGTGGCTGAACTGCCGGGTACGGCTCGATTAATGTAGATCCTCATGAGATCCGTGCGCTGTGGTAAATGTAAATCCTTCCTGGTCAAAAGAAGCCCTCTGTGGACCGTTCGGGATATGCCTTTGAGGAGAGGTCAGGGTCGGTTGCCTGGTCGTGCCTTCAGCACAAGTCAGAAGCAGATTTCCCTTGCAAGTGAAAATCTGTGTGCGGTTACCTATTGAATTGTGTGACTTCCATAGTGATTTTAGCAACTTAAGGAGGCGTTCTCAACTTGCTGTGGAATTTTGCTTTTTTGTTTCCAGTTTTGAAAGCTATGTATTAAGAAACTAAGATTTCCAGAGTTGATTGAATACCTTTTTTAGTGCTAAAGTGTACTCCCACGGAATGTATCCTGGGCTGGAACAGCGTATAAGATCATTCTCTTCAAAAATCCTGAGCCACGACTCAGTGTGTTCAGTTTGCATTGCGACGTTACACGTGCTCTTATCTATTTATATTTCCAACTTCATAAAAAAAAACACCCAAGATCTTTTATCTTTAAATGATAATATAACAACACATTCCTAGGGCACTAGCACAGCCTTGCTTTCAAGAGTGTCTAAAAGAAAAAAAATGGGGGGGGGGAAATGCGTAAAACACATGTACTGTCATCCTTCTGTTACAATCTTAATCTTCTCCGTGTTTTATCGTGCATTCACCGTGTAAGTGAAAAATCCAGTAAGATATCAGTAGGTAGCATGAGTTTGCAGTTATATTTGCCTGTGGTGCGGATGGTTGTTGAAAGGTGAGCGTGGCTCAAATAGTGCATATCTTTACAGGAGCAAATAGCTTTTGACCACGTATACGGAGCAGTGTAGTGCAGCCCGCACAGCGTGCAGTTGCTCTGCTTTTGTAAGGAGAGGAGCAGAAGCTGAGGTGGGGTGTGCTGAGGAGTGAGGACAGGCTAGGAGCTGGCTGATGGCAAGGTAGCTGGAGCCAGAGCTCCGGTTGGACACTGTCTTAATTTAAACTTCAGTGGTTGTGATAATTCTTTGCTAACAACTTGGGCTTTCATAAACTTGGAGGGAAAGAGTAGGGAAAAGTTTGTCTGGGTATAAACACATACCCAGACACATACCACATATGGTCACATGGAGGGGAAAAAAAACACAAACAAACAAAAACAACAAAACAGTTGTGAAGTAAACGAGGCTATCCAGAAAAAAATCTTTCTTCAAAACTCAGTCGCCCAGTATGTTTCAGTTCAAAAGATTTTGTGGTCACCTGGCTTTTTAGAAGAGTGAGATTAATGTCATTAATGCAGATGAAGCAGTTTGGCTTTTTGCTGCTTTCATTTCATTTATGAACCTTCATTCTCTTCACAACTGGAATATCTTTCTTTGTTTGATGTTTCTATTTCACATTAGGTCTCTGCATTGGCTTCTCCCCTTCTGCATACTTCTAAAACTGCTCCTTTATCCCTTTTGCTGTTCTGAACGTGGCTTACTTCCTGAGCTCTGCCCCAGCCTCTCTTCCTCTAGAGCAGGAATGGGCCCAACACCGCTCTCCGTGCCTCTCCCTCTCCTTCCTTGCGCCTTAGACATCCTTTCTGCTGTGCTCACCAGGATTTGGGGAGTCTCACCTGCCCACTCTCTCTTGTACTTACTGTTTTTTTTATTTCCAATAAACTGCTCTAGGATGGGCACAATACACCTGTCTGCTTCTGCTGTTGTTTACACACATAAACATGTTACGTAGGTAAATTCCACTGACATTTATATAATTGGAATATTATCTGTCCCTTGAGCTGATTTATAAATGAGACGACAGATACAGATCCTTTTGTGCATTGGTTACTCCTAGCTCAGAAGAGAGTTGTTATTCAGCACACTCTTAAAAAAACAAAGCAACACGTGACTGTCCGTGTTAAATATACTGCAAGTAGCAAACACATGATCTGGTCGTTGCCACATATCCTCTATTGCTTAACAGTAACACCTAAAAATGCTTACTGAAAAAAGGCTAAATAAAACACAGGTTTTGGATTCTTGAGCCTAAAATATTTTCAATAAATGAGTAAATGAACTTTGGCAGAGAAAGTCCTTGAGATTATTTTATTTGGCTACCATCTATGTTGAACAATAAAAATTAAACCTACCCCAAAATAAGATCTTCAGCTGCAGAAAGAGACACAATGTACTGACCAGCTTCTTCTCAGTTCTGTGAGTCTTTCCAGCTCACTAACAAAAGCGCCCCCGCATTTTGGCATTTCATTGTGTTTATTAGCCGAGGTGTCAGTGCAAGTACTTCTGCGTGTCATACTGTAATGTCACGCTGGGGAGGGTCAGCAGTCTCATATTTTACATGCCTTTTGTGCAAAACCACTTGGTTTATTCTGGTTCTGTTTTCAATTGTGCCAAGCAGGTTCCTGGGTAGAGCTCCACTTCAGCAGTAATGGAAATGGCAGCGGAAGCACTGCCACTCCGACCGGCCAAGAACAAGTACCAGCCTCCATTTCCATTCACAATGGGGACATGGAGAAAATACTCCTTGATGCTCAGCACGAATCTGGAAGAAGCAGTTCAAGAGAAAGTTCACATTGCGACAGGTAAACAAAATGCTTTATTGCAAGCAAAGATCATGATTACACAAAGCCATTTTTATGCCTGAAAGGCAAAGAAGTGCTCACATACGTGCATGTATACGCATATGTACATGCGTATACGCGCGTACAGAGAGGAAGAGAAAATTTCATATTTAAAAGATTGGTATTTAAATATTAGAGTAATGCTTAGGTAGAAGCCTGTCCTGAAACCAGAAAGAAGTTACAGGGGAGAGGACTCTAGAAGACTTCTCATATCTCATGACGATGCCAGCTTGGGGTTTTGGTGTATCCTGATAAGCCCAGCAGCAGCAGCTGAACTTCCCACGGGTGTGCTGCTTGTTTTAGTAAATAGAACACTGGAGCCGTGTGTGGCTGTCGTTCTAAAGGCTCAGCCCTTGGGCAGGCAGTGTCAGGGCAGCTCTTAAGAGCATATAGTGCTACTGGCAGTGCTGCCCGGAATGGGAAAGTCAGAGGAAGGTGATAAAAAGGAATTTGTGCTTTGTAATGAGGTATGTCAGTTACTAGTTCTTAGGTAATTGCTAATTAATTGTCCTATATCTAGTTTACAAAATATAACAGATTCCTAGGAGTATAACACTGAAACAGTTTACATCTCATGCAAGTTATCAGTCAGTGTCGTTAATTCATTTATTTGATTTTGATGGGCTGTGAAGTCTGCAGCCTAAAGCTTAACAGCAGGATGCAGAACTCCCTAGTCTTATCTGGCTAGTTTGACTTCAAACCAAACCTCACTTCTATTCATCGTTTGCTGCCCATTGTTATTTAGTAAGTAACATGGGCCAAATCGTACAGCCTCACAGGCATATCTCTGCACTGCTGCAAAACAGCTCTGTGCAGCAAGCTTCTTGGCAGATTGTTAGAAAACCAAAGATTAATTGAATGTGATGGCAGGATTAAATCACCCATTGATGGATTAATCTCTTCAGTTATGGTCAAGGCACTGTAGCTCTTCAGGAGGACTGTGCATACAAGCTTCATTGACTAGCTTTTAGTTCATACCATAAACAATGTCATAAAAAATGTAGTGAGTTCTTTCTTACTTGTGCTTCTCTCTTTATCAAGCCCTCCTCGTTCCCAGACACCTCAGGACAGTCACAGAGCTTTGGAAATAGAGAGTCACAGCAGCGGAGAAAAGAATAGCTTTCAGGTAAAAACCTCATCTCGTTTGGGGAGAAAGAATTTTTTACTCTTATTGTTTGAAAACCAGCATTAGGAAATAAGAGGTGAAACTGCTAATGTAGAGACTTAAATAACTTAGTAACTTAGAATAATCTTTGCAGAATCAGACTTTCTGTGTTTGTATCTGACTTGCATATACTTTTTTTTTTTTTAAATCCGTAACCTGAGATTTTCAAAAGGATTTAAGGGCCCTAATCAGTTGTCTTTTAAAATGGCTGGGTTCTCAAATGCCTCTTTCCAGCCACAAGTTGAAAAGGCCAACCTTCACATCCTACAGGTAGCTTTTAGGAAAGAAGGTAATGCAGAAGATAACCCTAGTCTAGAATTCGAGAGAGCTGGAGTCAGCACCTTGCTAAGCCTCCAACTTCTGGTGATCCTGAGACATGTGGGCATTATTCTTCCCCACTCAATAGGTTGATTGTGATGTAAGTCTAACAGATTGTGATTGGGTTTTGGATTAAGATGTATAGGAAACGCATCAAATGGGTGGGTGTATGCATGGCTGTAGAGGTGAACATTAATGTTCTGTGGACAACTTGCCATGCAGAAGTTTCCTCTTCCACCTTTGCCTGTCAACTTGGCATGTTTCACGCATCCCCCCCAGTGAAATTTTATTTAAATGCACTACCACCGGTGCATTATGAAATTAAAAACTGAATTTGACAGCAGCAAGAACTTCTAAAGTCACTTAAACGTGATGGCCAATAACATTAATTTTCAAAGCGCTGCCATAGCTTTATGATTCCAGTTCATTTGACAACTAGTACTTAACATTTCTACATGCTGCTTTGAAAAACTCGCTGTTATTTCTAATTTCATTTTGTACATTTGTTTACATGTTTGCAAAGAAAATTAGCAAATACATTGGAGAAAATAGTGGGGGAAAAGGATACTATGTATTAACCATGTATATATAGCTTATTGCATGATGACAGGCTAAAATATTAAGTCTTCACTGTAATTAGATACCAGCTTTAATATGGAAAAAAAATTACTTACTTCACTCTTCAAGATGTTTTTGTATCAGAAGTGTTTAAATTTCTCTGCTCTTCCAAAGACTTGCCGTATTGCCATGGGTAAATCACTCTCCCTGCACTGTTTATGTACAAGGAGATACTATTTTCTTGTTAGATTGAAATATATTCCATACCTGTGACTAATTCTTACGGGGTTAGCATTTAGAAATCAAGATTATATTTCACTTGGAGCCTCTGCATGAAAAGAAATAGCAATGTTTGATAAACTGGCAAAAGTTACCAGCATCAACAGTTACTCGCGCTCCAATGTGCAATGTTATTTCTTTAATTCTAGTAAGACCTTGGCACCCTTACATTTTACTTTAAAAACTGATTTCTTCTATTGCCTCCCTTTTTCAATGACTATTGTTTACCATCTGTAGTTGAGTGTGCACTGGGTTTTATCATCTCGGGGTCTCCTTGATTCCTTGGCTGTCTGTATTAGTTCATGGATTATCTTTTTCTACCCGGCGTTACGAACTTCTTAAAACAAAGTATGTGTGTTTGTTGTTTGCACAGTACTTAACCTTCTGGGCTTTCAACATCATACAGCTTCTAAATTATACAGCTGTACCAGTAATAGATAGATTTAATCAGTTCTCAAAATTACGTGCAATGTGCTTTGTCCCCTTGCCTCTTCCTTTATCTGAAACTCTCCCCATCATCTCCACAACTCCTGCAGGAATCTAGCTGAACGAATTGCCACATTTAGGTTAGCTAAATACATTACTGGAAATTCATTATTTTTATTTTGTATTTCCAGAAAACCCTTCATATGTTTAAAGACCATTATTTAAACTCTGAGAACAAATAATTAAAAGTTAGAAAGTGCTCAGAATTAAAGTTGCCTGGAGACCTTTATTTCCATTCTGAAGTGTGTGCGTATATAGCTATTTTCATTCTATAATCAGATACTATTTTTAGCAAAAGACCTTGGCTCCATTTAATGCACATGTGTTAAGCAAGAAACTATATTCTTATTTAGCATTTGTGCTGTAATTCGCTTGAAAACAGAGCCGCTGTTTGTTGGGAGGGGGGAAGGGGACGTTTCTGCACAGATGTGTGCAAATAGGCCTGGACTCCCTTCACCGGTATTCCCAGTCCTGGCCCAAAAGCCAGGGACCTTCACAAGCCTAGAATTGGTTTCACTTGGCTTCTGTGAGCTCGCCCAAGGATCTTCAGATGAGCGTGACATCCAGCCAGCTCGGAATGCAGGCAAAAAGTTTCTTCTGCCAAGTGTCAATCAGACGCGTGAGCTGGGGATATTTTCAGATCCTGTGCATAAGGGTTAGACGCAGGGCGCTGGCTCTTGGTTTCCAAGGCAAATACGGGATGTGGATATGGGATATGGTCTTTTCCAGTCGCATCCCGCTCTGAAGACGGATCTCTCTCCTCTCCCTGTCCATAGCTAGGATCTAGATACTTCAATACAGGTGACACGGAGAGTCCACAGTGGGAAGAGATGGGAGAAGGAGTTAAGAGGTAGCCTAGCACGTGCAGAGCAGGAGCTTTGTTCTGCAGTTCTGACTTCCTACCTGTCGTGGGCCTGAGCACTGTCTGATAACACCTCTTTGTTTTAGTCTGAAGAAGATTTTCTTGAAAGGAGGAAAGAAGTAGAACGGCTCCTGAAGAAGAATGCAGATTGGATATGGGATTGGTCCAGTAGGCCGGAGAACATCCCACCCAAGTGAGTGCTGTCAGTGTTTCTGGGTGAACTCCGACGCAGCTTTTGCTTCTGCAGGTCTAAATACATATCCATTAATGCTGTGACTGTGTTTTCTTCCTCAAAACTAGGGAATTCCTTTTTAAACATCCCAGGCGCACAGCTACTCTCAGCATGAGAAATACCAGTGTAATGAAGAAAGGGGGGATATTCTCAGCAGAATTTTTGAAGGTTTTTCTTCCATCTCTGCTGCTTTCTCATTTGCTTGCCATTGGATTAGGGTAAGTTTCAATTTAAAAAAAAGATTATTTTTTTTTAAGCCTGTTTTGTCTGAGGCCTAATTCTGGCTCCCAAGTCCCTCTCCGTCTAAAAGATGAGTATTACACTTCCTGAGTGACTGTCTGTCCCCCTTCTGTGGGAAGTGCTCTCTACTTGTCATCTTGTGGTATTGCTGAATGTATCAAGTTTTCCTTTTCTGCTTTTCTCACTAGTTGAGAATTTTTCAAAATAATTAAGGGGCAGTGAAATTAGTAGTTATATATATGAACTATAATTGTACATGTGCAATACTTTGTTCCATGAGAGAGCTGAGTTTTAATCTCGCTAGAAATTACAAAGGAGAGAAGTACTAGCTAATGTATTCTAAAATTCCACTCACACCTGGGAGGGACAGGAGACACCAAACAAANTCTCATTTGCTTGCTTGCCATTGGATTAGGGTAAGTTTCAATAAAAAAAAGAGATTATTTTTTTTTAAGCCTGTTTTGTCTGAGGCCTAATTCTGGCTCCCAAGTCCCTCTCTGTCTAAAAGATGAGTATTACACTTCCTGAGTGACTGTCTGTCCCCCTTCTGTGGGAAGTGCTCTCTACTTGTCATCTTGTGGTATTGCTGAATGTATCAAGTTTTCCTTTTCTGCTTTTCTCACTAGTTGAGAATTTTTCAAAATAATTAAGGGGCAGTGAAATTAGTAGTTATATATATGAACTATAATTGTACATGTGCAATACTTTGTTCCATGAGAGAGCTGAGTTTTAATCTCGCTAGAAATTACAAAGGAGAGAAGTACTAGCTAATGTATTCTAAAATTCCACTCACACCTGGGAGGGACAGGAGACACCAAACAAAACAGGAATTGGTTTTCTTTAGATGATTTAGGGGTTAGATGATCCTCCTTTAGAAACCGCTACAGGACACAGACTAAAGGGAAGAGATGAAATGCCTTCTGGTGAGGCTCGAGTTTGCCTGTGCCCAAGCGTGGCAGGTCCTGTGGCAGCAGCACAGAACGCTGAGAGCGCAGGCGCACGGGGCTTAGGGGAGGCCAGACGAGTTGTGGGTGACACCTGTTTTCCAAGGAACCTGCCATTAGCTCCAGTCCTGCTCTTTCTCTGCTCGCTGCCTTGCATAAATCCTGAACCTTATCAAGGCTCTGAAGCCGAGAGCGAGGGGATGTAAGAGAGGGAGGGGAAGAGGGGGACTCTGCGCGGCCGCAGTAACTGGCAGGAGGGACGGCCCAAATCTTCTGCAGTCCCTGCGGTATGCATCGTTCCGGATGGAGGAAGGCACAGGTTATCTTTCTGTACAAAAATCAAGATCTTGGCCATGTAATACTGGAAAAATAACATGAAACTAATCTAACTCCTTCCAAAATTAAAATGAGAAACTGTACAAGATAGAGTAAAAGCATAAGGGAATTCTCCTTTCAAAATAAACACGTTTGGTGATGTAAGTACTTTCTTCCTGGTCACTTCCACCACTGCTGCAAATTTGCTTCATTCCAGTTCCAGAATGAGTGAGTAACAAAGTCACATCTTCAGAAAGTGCTTAATGCAGTCTCAGTAAAACAGTTACACTTCAAAATAATAACATCTTTAAGCTACAAGAAGAACATGAATAGCAGAGGCAGCGCAGGGCAGCTGTGAGAGCGTACCGAGCTGGGAAATAGGGACCAGAGAAATAGTAAGAAATACATGAAGGTGATGGTAAAATGAGTGTGTTACAAACTGCAGAGGGACTTAGCAAATGGAAAAACTTAAGATAACAAAAGGAAAAAGGTAATAAACCGTCTGAGTTGGAGCCCTCCTGAAGCAGTGTGTTCCTGTTAACTCTGCACTTGTCTCTGACTTTCGCGTTGCTGAAACCAAACAGCGTACACGGGGTTACGCACCCTGAGAGTTGAGGGAGGGTTGTTACCGGGGACGCACAGAGTCACCGGCAGCTGAAAACTGCTTTATAGTGGTCACTTGATTTGCCCGCTTAATCTTAGCTGGTGCTGCTGCTCCTGCTGGAAATGCCATCGCTGGTAACCTGACGAGAAAAAAGTGTTCCCCACGTGCTGTACACTGTGGAACGGAACGCGGCACTCACTGACCCCGTGTGTGTTCTTCATCCTCAGGATTTACATTGGAAGGCGCCTTACGACCACGGCTTCCAGCAGTACGTTCTAGAGGCACCTGAAACGTAGAAATGTAGGTTCAAAGCAAAGAAGATATTTGTCTGGGAATAGAGGAGGTGAAGAGCAGAAAGGTCTAGGCTGGCGCTGGCTCCGTGATCAGTGGGTACTTGTTCTGTAAATGTGTTCCGGGCTTAGTAAGGAGGGGAAGAGAGACACTACAGCTACTGTATCATATATAGTCTTCTGGATCAATTCATAGAGCATGTTTCAGACGCAGTAACACCCGTTATATTGCTTTGTAGTGAAGTATCTTTGAAAATTAAAAGAACTTGATGTTCAAAACCAATCCTAGCTTTAATGTAGCGACTGTGATTCAGCTAGGTGTTCAGCTAAACTGCTCCTTCTTTACACTTCATAGATGTGAATATTCGTCACTGCTGCTGTAATCATGACAGTAAGGGATTAGCCCAAAACGATGTGTGGCCTTATGTATCATATACGGGAGTTCGGAGAAGCTTTTGCCTCACTCGAGGCAGTTTCTTTACTTAGATTTTGCTTGGCGCTCCTTCACTGCTGTGAGCTGTGCAGTGCGGAGAGTCGCAGTCAGCTGGAAGGAATCTGTGCGAGTGAAACCCGCCCGGTTTTACTAGTTCGGAGTGTGATGCACAACAGCCTGAATTAAAACTTGGACTTCAGTGCCTAAATAGCTGCTTTTGCAAAGGCATTTATTTAACTCCCCAATTATTAGAAGCTCCTTCTGTTGGTATCTACTTGCAGACTATTGCTTCTCAGTCTTTTTATCTGTAAAATTATAAATTTGCATCTTATATTTGCCTCATCCTTGTATAGATTTAAAAAAGGGTTGCTTGCTTATTTGTTTTTACTAATGGAATGCCTTTTCATTCAGTGATTTTATCTTATTTAATGATAAAGAAAAAAGTTTGCCAAAATATCATGTTTTATATATTTAAATAAAAAGGTTCCTCATGGATTTGGAGTTTTCTCATTCCTTTTTCTCTACTGATTGTTGAAAGCGGCTGACAAGGCTCTTTGTCTTTCAGCAAGAGTTTCACACTGTTTACTTGCATGACTAACAAATAAGTAAGAAGTTTCTGTAGAAAACGTTATCAGTGCTTGTTCTTAAACCGGAATATGGCAAAGCTGGTGGTAGAAGTCACTCAGTGAACAGAAACACACTGAATGCGCAGATGTATATTCTGCTTTGTACCACCATCATCATTAAAAATAAATTTGCTTTCTACTTTCTTTTTGTCTGTATTTAACAGTGCTGACGACTTCTTCTGTGCATGTAATGGAACCTGTAAAAATGGGGTTTGTGGGCACCTTGTTGTACCACAGAGTCCTGATCCTGCTGTCGCACGGCGCTGGGGCTGGATGGGGCTGTGCCGGCCTCGTCCTGCAGCCGGGGGAGATGCGTGTGTCATCTCCCAGAGGAAAATCCTCCTGCGGCCACGGGAAATTCTCCCTTCTGTGAACTTAATCCCACACCTGCTACAGGAGGACCAGGATCTGATTGGGGTTTTTACTGTATGTCTCTGTGTAATAAAAAAATGGATTTAGAGGATTATTGTACATTATATAATACATATATTTCCCATCTGGGACATTGGACACAGTTTTAAACCTCAGTGTTCCACCAAAATAGTATTAAAAACATTGGTATGGGAATGACTGTTAAGAGACTGTTAAGTCAACTGCTTCTCCTTTGGAAAAGCAAGACCCTTTTTACACCATTGCATCCAAATTTAGGCAAAAGATTCCTTATCAATACTGCTACAGTCCCAGCAGCTCACCCAGCACCACACACCCAGCGGTCCCTGAATGGCAGGAATATTCAAACCACGTTCTTTGTGTATTCATCATTGTGTAAACATCTTGACAAGTGGCATATCTATTACCTGTCGCAGCTGCTGAGAAAACAGTTCTAATTTACATTGCTACTTCAATTTGAAATGGTTTATGTTACAGGCTCCTTTTTTTATTATTATTCTTCCTCCAGCTCCAGCAGCCCCATGGCTCAGACCCACGGTGTACCTCATACCTGGGGTGTGCATCAGCCTTCCCGTGCGGGTCCAGGCAGGGTGGGTGTCTGTCCGGCGCGTCGGTGCCGCGCAGGAGAGCCCTCGCTCCGTGCTGAGCTCTCATTCGAACTGTTGTGGTCAACGCAGAGCGGGTGAAATGCAACACTTTGGGACAGGACCAGGGAGAAGGAAGGTGGCAGGAATGTCACCTCAGGCTCTCCTTACACAAACTTTTAACAGACCGTCAACTTTTTTTTTCCAGATTAGGCACAACGAATGAGGATTTTAGAGATAGTCACACATTTCATTCTTACTCATTCTTCATTTACATCTATTTTAATTAGAATTACATGCATAATTATCTCTGAGGAGCTGATCCGATGTCCTTGATCTTGCAGTGGATGGATATAGTTTCTACAGCTTTTTTGGCGTGCGCATGCAGGTGTGTGCCAGTTCTCCTAAAGCTGTCCAGCACAAATAGTTTGTCCATTTTTGGTGATTACAGAAAGTTGAAGGTAATACAGATCGCTGTGCTGTAGAGTCAGGGCTGTGATTCGCTATTTCATCAAGACTCAGGGATGCCACTGCTGTACTCGGGTACCGGAGCGCCGATACACAGCTATCACAGAGCCACTGTCACTCCAGTTACCCGCGGTTTCGGGAGCATCTGTCAGAAAACCTCATATTCAAACCACTCTCCACTGCATTTCTATGATGTGCCCAAGGTGGTAATTAACCCGCTTCAGAAAAAACAATGTGTGAAACACCTAAAAGAACACGACGGATGGGCAACTTCTGGTTTTGAGGTTTGTGTTTAAAGCAGCAACATCTCCAGCTGCCCTGAGCCAAGCTGAACTGCTGCATACGTAAGAATTATTTGTAACGTGACCAAAAGAAGAAAAGTTAATCAAAAAAGAAACCCCAACCAACCAGTCATCATGGTGCCATTAAACTAGCAAAATATTTCACATCATTATCCAGTTCTTACAGAGCCACATCAAGTTTCTACAGTGAAATGTTGGCCTTTGTGTTTGCACTTTCAACACTGATTTCTGTAATAGATGCCTCATACAAATTTCACAGTTACCAATTTTTTAAAACAGCCTTAAAGTGCACAGGCTCTGTAAAGCCACAGAACCAGTGGACACGTAGTCCAAAAGAAATATAAATTCTAAAAGAAATGGTCTACAACCGCCTTGACATGCTCGATATTGACAGAATCTGCACTGAAGCCGTTTGATCCTCACACTTAATACCAGAGGCTCCTTCCAGCCGCAGAGGACACCACCGCAGTGTCTGGGTGAGCTCAGCGTACACGGGGCACCGTCAGGAGCCGGCGAAGGTAAAGAGAGAAGCTGAGCTCTAAGACCAAACTTCCGAGGATGCGACAAGGGGGTATTTGCTGCAAACGCAGTTTCTGCCCTCTGCAGCCCCTCGCAGTTTGCTGGGGGAGCGGGTCCCATCCAGGAGCTGCTGACGAACAGTGCCCGGTGTGGCACCGACTCCCTGTGCAGCCCCGCTGCAGCGCGACCGCTGGGGACAGTCAGCCCCGACCCCGGTAGGAGTTCAGCGCAGTGCAGACATTCGTCTGCTCCAACGCGCCCGGGGAATTCATACTCATCACGGCTTCACGTAGCTTCTCACCACCAGTTCTTTTTTTCCTTACCGCCTCAACTCTTAGGAAGCACATTTTATTTCATCACGTTGTCAAGTGTGTTTCAGCTGTCCTTCACAGAATCAGAGAATCGTTTTGGTTGCAAGAGACCTTTAAGATCATCGAGTCCAATCATCAACGTAACACTGCCAAACCCACCACTAACCCACGTCCCTCAGGACCACGTCTGCCCGTGTTTTAGATACCTCTGGGAATGGCGACTCCACCCCTTCCCTGGGCAGTCTGTTCCAGTGCTTGACAACACTTTGGGTGAAGAAATTGTTCCTGATATCCATCCTAAACCTCCCCTGGGGCAACTTGAGGCCATTCCCTCTTGTCCCATCACCTGTTCCACAGGAGCAGAGACCGACCCCCCCTCGCTACATCCCCCTGTCAGGGAGTTGCAGAGCGCAGCACCCTCAGCACACACTGCCCACAGGTCGGTGTCCCCCCCGAGAGGCAGAGACCTTGGAGAGGTTCACCTTCTCCCAATGCCAGCTATCAGCTACCACCGGTGCCTACTTTCTGCTCACTAAAGAACAACTACACTCAACTTGAAGCACACGCACAAGTCTTGCAAAGAGGATTGTGTAGAAAACTCTCAGTTGTAGAGAAACTCTTAAGACACACACTGTTCACGTCAGCGCTGGTTACCTGGGCATCAGCGGTTCATCACACCAAAAAAGTGACTCTTCAACAAGTTTCAAAAATCTTACCTCTGATTTCTAGCACAACTTGCTGCTCATCCCACTCATCTCCTCCAAACCAACCGCGGCCTGAAGTTCCCCTCCGCTGGGGACCGCGTGGCAAGCGGTGGATCCCGCACTGCACGCAGCCACCGCCTGTCGCACTGCGCCTGCGGCGACCTCCTGCAGTAACGCCCGGCACCGCCTGTCCAGCGCGAGACCCCGACCGCCCCGACACGCGGTGCCACTGACGCGAACCATTCGGGGTACCGTAAACATGAGTGGGGCAACGCTCTTGAACCGGTCACAGAAGTCAAGGGTGGGTTTGGGCAAATATCTGAAAGAATCACAATTTTATCCAATTGACAATAAAAATCTGGTTTTAGATAAAATGAAATGATAAAAAGTGTCATGAATCATCAAAAACTATTTAATTGAAAGTGGTACAAGCAAATCATGTTTTATATAATAGAAGATTTCATCATATCCTTTTTTCTTTTTACTCATATTCCACTTACATTTGCTGAAAAAATAGATCAAAAATAGACAGCACTAATATATTCACTGAATATGAAGAGACGGCTTGCCGAGTTCGAGGTCTGACCGTTCAGAAACTAACCATTTAAAATGGAAATACAAACAATCTTCAGGTTGGCTCATTCAGCCATTTATCTCACAAACGGAAGAAAAACTTTTCAAAATACACAGAGCAAGTCCAGGTAAACATTTAAAATTTATTAAACTTTTTGGTCAAAATAATTGAACAAGTATGTACAATCCCATTGTATTAGCTCTATTACGTGTTTTAGGAACAAGGTCAAATCTAATGCTTTAGTGACCCAGAAGTTCCACATTTCAAGATTTTCAAATAGTGTCACAACCAATATACAGTATAAGATTTTTTTTAATTTAAACTTTATTTGTAGAACCTCAAAGTTAGTTGTACTCACTAGCTTACTGTGAACAAGAGTGGCACTCTATGGACATTAATCGGGACGGTAAAAACGGAGACATTTTGCTCTTGCATATGCAGATCTGATTCAGGAATCATAATACACCTTCATTTTAAGAAAAACGGAGTGTAAACCACGCTTCTGTATGTCCTCTGGGAAGCTCAAGGGGTCTCGTTTTTCAGAAGGAACTCCTGGTTTGCAGGCACATTTCACAGGGCGTGATCTCTAGCTACTCCATGCTACTACAACGTGCTGCAACAGCTTCGGGAACAGGTCCTCCCCCAGGCTAGCCCGGGCTGGAGAGAAGGTTGATGCATTTTAGGCCTCGTCGGAGAAAGAAAAAAAAATTAAAAAAAAGAAAGTACCTAAGGCTTAAAAAAAAGTTAGCAAGAACAGAGTGACAACCACCGCAGCTAAGGGCAGCTCGTGGCCTGGGTGTTTGCCGACATCCCGGTGTTCCAGTCAGAACGCGGTAAAGGTACGGAGCTGCGCTGCTGCTTGGCATAATCGAGACGGTTTTGGTTTTTTTGCTGGCTTGAACTGCAAGGTGAAATACAATGTATTATGCCAAATATTTAAAGTAAACTATATCTTCGTGACAAATGCTAAAAAGGTTAAAAAACATAATGCACATAAGGTATGTCTCTATCTAACATTGAGAGGCATCAGATAAACTGAGTTTTTATCTTCAAAGAAGAAAATCTGTTAAGTGTTCTGTTTTCCCTTCTGTGCAAGGTGGTCACTTTCTGTTAAGGCTGCGGATGTCTCTGTACTAACCCTTTCCATCTCCTACTTGGTACACAGACAGCATTTTACACGAAAACCAGTGCAACTGAAACTAAACGACAATTTCATGGAAACTCTAAATTTAGAATTTGAAACACTACACAAAAATGTTTGTATTAGTCTGCCAAAAATCAACGTTTTGGAGCAAACGTTTTAAAATCTGCCCATCAGAATTATTTTGCACAATCTCAGTACATGCAATAAAAAAATAAAAAGACTGAATACATACCTTCAGATTTAAAAACACTTTTTATAGCTTGTTATTTTATTAAGTGGTTTACACCAGAAGGTGTGGTTATAGATACAGTTGGTGAGTAAATATTCATGGAAACCTGTCTACGAACCCAACTCAAGACCTACCTAAGTGCTCAAAGGTAAAAACACCTAAGCCTAGATACAGGCCAGAGGAGGAATGTTTACAGGCATTAAGCACAATATATGTTTTGAAAGGCCCAAATATTACAGCAGAGAAAGAGCGCGAGAGATAGAAATTACATTTTTATGACAATTTTTCTTCTTGGGTGTTAAATTTTTGGTCTATAAACTGGAAAGGAAGGCTCAGACTTTAATAAATACATTTGTTTTGAGTATTGGCCTCATTGAGCACTGTCCATCAGTTCTGCCTCTAGAGGGTTTCTCCCAGAACACCGCGGCTGACACTCCCTAACCCCCACCGAAGGCAGAACGACACCATGAACTCAAAACCCAGGCCAGATCCTCTCCTTTATCTAGAGGGAAGTAAGTGCATCAATGTTCTTCACTGGTAGGACAACAAGGCCTTCTCTTTTACAGATAAACAACTGAGCTTAACTATGCAAGACGACGACTCTGTCCTCAAGTAAGTCATCTTTAGTTAATTTTGTCCTGGAATATATACAAATTATTGGTGGCAGCTACAGCAATGATGTTCTCCATGGGATGCCATGCTGTATGAAGAATCTTCTTGTTGAAGTCCAGACTGTCAACGCTTATTTCATCCTTCTTTCTTTTACCACCTGTACACACTTTTCGCGGCTTTAAGATGGCACGAGGTTTGCTGCTCTCCCGGGACGCCTCTAGAGTGATATCCCGTCGCGTGTTTCGGTCAAACATTCTAAAGAAATTGTTGTACGATCCAGTCATGATAGCACTGTTTAAAAGCAGAAGAAAGGCAACTCTTACTAGGTTTCAGAAAGAGTATTCAACCCCATCTTCTCTCTTACACAGACGGTGACCATCAGACCAAGCCCATGGCCAGTACGGGGCATTTCCCTCTCTGATGTATACCTTCGCTCAATTCCATTTTTGGACTTTAGCACTGCTTCCACTCCACCGCTTTCTCTTCCAGGTCTTCCCCCAGTCCCCCTCTCCCGCCACCGGCACTCAGCAGCAGTCTTACGCTTTATTCATCTTAATGGGAGCAACGTGGATTTCCCCATTGCTGCTCTACCCCTTTATATCCCGCAGCATCAAGTCGCGGCGGAAGCAAAGCCATTGTAAACCACTTCATTTCAGTGGACCGTCACAAATGAAAGTGCCTTCCTCGGTACTGTGCACATGTTGACCCTGAGCACACACATGGATTCATGACAAAAAATTGTCTTGAATAGGCAAAAGACACCCCTTATGTGAATGTCTGATGCAGCCTTGCAGGGACAATTCAGAGTTTCTATGTCATATCAAATTTGCTTGTGAACACAGCAGAAAAAATATTGCATCTGAAAATGCTTTCCTATATCTAACTTCCAATGAAGAGCTTGTTTGTAGCTCTCAAAAAATATGCGCTTGAAATTGAGGCCAAGTTGTTCATTTTTTTCCTGTATCGAACACTTATCTCTGCCAGTTGAAACTGGAAAAGCTGTTTCCCACATGGCAGAAATCCCACAGATTGTTACAATCACAACCACCTCACCCGTGTCATCTTATTGGCCGGTACACATTGTCCTCATGGCATACAAAAATTAATGATGAGGAGGAGAATGAGATACTGTTACCACAACATACACCACTCAGATTGTACTAGCGAATGCACTGAGTGAGGGTGGGTTGTTTTTTTTCCCCCCAAAGGGAGGTGAGCATCACAACTTCCATGAGAACTTATGTTCCTATGTTAGAGTGGGATGACCTTGCTTTGACTTTTTTTTTTAACCCCTCCAAAAAAGATTGACTGGAGTTGCTTGAAAAAAATCCATAGAAACAAGGGTCAGTTTCTTTGCATTTTAGCCGAGTGAAAAACATAGACCACTACTTTTATGCATTTTATGTCAGATATTGTAAATACTGTGAGCAATTTTTTTTTTTGTAAACTGACTGATACAGTGTATTTCTCCACTCACTAAAAGCCACTTCCAACCTGGTATTTCGAGTAACCAGTTTCTTTAACACTGTTTACTTAAGCAGTGAGCAGCTAAGCGGCACCCGCAGTCCGTGCCATCTCGGCTCTCGCTGCAGTCGCAATGGGGGTAGGTTTCGCGGTTTCGCTTTCTTTGCTGACTCCTGTACGCAGTTTACCAGATTTGTCTTCCCTGATCACCATCCCCATCTAAACCATGGGGTGGAATTTTTGTTCTTCAATATTTGATAGATTTAGGCCAAAGCTTGTTTCACAGGCTGATCCTGTCACCACCAAATCAAAACTGATACCTAAACCAGCGACTGGTCTGCTACCAAATGCTGGCCAGTTGTTTAATTAAAAGGTGTTTCAGATATACTCTATATCTTCTACAAAAAAAGTAAGAATCCCCAAGGCAAGCCAACACAAAGCATCCAGATATAGGATCTAGATCTGCCACAATCTTGTTCATGGGTTCGGAAAGCATTTTAACAGGTAGCTAGTATTACCATAGCGAGTGACAGGGAACATACACGTTTTGCCTGCAAGCTGCAGAAGTGTTATAATCCGATAGCAAAGCCGCTGTATTGGCCCAAGTGGTGTATTTCCACTGTTAGCAACAAATATGAGTAATTATCTAATGTAGTTTTATCTTCTTCCCATGTTTTCTGTAGGCTAAAGATGATTCAATTTGCAGGACACTGAATGCACGTTCTTGTATACACTTTGAGAATGACACTAAGTCACATTTTCATGGCTTGAAACGGCCAGTCTTGATTACATAAAACTTCAACCATAATTCATATTAGAAGCAAACTGACGTGCGAAAGTTTATTCCGCTTCTGCAACTGGAGGGTGGAGAATTGAAAAATGAAGTTTTGCAACCCCCTTCCCCCCAAAGAACAACAACAAAAAACCCAAACCACCCCAAAACCCCTCAGTTGACTGGAAGGTAATGAATCACACCCTTAAAGTTAAGCACTGCTTACAGCTTTCAAGGCTGGAAACCAAATTCCTAAAGCTGAGGGAAAAACCAAAAAAGCCCAGAACAAAACAGCAGCCCCAACTTACCTATCAGAACCATTCCAGCAGCATTCAAATTTGTCGAAGATGCAGTCATTTTCGTAAAGGGAACAAAGCTTGCTTCGAAGATACTCATGAACCTTTTTGGAACATTTAAATTGGTATTAGATATAATGAAAGAGAAGAAAAGGGGAAAGAGGGGATATTTCAGAAAACTTGAAGACCATACTTGATATGTCTCTACAGGCCTGTTTTCCATATTGAGATCCCACACTTTAACAGAAAGGTAGTCTCTTGTCATCATGTATCGACCACTGTGACTGAATTTTACATCAGATATCGATGATATTATTTCTGAAAAAAATGATCTGCTGCTAGGATCTTCAGGTTCTTCAAAAACTGTAGATAGAAGACACAATTACAAATTAAACCAACACCAAGTTTTACAGCTCTGAACATTTTTCGGTACTTGGAAAACTTTAAATCAATATACTCGTTTCTTTTTCAAGAAAGTTGCTGTTAAATATTTCTAAAAAAAAAAAGTTCTTTTTAAACGTTACACTTTTAGTCATCAGATTGCTACACGCCTATCTATCTCCAACATTCTCAGCTGGAGCACAGCACCAGCAAACTGCAATTCACAGGTCTTAGGGATGAACCAGAGAAAAAAAAAAATTTAAAAAACCAGCACATGGGTACAATAAACATTACAACTTATCTACAAATTGTGTTGAACAGCAGCAGATGAAAACACCAGCAACCCAAACACAGTATCTTAATGCACCACCTGTGCATTTTGAGACTACTGCACAACATACTTTTCTGAATAAAAGTTGTACAACACAACCTACTGAAATGAAACACTAATATCTACACCTGAAATGCAATTGGTATGATTTTAGAAAGCAGATAAAGAAATACACTATTTAAATCAAAGAGTTAATCTTTGGAGTCAACATTTTATGATACAAGCTACCCAGAAGTATTTATTTCATTTTTGAATAGACCCCTTTTAACAGGATGTTATTCAGTGACAAGCAGTTAAAAAATAAAGTGTTTCTAAGTAATTTAATGCAACACTAAGTCAAACAGATGAAGTGGCCCAGCATTCTACATTTCCCATTGCACAAATGTTTCCTTCCACCAACAAGGAAACCTTATCTGCACTACAGAAAGCTTACCTGCAAACACCAGTACGGTAGGTCACCCCACAGGGCTAGCAATACTAATAAGCCACAACTATTACAGTAGTGACCAAGAAACAAGAGTATGCGTGCAAGGCGTAGGCAGTTATCCTTACGACTTCGCTAGCAAAGCTCTCCTCACCTACATAAGCTTACGTGGCTCAGCAGACTAAAGAGCATTCACCTTTCACCCCTGGAAATTCGCTTCAAACGCAGCGCATATTCTTAAGAATTAGTTCTATGCTAGGAGCTGCAAATGGACACAAAGTCAATGGAGTCTGGCAGCATCAGCCCAGTTTCTAACGCACAAAGGTGAATAAACTGCCCTGAACTGGCATTTGATAAGCAGATACCTTTGAGAAGCACCAAGACTGAGTCTGGACAGAAGACAGGTCTCACTGGTGCCAAAAGCACTTGTTCCCATCAGTTTATGATGCATAAATGGGTAAACAGGAGCAGAGTCAGATGGTCAATTGTCTCATGCTACACTTCTGCTTGTTGATGGCCTAGAACAAGACAATTAAAATGTTCCATTCTACAAAACTACCACCCCTTACCTTGTATGCTCTTTACCAATAAGAAGAACTTGGTATGTTTATTTATAAGCAGAACACCTATACGCTCCGTCTTGCATGAAAACAAAGCAAGAAACCCATAAACCAAAGACGCTGCCTAACTTACATTTGGAATGCCTATCACAGAGGGCTGAGGAACGCATGTCACAGAGTCGAATAGTTCCTTTGCTACTACTGTAGACAAAGACGTTACAGTGATGAGGGTGGAACTCTGCAGCAGTAATCACTTCTGTCAGCTCCTCCATGTTAGCAGGCTTAATATCTACAATATCTGGGAAGGTTTTTGTAAAGGCATGTAACATTTCACTCTCAAATCACTTCTAGCAGATAATTATTAAAAAACGTTAAAAATACCATGCAGAAAACCAGGGCAAGATCTTCATTTCCACCATGGGCGACACAAAGTAAAGTGACCCAAGTAGACTAAACTGAAAAAAAAGAGATCATCTAGATTTTACNACAAAGACGTTACAGTGATGAGGGTGGAACTCTGCAGCAGTAATCACTTCTGTCAGCTCCTCCATGTTAGCAGGCTTAATATCTACAATATCTGGGAAGGTTTTTGTAAAGGCATGTAACATTTCACTCTCAAATCACTTCTAGCAGAAAACCAGGGCAAGATCTTCATTTCCACCATGGGCGAGCTACACAAAGTAAAGTGACCCAAGTAGACTAAACTGAAAAAAAGAGATCATCTAGATTTTACAAATCAAATTTCACAGATGCTGGAGATATTTCAGGCTCCTCTCAAGCCTCCTTCTCAACATTTCCTATTGAACACTGAGTATACTTCACCTATTTACCTAAAGCTTTAGAAAAACTTGCGCATAACCTATTTAATATTCAGTATTTCTGCAGCTTTTATTTTACTGAAGATTATTTACAATTTTATTTTGCTTTTATTTTCTGCAGATACGCCAATGTAGGACATACTATTAGTTTGGATACACATGCTTGCAAAAAGATTTGCAAATTATTTCTGCACTTGATGATACCATTTGACATGGAAAAAAACAAAATTTGTTTTCTTTAGAAGAAGCATCACTTAGACAGTTAAGAGACCTTAAACTTTGGAAAGAAGTATCTGCAGTAACAAAGGATCTACTTTTCAAATCTTTCAACTCTTATTTAAGTCGACTGAACTCCACAAATAAAGGATGCTCCCAAAATTTCTCAATTTCTCTTTAGAAATCAAACTATCAAACAATTTCTACTGGCAGTTTTCCATTGAAAGAATGCTTGCACTCAAGAATGAATGCGAGCATCCTGAGGCCTGCTCTCACTGTATTAAACCTCCAGATTTTAAACCCCTGTATTTTAATCCCTACATTCAAAGACCTACTCTAATTAGTAAAATTAAAGTGATTCTCTTAAACATATACAACTCAGATGTGCCCCAGTGTTTACAGAGAACAGAAAAAGGATACTAAAACTTCTATCTGTGATTTCTAAATGCCATAGATTAATTCTTAGGTCATCTGCAGAAAGGTAGGTTTCATGATCGCTATTTACTGAAATAGAGTTTATGTGGTAAGTATGTGCATTTGCAAATATCCTTCTGGGACTCGCTTCTACCATTAGGTCCATGGGTTTCAATATTGGCACCTGAAACATAAAGAACAATAGTCAATTTTGGCATAAAACTGATTTCTAATTCAGAAGATGTTAATTAATTGCACAGCACAGATTTCTGTTTTGATTTAGTAATTAAATACTTTTCAAATCCACTGAGCAAGAAAAGTAATAAAACAGCCTATGAATGTTGACCGTGGATACTACCAACATAAAACCTCAGACACTGACTTCTCTGATTCTGTTACCTGTCAAATAATGCAGCTTTGTACCTCATCCCACAGGAAAATGGTGCTTTTATAACTATATTTGAAAATTATGTTCATTTGAAACAAGCGCTTAAAAACGCCCCCCATATCTTAGAGGGGTGCTTGTGAAATTGGTAAGAACAGTTTGCGAAGGAAATCCGGGATTTGTTCACTGAACAGCCAGTACGATTTTGGGAAGACGCGGATGCCCTGTTTCCACAAGCAGCTGATCTGAAGGGTGACAGGATCTGCCGGGGTCAAGCGGACTAAGCTTCCCTCTAGCTGCTTCTCACCGACCAGCAAGTGAATAGTTTTAAGGTTGCCCAAGGACACCCTGCGCTCTTCCAGTACATACAATTCAACAGGACGCTAACTTACATCATCCAACCAAATAAAAATTATGACAGTGTCCAAGATAATCTGTCTTCCTGGAACAAGAAACAAATTAATCCAAGAGCTCTGTAATTGCTTTTACCATGTTTGTGTCTCACAGTCTGTTTACATAAAACTGTAATGATTAAAATTAATCCATTACTTTTTATTAGGCAATTTTCCTATCTCACCACATGAGTGTTCCTAGCCTGGTTGTGAAATCAAAAATGCGTTAGTGTGAATTATCAGGAATAGTACTTGGAAATGCCACGGTCCCTATGCAAAGGATGCAGCTCTGAAGGGCTGCTTCTCCTCCATGTCTACTTTTTCATAAACAAATGGGGGGATTACGTTTCTGTAACAAAATATGCAAACAAAGCCCATAAAAGCCCAAGGTACCTATAGTCTAGCTCTCTAAAACCTGATCATTTAAACATATGGTGGTAACTCCAGACAAGGCTTTTTCCCCTTCTACCAATCATTGCTCAGACTTGGTTGATTCCATCATCACTGCTTGCAAGATGTGGTGCCTGGCAAGGTCTGCAGCGCAGCCCAACCTTCCTTTCCCAGAAAAGCAGCAAATTTAGAAGACTAACTTTAAAGAGAGAGGTTCTTGCTTTTTGTTACTTCTCCCTGTTTGAGTTGATGATTCCTAAATATATTAGTGTTTAAAGAAGATGCTCATGTACTGCCTTCAGTGATACAGCCAGTACCATGGAAAACCGTTAGGCCATATTTCTGGACTCTCCATGTTCCCAGATGGGTACTCTGCTCCTACATAAAGGTAAGGCTGTAGAACCCAAAATTTCATCTGTACCTACTTCCAGCCACTGGGCTAAGGCACTGTACCACAATTTATTTCCTTGATTTTAGATATTTTCATTAGAATACTCAATCAGATCTTGGCTCCCACAGGCTGAGTAGAAAGGCACTTTCCAGAGGAAGTGGATACCCCTTCCCAACATGATTAGGCATTAGGCTCACATATACCTAAAGCTTCATTTAAATATTCAATTTAAGCAAAAGCAAGGCAAAAAACCTCAACAAAAATCTGCATCTGTATAGTCCCTAAAAGTGTTAGGAGTCACGTTGGCTTTGAAAATAGTGAGTGCCTCAGTTCAATTCCTATTTATGGTAACAACACAAGAAGCCACAGAAAACCACAACCCCACAGTGCTTCATTTCTTGAGCTCCTGCTTTAAACAATCCCAAGTTTGGGGTGCTAACCCTACTGCTGCATCGCTATGCGAGTGGAAAAATGTCAAGACTATTCAAGTATACATTTTCCAAATGCTCATAACTTGCCTCTTACAAAGACACCTTCTACCTACCCACAGAATACCCAGCACCCTGTTTAAATTTTTAAGTCTTGTTCTTAGAGAAAAAAGACCGAACAAGTTAAATATGGGCAATATTGAGGGGAGGAAAAAAAAGAAAAGAATATCAATACAATCAAAGCCAAATTCTTCTTAAAATTCCCAATGGCATGTGCTTTAAGGCAAACAGAAGGACCCTACCTGCCAGTTTGAGAGAGCAGCTCTCAGGGCGCATGTAAAGGTTAACCTGGGTACCTACTACTGCTTCTCGTGAGCGAGTGGCACAGCACCACAGCACCGTGCTCTACTGACTGCGCACGGCCAGCAGGACAAGTCAGGATGTTATGGGCCTCCGAAAGAAACGTGTTCCCTGCACTTTTCTTCACGTCGCACTAAGACGTTAGACTATTTTAAGAACACAGCAGGATGAGCCCATGCTTTCTATGAACTGAGTACAGAAGTAGCGCAGCCCCAGACAGATACTCAAAAATGCTGTATTTTCAGGCTTGAATAATACCATTTTGTTATATTTTACAATTTGAATATACTGAGGTGGATGAAGGCTGTCTCTAACAAAATATTTTAATTACAAAAATCAGTTTAAATTTCAAATAAATTTTAAATATACTAAGATGTTTCAAGAAAAAAAAACCAAACAAAACCCAAACAAATCAAACTACTGGGAAGCTAATAATTTAATATAATATAATCATGACAGTTTGCCTCAAGTTTTCCAGAGGAACCTTATTTAATGGTTATACATATATAAAGATGTGTCTCCATTTTTTATAAAAGTTTTCAGTGACCCTGAGCAAAGCATCATTTTTAATCTACACATTTCGGTTGACAACTTTGGCAATACAAAGGTAGAGAAGTACATGCAAAAAGATATTTAAAGTCAAAGAGCAGAAACATACCCGTAGTGCTGTGATTCTGAAAGGATCCCTAAGTCTTCCATCTTCATCTTTTAAATTATAACCTTCGGCTCTTTTATCCCTTTCACTTATTTTCCATAATTTAATAGTTTTATCTAAAACCAACAAAAATTCACATGCTTGAGAATGAATTAAATTAAAAATAAAATCACTAAATAATGAAGTCAGCAGAGTGGATATTATTTATCTATCTAGGTTTCCATTGCTTGCAACAGAAAGGACCCTGAGGGAGTCCTTTAAACAACAAGGTAATACCAAGTACAGCCCACCCTACCTACACTCCAAGTACTTTGCCTTCCGGCTGTATTGTTTAGCAGAATTGATACATGAAAAACAAACAAAAAATATACCAGACACATGCACTTGGAGGACACTGGTGGGAAATGCACAAAAATACCAGTAAATGGAGAGGAAAAAAAGATGGATTCCATTTTAACTCCAATGTCATGTTCAGTTTGAATAAAATACAAGTTTTGTTCCTGAACAATCAGGCCCTCTGACTACCATTCACCAAAACGACCCTTCACAAGGGAAGTGTCGCACACCAATTACCAAAATTCACCAATAAGCCCTGTATGACCGCTTACGTTATTTTTAACAAATGCTAGGGAAAACCCCAACAAACCCATGAATTACACTAACTACCTTAAGAAAGAACAAATTTGTGCTGGGTGTCTGCTAAGAGACAACCAGCAGCAGTGTGAACAGGATGTGCTCCATTATTTTAGGGTTCCATGTCCAAAGGCACGTACTTCCCAGGTCTTACTAAGGGAAGTCATTCCAAGTACAGAAAGTAAGTATACACCAAGGGTGAGATCCTTAGCTAATTGGAAACAAACCTCTCCTCCCCAAGCTACTGCGTATCTTTAAAGCACTTAAGATGACACAGTTTAAAGACTGCTTTAAGTTTAGTAAGACTTAAATCAAAGTAAGACTATTTGAATTTCAAAGTCCAATAGACAGAAGTCATTCCCACTTTTAAAATTTCATATAGCAGGCAGGATATCAGCCCTTACATAACGTCATTTAAGGACAAGGCAAAAGTGATTCAAACTTAGGAACAAGTGTATTCCTCTGACAATAAAAGCAAGTTTTTACATGCACAGCTCTGCATTTACATTTACAGCTTGCTCCATGATGCATCAAAATGAAACAGATCTAATACCTAATAACCACTACTAGAATACTGGAAGAAATAATAATAAAAAACCCCAACAACACAGTGCGTGAAAACTTGTGATTTCCAACTTGCAATTTTTGCACTGCTTTCATGTATCCTAAGGTACTCAGTGAAAATGGTATAAATACACCCCTCCTAGAGTGACTGTTGTCTTTTGAACAGTTGCTTTTCAAAGCACACATGAAGTTTTGGTATTGGAAAGGCAAGAAGAGCATTGTAACCACAGCGTTTGTTTCAAATGCTTTTATTAAAAATTCATCTGGGATTACAAAAAAATCAATTTCAAAATTAGGATGATCAAGTCAAATTCAGATTTCTGCTACAGTTCAGCATACTGGGAACCCATTTATACAAATCCAATAAAGCAGAGTAACAGGGTATGTAAACTGATAGCACAGTCAGTTTACCCACAGAACGTAGCTCTGTAACTACGTCTATTCTGTTGCTGCTTCATTATTTTTACATCCGAAAATTAGTAATTTACAGAGTATTACAATCAAAACATATTTTGCATATAACTAGAGGAGACATTAAAACAACCCCAAAACACTCCAGAACCCCCCCCTCCAAGTGAGGTGAGATAATATTCAACTGACATCAAAAGTTCTTTGTGCAAAAGTAAAGTGTCCTTACCATTTGTAGACAGCAGGAAATGAGCAGCATTCTGTTGTGGTAACCACCTAATTTTATTAATTTTTTCCTCAATTTCTAGACTTTTCAAGTAGTCAAACTCAGGTTCGTGACTCTGAAAGGTACTGTAAACATTATATTCTCCCCTAGAATGAGGACGGCTTTTATTCTGCAAGGAAACATAACATTTCTTGAAGCTGATGTTACTCGGTTCATTAGGAATTGTAAATAAAAACTAATGACTAAAAATTGTCAATCAGAAAATAAACTTTATACAACAGATCTTGATGAATTTTACGTTTTTACTCTACGATACTGTATCTAGTTTAGCATCAATATAGTGCACACAGACTTCCTTTCAAAAAATTTATCTTTATGTATAAATACGTGTGTACTCACAGAACACAGCATATCAAAGCGCTTTGAAGAGGCATGCTGTCTGCAAAGGAGCTCCTGTGTTTGCCTGAAGAGTCGGTGGCTACACCACCTCTCCCAAGCGGTTTGAACAGAAGTGGAGCAGAGAAGTTAGCTACATCCTAAATCCTAAACCACCAACGCCATATGATTATTCTGCACTTCACCTAACCCCCATTCCTGTCCTCCAAAACTCATTCCTCTCATCACCACAATATGAACATAATGCAGGGTTTCCAGACTAGGAAATGTATGTTAAAGGACATAGGACATAGAGTAATTATACATGTTTTTATAAAAACACGATTGCACAAAGTCATTCTGATGAAGGGACAGCAAAATCATGTATGAGCATTAGATCTAGCTCCTCTCCTACTCACTTTAAAACATGCTACGTCCCGAAGAAGTATCAAGGCTTATAATTAAGCTTTGACAACCTTTTTTATTATAGAAACTTGAAAGCTGGGATTACCACATTTTCATCTAGGCCATTCATAGCGCTCATCATGATGTACCAAAGACTATTACAAATACACTAACAACTTTTCCCCTCGCAGAACTAGAAGACCCCTATGTATTATCCTCATTTGGTAGAGTGGTAGCAAGGAACAGAGATCAAAGTCGCAAGTATCCAGAGGTTTGCAATATCAGATTTGAGGCAACTAGTTATCAGGCTTTTCAGATAAGTTAATGTTAGACAGTGATTCATGTTTGGAGAACAGCCCCACTTGTAGAGCTGCAGTGCCCAGAACTTCTGAAAGAACAAACTCCCAAACACTGCTGGGAATCGCTCACTTGAGAGCAGCAAATCCCTTACTCGCAACAGCAGGCGCCAATGGGTGCAGGAACGGCTCTCCTGGACACCCGCGGACAGAACGTGACCCGCAGCAGCCAGCAGTGCCTCACACCACTGAAGACTGCCAGGCCAACGTACGGCAGCAGAGGCAACCTTTGTCCTGATGCCTCCTTACATTTCCACGCTTGACTTGGCAACTTTGATAAGGTTATTTCAGCTATGGGTTTTTTCCTGCTATCTCTCACAAGTGAGGAGTTTTAGTTAGTTCTGAGACTTCACATTATTTTACTCCCTACTTGTCATTTAACTTCTAAGCATTTTGGACAGGATCCTCTCAACTAACGCTATTCAATATAGTTATCTAGGGAGGAATAACCCCATGCATCAGTACAGGTCAGGGGCTGACCGGCTGGAGAGCAGCTCTGTGGAAAGGGACCTGGGAGTCCTGGTGGCCAACAGGATGCCCATGAGCCAGCAATGTGCCCTGGTGGCCAAGAAGGCCAATGGCATCCTGGGGGGCATTAAAAAGAACATGGCCAGCAGGTCGAGAAAGGTCATCTTCCCCCTCTGCTCTGCCCTGGGGAGGCCACAACTGGAGCGCTGTGTCCAGTTCTGGGCTCCTCGGTTCAAGAAGGACAGGGAACTGCTGGAGAGGGTCCAGCAAAGGGCTACGCAGATGATGAGGGGACTGGAGCATCTCTCTGACGAGGAAAGGCTGAGGGACTTGGGGCTTTTCAGTCTGGAGAAGAGAAGACTGAGGGGCGATCTTATCAATACTTAAAGGGAGGGTGCCAGGGGGATGGGAACAGTCTTTTTTCAGTGGTGCCCAGTGATAGGACAAGGGGCAATGGGCACAAACTGGAACACGAGAAACTCCACCTCAACATGAAGAGGAACTTCTTTGATGTGAGAGTGGCAGAGCACTGGCACAGGCTGCCCAGAGAGGTGGGGGAGTCTCCCACTCTGGAGCCATTCCAAACCCACCTGGACGCCGTACTGTGCCCCCTGCTCTGGGTGCCCCTGCTCTGGCAGGGGGTGGGACTGGATGAGCTCTGAAGATCCCTTCCAACCCCTGCCATTCTGCGATCTATGTTACTTACCTAGCCACCCTCGCTTTGAGCAAGCTGCCTTGTCTGGCACTAGGCAGTGGTCTCACTCTTTACTCACGTATTTGGTTGGAATGATCAGCTGCTTGGAACTGAAATAATGTCATACGAGGTCAGGACATGATGAACAACATTTCAGCCTGCCTTCCCAAATTGAAGCGTATAGGAAATTTTATAACTATCCTAAGTTGTTATTAACATGGTTCACCTAGTCTAAAATCCACACTCTTAAAAAATTTGGCTTGTAGTATTTTACTAAGGTACCAGTATTATATACTTATTTTAGATTTTTTCCTCCACTCCAGAAATTCTGCAGTTTTGTACATGACAAAAGAAATGACCCTTATGCCGAACTCTTCCACAGTTTGCATGTGCTCCCAAGACGACAGTGGAACATTCCTGTGTGAATAGTCTGACTTGGATTTTTTTTGTTTGGGTTGGTGGTGGGGTGGGGGGTTTTTTGTTTGTGTTTTTGTTTTGGGTTTTGTTTTTTTTTTTTTTTACACTCCGAGGAAATGAGGTGACAGCTGGGTTTTGACTTACAGAACAACTGAGCACTAACAGCTGAAAGCCAACCAATAATAGTTCCGCTCTAAACAAGCATCAAGAAAGTCAGAGATCCTGAGCAGGTGGACACTTTTGACCTTGATCTCTCTGTGCCTTAGTTAAGTCTATACAGCAGACTAAATGATAAATGAGCTATGAGCTGTCTAGGTGTAGTAGTATAACATTTCAGCAGCTTTTTTCAGCAACAGTATTTTCATTTCACTACCTCTCAAAATCCACACAGGAAAATGGGTAAGACACCTTTGGTAAAATGCTTTATAAATAGTATTACAGTGAGGATGAAATGCCAGATACTGCACGGCTGTTGGTTAACCGAGCATCATTTGAACCACAGAACGAAAGAAGTGGGATTCTGCTGAAACAAACCCACAGCACCTAAAGATTAGCATACTTCAATGCACAAACAAGCTGAATTAAAACTCCATGATCAATTTCAGCATTTCTGGTCCAGGCAAAGGCTCGAACTCTCATCAGCTCTCCAAAGGGAAGGATAAGCACGGTCTTCGGTGGCAGGGGAGAGGGTGAGGATTGCCATGTGGAATATTGACTTTTTAAGGAACACAATTCCAGATTTCTCCCAGACATGACAAGGCACGACAATTATTTTTCAGCATACAGTGCACTTTTCCAATACACACTATTTCTCTAGATATAAAAAGCTCAGCGATGTATCTGCACTGATGAATGGACAGAATACATTATAGCATTACCACACCACCGAATACCATTGCAAAGAGCCTGAACTGAAAATGCTCAAGTGTTTCTGGAGAACTAGCTGCTCCCACTGTTTTTGATTCATAGATTCCTAAAACACATCAGATGCTGAATTCTATAGTTTTTGAATCATCTTATCCTGTTTGTCCTTACAGCTTGACGTGTATCCTTTTTTTATAAACTTTACTTACATTATCTTTACAAGCATTATAATTTGTCTTAGGTCAACCTGACCAAGTGCTCAGTTTAGGAGAAAGTGCAAAGGCAATTCTGCAAACCGCTACTGAGCATACTAGATACGCATATGAAGAACTCACTGAATTTTGGGGACTTTTTCTTTTTTTTAAGGGGGGGAGGGGAACCACCACCCAACTAACCTGCCAAGTTCAGCACAAGGCAGATATTAGAAATTTGGCTAACTTAGGGTTTTCCGAGAAAACTATCCAACCATTTAAACCTCACAGCATGAAAAGATGAAGTGAGACTGTGCAACACAAGAACAGTATAGTAACAGCACTTTTGTTTTTCAAGTCACTGACCTCTTGTTCCCTTTGAAATATAACCACTCTGCCACCTTTGTCTCCTGTTGCAAGAAGATCACCAGAGTAATTAAATTCAACTGTTGAAATAATATCAGCTGTAAACAGAACAGAAATAAAATAGCACTGTAATGTGTAAAGCAAATCAAGATGTTTCAAGACTCGAACACAAAACAAAATTACAACTTGTATTAATGCAACAGCACAACTTCATTTACACCATTAGTATCCAGAAGTCATGTTTCAAAGCCTAATAAAATTTTATTTACAATCTAGAACACTTCCTCATATCTTAGTTTTTTAAGCTTTCGAAGGCCTTCAATTCTAAAAGAGAAGGCATATAATTATAAGAATCCAAACTGTGTATTCTACCTGTTGACAGTATGTGCTGAAATATGTAATGAAGATATGCCTGCACAGAGCTTCTAAAAGTGAGAACCATATCAGAAGTGGTTCATCTGCAGTTTTACTTTGGGACAGCACTGCAGCTTGCACCAATCAAAGGGAGGTTAAGGCACACCTGCCTTTCCCCTGAGCTCAGTGTTCCTCTACTTAGTTCAGGAACCTGAACTGAGCATCCCCCCTCTGCCANAAAAGAAAAAAGGAAGAAAATTCTTCCAGTTGAGCTTCCTGAACCAACTCGGTGCAGAAATATCAGCATGTATACAAAAAAACAAGAGGCAAGGATGATTGCAGCTGAAGGAACAGGAGAGCAAAGGAAAAGGTTGCAAGTGCCCTTGGGACTGAACCCTGAAAACAACCAGTATTTATTCACCACTGCATGCCACAATTAATCTTTGGAGGTGGCAATAAAGAAATAATTGCCATTAAACAATCTCTAACCAAGGGGCAGAGAGATAAGAGGCTATAAAGGTCTGTCACAGGTTTTGGGCATATGGTAACAAAACCAACAAACCACTGGGCATAAAATTCTAAGTAAACATTTATCCATACTGTTGCTTGCTAGCCATGCAAATATTTCATTATATTATGCAGGTATAAAAATAGTAAGATTTGAATTATATGATATCAGTAAATTTTAGAGTTTGCAATTGGAGACCAGATGAAAACTACTATCCTGTATTGATTTTGATGTGCCATCTTTTAAATTCCTTTCAATAATCCCCCACTCTTAAGAGTAAGGTGATTAGGAAGTCTAATAAGTTTTTCTGATACATAATTCATATTTCATCTTTTATTAACAAATGCCCTTGGAAGTTTTTTCCTAGTGTATAAAGAATATGATTTACCTCCTTTGATTAAAAAAATTATTAAAAAAATTCTTTTTTCTACAGTTTTACCCCAGCCTTCAAAATCGCATTACTAACGTGCTTCTGGACATGTCTTTTTTTATATTCACCTTTCTTTAAAAGGTTATGAAAACATTCCATTTTGGTAAAGAACAGGATGATGGCTAATCCCAAATCCTCACATCCAAAACATAGGAACAAACCCCACACCCTTGCTGTATGTACGCCATACTGAAAACACCAATCTTTCCTCATTTGACCTACTTTTTAAAAACTAACTGCATTGCTACTTTCTAGCTGGTCCCTCTAGCCCCTCTCCACTCAAAGTGATCCGCACCCACCATCGAGCTGCCCAACTACAGCGACCACCACCTCGAGTTCTCAAGTCATCAACCACAGAGCTCTTTGCAAACCTGACCCTTCACTGATGATGCCCTTCCAAGTAATTAAGAAGTAAACTCTTTACTTTTCACTACACACACTGGCAGAGTAAGAATTAACCCCTCTATTCTCTTTACATCAGTTCCACATTTTGTAGCTAATTTCTGGTACGTGGCCATTTGCCTCTGTAACAGACTATGTAGAAAGTATTGAAAACACAAAACCCCCCAAACAATCCTTCCCCTCTCCAAATTGCTAAAATGGATTTACTGCAATAAGTAGTTACCTACAGCAAACAACACACAGTATAAAGGTTTCATTAGTACTAATAAATCTCTTGCATTAGAAATTGCCTTAGAATTATGAGCTTCTAGTAGCACAACAGTGATAAAATCTTAAGAAATACTACATACACATAAACACACATCCTTAAATATATGTATCTTAATATGTATTTTTATGCATGCATATAGGTAAATAAAAAACTTAGACTATAGAGTAGTGCAATGTGCATTCAATCCAAAAATATAAATAGAAAAGCTACTTATTTCCCCTTATCATAAAGACACACTTTGCCAAAATCACACCTACCCACTGAGCACAGCAATAACATTTCACCGAACCTCAGTGTTAAAACAAGAAGCAAAATGCCCAAGTTTAAACAATGACACGAGATCTGTCAACTTGCATGTCAATGGAGCTCTGTTCCTCTCTCAAAGGTTAAGGAAAACTCAGATTATTGATGCACTAAAACCAGATTATCAATATTTATACCTGTCCTTCCTATACTATAAATAAACGGGACCCAAGAGATGATGGAAAAACAGTTTAGACAGCTATAAAGGGACCAGTTTCTAGCTCATTAATTTCCCAGTGAATCCTGTTCACACTTTTACTCCAAGTAAGTAAAAAGGTTACCTTGTATATAATTTTAACAATTTCTTAAATACACTTTCTATCATAAATAAGAAAAAATGTCTACCTGTAACGCTGATACACTATTTCACTTTTCCAAAACTTGTGACATTTCTCTGATGTAATGTCTCATATCCTGCTTAGGTCCTCAGCCAGGCAAAGCACTATTTCATACACAAAAAGCGTACAGGCTGGTCTGTGGAAAGCTTTTTGTTAATTTGGAACTTTTTTTTTTCTTAAGAAAGAAAAAATTAAACAAGTCCCTTTCATAGCAATCCGTATAACATATGTATATGTTTATCATGGAAATGTTTTAAACCCAACTCATTCTCCCTGCATGACAATCACAGTGAAAACAAGATGTATGAGAATTGAGAAAAAAAATCTCTGGGGATGTGGCTAATATCGCTGTTGGGCTTTAATACTGATCCATGGTAATTATTTTCACAATTACATGTTTGCTTTGTGCCCAATACAAGCCTAAGGTGCATGAATGTATAAATTACAAGCCGTTACAAATGGCTGGCTAAGAAGTTTTAAAGTTACAAATACCAAATATCATGACATAAGCAAAGAATTTTGTACCAAAATGAGAAAGCTAGTGAACTAACTGGAGATGTAATCTTAATTAAATTCTACTCCAAGACTGACAACAGTGCTAGAATAAAAAAAAAGAATCATACACCCCAGTGTCACTCAATTACACACAGGAAAACACCCAGGCATTTCAAGAGACACCACGAGAAAGTAGTTCCTAATTGACTACCACCTGGAAAAAGCAGCCTGAAATTTTAAATCAGCATCGAAACAGTATGTAAAAATCTATCGCCAACATGCTATATGGAAATAAAGTAAGTGGAGGGGGAGCATCAGGGTAAAAATATAGAAAAATATTTGAAGCAAGTTTCTAAGTTAAAAATTTTGGAATATGACAAATCAGCTTTTTTTAACAGCACTATTTTTTTTTAATATATAAAAGTATGAATTAAAAACAGTTTTCCCTGTAGACATGTTTAATTGAAGCATATCGATCCCCAAGATAATTCCACCCAGTATCCTCAGCACTGTACTATCTCAAAGCAGGTAAAATAAAGAAAAAGTATTCAAGACTAGAGGTAAACCACAAAATCCATTCCCAACCACTCACTCTGTGTTCTGATACATTAGCTCTTTATTTCCAAGTCAGCTTAAAACTTTTAAAAAAAACAAAGCAAGTCTTTGCAGATTCTTAATCATCATAATAACTTTGGAATTTTTAAAGCTTTTTTATTACACGTAGTATCTTTTTCTTATGTGTATAAGCACCGATTTTATTTGCCAGTGGAATATTTCAGCCTTTTCTCCATACTAGCAAAGTAACTCATGGCGAGATGTACAAAAGGGAGCGGAAAGACAAACTATTATGGTATTTGCTCACATACCGCATCTTAATGCACTCTTCTCCTATACAAGACACCTTTGTGATTATGACTTTCTAGAAACAAAGAGGTTTGCCCAGCTTTCCCTCCATGTTTGTCTCAGCGTGGCTAGGAACCTCTGTTCTGGAAGTAGCCATGTAACTTTACTCCTGTAAACTACAGAGAGTGGGGAGACTTACGGCTTTACAGTAAGATATCAGTCTGGCAATATTTGGTTCTTTCCAGACATTCAAAAAAATAATGTTTAGCTTCACTTTTGGAAAGGATTTCTAATTTAGTTCTAACTTAGTTATAGTCTACTTACAGAGCAGAAAACTCCTAGCTGTTTTTAAAGCTAGTATATTAAAAGGAGCACGAGGGAAAACTGCTGGCAACTAAATTATGATTCTGTAGAATCTCCAAATTTAAAAGTGCTAAGCACTTCCGTGGGTAGTAAACACCCTTCCAACACATTAGAAGGCTACAAATACCCATCTTTATAGTAATCTAGTGGAAACCATTTTCAGTGACTCAGGAGACTGTCCTGTAAGCCTTGATAGAAGTTTCAAAATTCAGTATAAATGCTCCAAGCCTTTTAACATCACTGCTGAGTATTAACCTCCCTGTATCACAAAACTCCTGTCATAATTCTGTTAAAGTTCTAAAACCTCCAAAGCCTCCTGGGCTAGTTACATTGGGGGGTGAAGGGGGACGGGATGACAGAGACCAACATTTGTTAGGATTTGAGATGACAGCAAGCTTAGGCCTGCTAACTAATTTAATCCCACAAAGTATTCATACCAGGTATTCCTAACTGACACCGATATCAACGTCTGGGCTCTCTGTTTAGGTAATGGAGAATGCAAAGAGATCCAGAACACCTAAATTAGATGCCTAAAATTAGCTACCGTGAACTTTTCCTCTCTAAGCTGGCTGCACGTTGCTACTTCAGTTAAAATCCAAAAACTGAAAAAACCTAGTGACTTCATAGCTCACCCAGCAAGTTAATGAATTTGCTGCTGTAGTCCATGCTCAGGACGAGCACAAACCAGACATAAACTGCATCAACTTCTCTCTCATTCTTCTAAGCTATTCAAAGACTTCTGTCAGAAGCCCACTCCTCAGGCATTTCATGAACAAGGAAATCAAACAGCCACTGTTTTCGAACATTATCTAAAAAGGGGGCTGCTCCAACTTCTAGGGGATTTTAACTTAAAATTTTCCATATACGTAATGGACAACACACTGCTTCACATTCAGTGCACAGACTGACAAAAAACCACATTAGCAAATCTGTCTCTTGTCCATCCCCTTTAAACATATTTTTAGTACACAGTACCTTTTTCCAAGACCTGTTGTAGAGATCCAAAGAATGAACTGCTTTAAGGACTATGAAACTCTCTGAGGAGGCTCGTGCTTTGAGAGGAAACGACTGGATCTGGAGCAAAGCCAGAGGGCTGGCATAAACTGTAGGGGAGATTGCCAGTGGAAACTAAACATAGAAAGAACATTTCTGTGCCTGTAATCAAGATCAAAGGTGACGCACCTTTCTCTCTGATGCACACTGTTATTCTACAGAGCGTTTTATTCTGCAGCTGGAGAAAGCTGCAGGAGACATGGTATGGTCTCCTACAGTTGATGGGAATGAAGCAGAGAGCATAGAAGGGGGGCGGGTTATGTGCTCTAAATCAACTTGAAATCAGAAGTTGGGATTCTCCCTGTGACATGATGCTGAACTGTAACACATGACAGCAGAATGAACAGAAGTCTCTTCTGCAAAAGGCCAGTGACAACACACCGTTCTGAGGTACGACTGGTGAAAAACACGGTCAGTCGGGGCCATACAGGGAATGGCAAGGAACCGTTGTTTCAGAGCAACTAAGTGAGGACTCCAATAGAGTCAGATAAAAGAATGTAAGAGGAACACATAAGATTAGTGAAGGAAAAAAGATCACAGAATCCCAGACTGGTGAGGGTTGGAAGGGACCTCTGGAGATCATCCCATCCAACCCCTTGCCAGAGCAGGGGCACCTCCAGCAGTGGCACAGGACGGCGTCCAGGCGGGTTTGGAATGGCTCCAGAGGGGGAGACTCCCCCACCTCTCTGGGCAGCCTGTGCCAGTGCTCTGCCACCCGCACAGGAGAGAAGGCTCTCCTCAGGTTGAGATGGAACTTCCTATGCTCAAATTTGTGCCCGTTCCCTCTTGTCCTGTCACTGGGCACCACTGAAAAAAGACTGTTCCCATCCCCCTGGCACTCTCCCTTTAAGTATTGATAAGACCCCCCCTCAGTCTTCTCTTCTCCAGACTAAAAAGCCCCAAGTCCCTCAGCCTTTCCTCATAAGAGAGACACTCCAGTCCCCTCATCATCTGCGTAGCCCTTTGCTGGACCCTCTCCAGCAGTTCCCTGTCCTTCTCGAACCAAGGAGCCCAGAACTGGACACAGTGCTCCAGATGTGGCCTCCCCAGGGCAGAGCAGAGGGGAAGGATAACCTTCCTTGACCTGCTGGCCATGTTCTTTTTAATGCCCCCCAGGATGCCATTGGCCTTCTTGGCCACCAGGGCACATTGCTGGCTCATGGGCATCCTGTTGGCCACCAGGACTCCCAGGTCCCTTTCCACAGAGCTGCTCTCCAGCCGGTCAGCCCCTGACCTGTACTGATGCATGGGGTTATTCCTCCCCAGGTGCAGGACTTGCCTTTGTTGAACTTCACAAGGTTTCTCTCCACCCAACTCTCCAGCCTGTCCAGGTCACGCTGTAAGGCGGCACAGCCTTCTGGCGTGTCAGCCACCCCTCCCAGCTTTGTGTCATCAGCAAACTTGCTGATGGTACACTCTATCCCTTCATCCAGGTCACTGATGAATATATTGAACAGGACTGGACAAAGTACTGACCCCTGAGGAACACCACTTGTCAGAGACCTCCAACTACTCTGCACCACTAACCACAACTATCTGAGCTCTATCTGCCAGCCAGATAGATACAGAGACCTGTTAGAGGGAATGGATAACCAGAGAATGAAGACATTTAGAGGCTAACGCCTGTTAAACAATAAATAATAGCAAAAGTGTTTCAAAATCCAAAATCATATTTGAGCTTAACAAGTTACAGACACACAGGGCCTTAGAACATCTTGTTACTTGATTTACAGTAATTGCAAGAGAACACTCCCTGAACATCACCAGTGGTACCTATTTGCATTAGCAGGCTTCTGGGGCAGGGAGGGGGGAAGCAGTTGGCGTAAAGTTTGACAGCTCTTCACATTTGGATCACTACAGTTACCACGCCAGGCGACAGCAGAGAGCTGCTGGCAGGCACCCGACTTCTACCCAGACCTACCCTCCTCCTCTACGTGTTGGGGCAGGCAAGTACAATCAGAATGTCAATGACTGCATCTTTCTGACTTCAGTGCTGACTTCCAGCCTTCAACCTCTCCCTTCTCTCCCCTTGTTTCTCTACCTTCCCCCAGGTTGCTTCCAGGTGAATGAGGGTTCTCCACACTATGGCTGCCAGAACAGTCAATGAAAGAGACTGGTGTTACTGTGCAACTAGGATGGACCAAGACTGGTACCACTGTTACTGTCATGTCTAAGTGCTCCTAAAATATTTCCTAAAATGCTGTTTCTTAATTTAACAGTTGATAGAATTCAGATTTCTAACTCTGAATTGTACTGATAGGTGAACTGAACTTTAAAGTCATCAATAATCACTTGACAATATACATATATGTGGAAGTTACTCAAAATCAACTATTTTTCAGAATATGCCACTTCATATACTCAATTTTTAGATTTCCACATTGATGATTTATTTGAAGTGTTAACACAGAAGTGAGATGTATCAGAAGTCAGGAGAATAAACCAAAAGTGCTATAGTTTTGCTCAGACCAGATTTCTTCCAGCTTACACGGCTAAGGACTCTGCCAACATAAAGTATCCATCAGGTCTAATAATTTTTTATGCCCTAATACTCAAACAACTTGCAAAATGGCTTGAATCACCTTTAAGTACCTGCTAGTGTTTAACTTAGTCCAAAATAACTCTGCTTCTTGAAGTAATTTAAATCCTTGAACAGATTTAAGGTCAACGCAGGGCATCAACAGGGCAGCTGGGCTGCTTCGCGAGCAGCGCAGTGGCTTGGCCAGCAGAGTACAGCTGGAGAGGCAGCAGACGCTGGGCGAAGTCGGCGCTGCCGCTGACAGGCCGTGGCAAACTACAAACAAGAGCGTTTCTCTCGGAAAGACTGCCAGCTCCTGTGTGCCCTGGACCCCGTGTGGAGCTAAGCCACTTGGCTTCTCCGCGAAGCAAGGGCGCAGAAGCCATTCTGTTCGGAGTGCTGTAACAAACTGGTAGAAAAGAAGCAGCAGAAGGTGTTGAACTGTTCCCAAGAGCTGTTCCAAAGGCCAGGCTGCCCAGCACACTCCCCCAAACCAAACACTTCTCCAGCTGATTTAACAGTCGCCTAAACCTGCACCTCATAAAAGACAAGTAGTGCAATTCTTTCATTTAAGTTTGCCTTTTAATGGTACTGGATTGCAATTTGATGCTGTAAATCCTTTCAATTATACTAAAAAAAAAAATAATTATCTGTCTTTGCTGAGTTTAAAGTGCATGCAGTTGTCTAGATGTGTTACCACAAAGAAAGGGTAAAGCAGCAGCAAGAAAAGAGACCAGTGAAGCTGAAGTTCAGTAAGACAAAAATAAACGTTACCCTCGCGCTTGCCAAAGCTTGCCGTGCCTTTTCTCACAAGCAATGAGAAATTACGGAGGCTATTTATAACATCTAGGACACAATCCAGTATTCTGTATGCAAATCTATTGCCTCAGTATTATTTTTTAACCTCTGGAATAGTAATTCCAATAACCTTTCTCCTACTGGAAGTATATGTAATTAATTCATGTCATTGTTAGGTTTTTTCCTAAGTAGTTAACTATCATGCTTTTCATTGTACTTCTATTATGAGTTAATAAAAGTCTTAACATGATGGGTAAATAAAATTTTTCTTTCAGTTGCAGACACCGTCTTGTCTCTTTTTTGTAAATTTAAATAAAGTGGGTTTTGTAATTTTTTATTAAGTTTTCCCCCCAGATGTTAAAATACTCAACAAATGTAATGAGATTGCACGTAGGAACCATATCAAAGATTCCCTGGGTCAGTAGGTAATACAACCTGCTGCCATCACAGCCTGCCATTCTGCAGAGAGACGAGCGGCAGTGCCTCTAGCTGGTCACAGATTAACAGTATAGATGTAAAGACTTGCACTACTTTCTGTATTCTCACAATTCGAAATGTTTTATTTTGCATTCCCACCTTACAATGCTGCAATTGATACTCATTGCTTACCCAAACTGTTTATCATTCATATGCTATGTGTTCCTGCAGCTTCATGTTTTAATCAAAGTATCATCCAGCTACATCTAGTAATTTGTCTTCTCTTGTAGCTTAGTGGCTGCTTAGTCTTTTAAAGGATTTCCTTATCTATTCTTTAATATTCCACTTGCCATCTTTCCCCGGTATCGAGATTTTTTTTTTCCCCCTAATGCCCATAAGCCTACACCTCTGTAGTTTTCTGACAAGACTGTCCTAACTTTCTTTCATGTTATCTGTGTCAGGAAAAAGATACTAGATACAAAAGTTATGGGTGAACTTCAACAGCAAAATAAGGCATTTATGAACCACTTCTGACCGCCTTTAAGGTCTACACCTGGGCTGTAAATTTCCTAGTTTACTTTACAAAAAAGGATAGTTATGGTTTTCACAATTCTCAGAACACTAAACATTTTTGTACTTGTACCCCTACTCCTCCTCCTGCCCCTGCAGCTCCATTAACCCATCATGTGCATATGCCAGAAAAAAAAAAGAACCAAAATTTGATACCATGGTAAAGATTATGGATTTAAATTCACTGCTAAGTATGATAGTTGGCAGGACAGATTCTCTTCTCCACAGAAAACCAAGAAATCATCACTTGACATGACCACTTTTATGAAACCTGAAGAGCACCTGGAGCAACTGGAGCTTTTTTTTCTTTAAAGCATAGCTATTCACTTGTAAATCTGTGCCTCCACCCTATAACGAGTCATATTCTACCTATTCTGAGAGAAAGGGAGAAACTTAAAAAAACCGCACTAATAAAGCATTTCTCACACACAAACCCTTGTCTTAACAGTTTCCAGTGTTACTTATACTTTAATATACAGTAAGATAGTGCAATTTACTTTCCAGTGGCATAGCGCCCTGGTTTTTTTTGTTGTCTGACAGAACTGGAATTCAAAAGAACACTTACTGTTCTGTTAAAAGAATACTACTGTCCGAGAACAATATTTTTAGGGAATAGCATGTTGTGGAATAAAGGGTGGTACAAAGACTCGAGGTTAAAGTGGTCAACCTGACACATTAAGACTACTTTCTCCAACAGGAAACCACTACAGAACATGTGCTCAGGTCAAAACTGTTTGCAAAATATTACTTCTGCCCACATTTAAAAACACTAAAAGGTTTCCCAAAGTCAATATTATGTCATCATATGCATTAGGCAGAACACTATATACAACACAGATAAAGCCGGAAAGATCATGGAAACTTTCAAAATCTTAGGTGCCCACAAGAAATGCTGGCTCTTCAGAATATTCTCAGCACTCCTTTGGGGAGTAGAGATGTGGTAAACCATCAAAGGACCAAGGCAAAAGCACACTACTACATATCACCATAAACCAGGGATAAGTGCATCATGTTTTAGGGAGGGTAAAAGAGCAGGCATCTGAAGTCCTGCTTATGGCAAAACAGTTTTTCAAGGAAAACAACAAATCCCAGAGCTTAAAAGCCCACCTTCTGCCCCATTCCAGTAATAAGTGACATCTTCAGGGATAACCAATTATTTACGCTGAAAGGAAACAATACATATGGCTTAATAATGGAGTCTTTACTACCATATTTTTCAGTTCTTACAGAAAAAAAATTATCTTAAAGATAGCAACCAATTCTGCCATTTCTTCTACACAATTTTAACTGGAGGTCAAATAGCCGTACCTCTTTTGGAATACTTTTTAAAAAAGTGTGAAATCATATCAGAATTAGCTTTAAAAACAGTGAGGACGGGCCAGTTAAATTCCTAAACAATACATGAGAATATTTTTAAACCACTGATTTGTAAAGACGATTTAACACTAAGAGTGTTTTTAAATCACTTGTATCTGGACTTGAGAACAATTGCAGGATTATAGTCCAATATATATTTATTAGACCGTGGTTTTCTTCTCTACTTGTGTTCTGCATTCTGACTGACTTCTGAGATGGACTTACTTAGCACTGTAACAAGCCTTAAAGAGAGAAGTAAAGAACTTGTTGAACTGATGATAACAAGGCATCTTTTAGTTTATCAGTGCTGTCAATCCCAATTAATAGTCGGAAAATTTAAAAAAACAACAGCATTTTTATCTTTAAATGGAGATACAAAATTTCTTTACAAGTAGAAAATCCAATACAACAAGAAGTATTCTGAAAGTCAGTGTCAACTTTTTTTGAAGAACAAGAGTTTTGCTTATGTGAAATACCTCACAGCATTTCATCCTCAAGTTAATGAACGTGAGCTTCCAAAGAGCTCTTGCCTACTACAAAAGGGCACCATGTCCAGCATTTATTTGCAAGACTATGCTTTACACTCAGGTGCTTCAAAAAAGGTTTTACATGTAATGCTTAAAACAGTTTAAGACTTAAGCTGATGAAGCTTCAAGAGGAAAGCAGTACCTGTTTCATTTAGTGGAGTAACCATACCCTTAAAGCTGCTTATATCTGAAACAGGAAGATATATCTAACCAGTGCCAAATTAAAACAGCGTTTCCAGAAGGGAACAGTTCATCACAATCCAAAACCCCATATGGACTGCTCAGGGTGGGGGGAGCGTGTGAGTGGTTAGAAACAAAACCCAACGAAATCCCCATGTCATTTACAGGAAACCCATGATCTCCACAGCATACAGGTTCACATTCTGACAAGGATGAGACATCCTTCTCAGTATTTCCAACTCGTCACTAGCACAAGTCAGTTAGGAAGATTTATAGTGCCCACTACATATATTAAAAAATATATTCTGTTAATTACATCCAGAAGTGGCCATGGATTATATGCAGAACATCTGGCCCAAGGGAATTTGGACATATCTGTACATTATTTAATAAACTGTTCCACATTTTGCTTGCTAAAAAAAACCCCAAACCAGAACTTTTTGAACATGCAAAACAAATTAAACCTTGAAATCACAAAACTGATTAAGTCTCAGGCAGCATTATAAAAAAAGGCCTGTATTTAGAAAGCTGCATTATAAAAAAAGCCTGTATTTAGAAAGCTCCTTTCTACCAAAAAAGGTAATCCAAGAATAACAAGTTTCACAGGCAATCAGCGTGATTTACTAATCACATGGTTTTACACTAACAGCAAAATTACAACACCATTTTAAATTACCTTTTTTTTTAATTAAGCTTGTTGCCACCCTCAATATCAATTCTTTCATTCAATATCTGTCTTATCCTCCAATCCTCCTCCTTGAATCCAATTAAATTTTTCCGCTTTAGAAAACTATGATTTTCAATGCCTGGTATGTTTTCCTGATCTTTTTGAAATGGCCAGATTGGTCACATAAACACTGTTCTTCTATTTCTTTAAAGAGAGCATTGTACAGATTTCAAAGATTACTCAATGAAGAAAGTGAATACACAGAAAAGACAAAGTGATTTTCTATATTAATGACCTAGTCAGAAAAAATCCTGAGAATGGCGATAGCAGTCACAAATCTAACTGTAGCAATTTGTCATAGCCATGTTAATATTTTTATTAAAGTAATACACATGAGAAACAATTGCTGAATATAAGAAGTATTGCAAAGAATTGCAATTCAAAAAAGTGACTTTTTGGTTAAGTTGCCTGCCTATCAGGCTTCCTAATTTCAACTACTGAGTGAACAGTCTGTAAGAACGCTTAGCAAAAAAGTCTGCATTTCATGTGTTTGACAACTACTTTATGCTGAGATTTTCAGATTTCCTCTATAGAGCTTATTTTTCACAAAACAGAAAAGAAAAAATTATGGGAAGTTTTCACTATCACAAAAATTTACATGAAATTCATGGTGGTTTTATGTAATATTTCCATCAAGGCTATTTGAAGGCAACAGTGGCCCATCAAGTAGATTTAGATGCGCAGTTTGGTAAAAGATGTTTTATAAAATGGTAATGAGTAAGTATTTCCATGTCTGGGGCCAAAAATCTAGCACTGGAAATGCACTCTTATTGCAAACTGCTGAATCAAATTCAGGTAATTATTAGTAAATTCTACATTTTCTTTATTTAATTCCAATTTCAAGGCAAGAACTAACAGGGCGGGGAAGCCCACAAACCAAAATAAAGACAGTAAGTCACAAAAGCTGTAAGTAGTTCGTGAAACCCGGTAGGAAAATGAAACTGTAGTATCAATTCTGCAAAACCTAGTGCTGAATGATTATTTATATTAACTGCCCTACGAAGAAAATTAAATTCCTCATATGGAGTAGCATCATGGACAATCTGCAGTCCTCACTCCAGGAAAAGTCACATAAATATGGTACATCTGGGAAAATCCAGGGTAAAAGCGCTCAGCATTACCATCGTTATTTCCCCTTCCCACTCCTAGTTACTCAAAACAGAGAGCTTTCCCCTCTCTAACCGAAGAGCTCTGCCTTGGTGATGTGTCTCATCAGTAATGTAAGTTCCTCTTTGAACAGTCCTGTTACGCACTTAAATAATTAACTGGGTTTAGGACATATTGGTGTTTCAAAAACAAGAAGCTTTCCGGCTCTACACAAATTCATGCTGCTCAGTAATAGACTGGGAAGTATGGTGCTCATAGAAGTATATTTTTTGCAACATGGAGAACTGACTTTTAGTCACATAGATGATAGATGCCAAGAAAAAAGAACCATTTGGGAAACTCACAAAAGCTACTTCAATGCATTTTCATAAGAATTCTGGAAACTTCAGAACAGTAGTACAAGTTACAAAATATATTTAGAGAAAAAAAGGAAGAAAACAACAACTGAGTCAGAGTATTATTAGTTTCTCAGGCAGTTTTCAAGTCTATTCCTCCCATAGCTATTATTTCAAATGGAATGCCAAACAAGTGGCATGAAAACAAAAACACCGTCAGCATAATTTCCCTGTAGTAGACAGTAGGAAAAAATATTTACAGCATCCAGTGAAAAAAGAAATCCAAAACCCAAGACGACCACACACTGGCACTGCAAGTTCTTTCACTAAATACAGTAAATACAGCTATTTCAGTTAATGCAGTAAAAATAAAATAACCAGCATGGAATTATCTTTCACACACATACTTCACACCTCCTTTTCTAAACAGTATTGCCAGGCTGAACAATTTGAACACAGAAAATTTAGGAAAGAAAAGAATTTTTTCATCGAAGTTAAGCAAAACTTCACATTGTTTCTGCATACTACAGGGAAATGCTTTTTCCAATTAAATAATTTCTGATTTTCTATTCATTCCAAAACACGCTGCGCTTAGAAAGTTTCAGAGAAATGCAAAGGTGTGCCCATTCTCCCTACTTAAACATCCCTATTTATAGCTTCCAAACGTTAACGAGTAGGAATGAGATCTCTTCACAGCTGCAGGAAGCCTTTAAACCCTACTTTTTAAATTAAGCACAAATGACAGACCTACACGCTCACTGTTGCTCTCTTTGCATCAGAGTGAAACCTGACAAGCCTGACAGACTCCATTTGTGGTTTATTCTCTCCTGTGTTTTATCACTGTCATTACCTTTTCTCCCCAGCGATCAGCATTAAAGAACAGTAGGAAGCCACCCCGTCTTCTCTATTATGCTCTCCCCCCAAAAAAGCACATCGCCCTGGAAGCACGGGCGCTAGCTTAGTCATCGCAACACACACCCCATCCTCCGAGCCTCGGGCACGGACTGGGGAGATGCTCAGCCATTGCCAGCCCCGGCTCCTTCAGCGCGGGCGTGACACAGATGTCGAGAGAGGAACGCGAAAAGGGTGTTGGTGCCCCCGGCCCCGGCGGAGCGGGGGCCGAGGGTCGGCAGCCACCGGCGCCGGGAGCCTGAGGCACAGCAGAGGCCCGGCCCGGCCCTCCCCTTACCTTCCGCCACGTCCTCGTCGATAGCCCCCTTCACCTGGGAGAAGCACCACTGGAAGTCGTTGCTGCCGCCGCCGCCTCCACCTCCTGCCACCCCTGAAGAGGGAAGAGAGGGCGATGAGGGGAGGGAGGGCCGCCCCGCCGCCCCCTCGGCCCCCGCCCCCCCCCGCCCC